>JAPPVO010000380.1:0-43193 GCA_030407325.1 Camellia japonica
CTTAGAGCTCATACATACTCTATCTCCCTCTATCTCTCTCATTCTCTCAAGTTTGGCACCATTTCTTCATCACCACCAAGCACCACCACCATCACTCCATTTCCAGCAGCAAGGAGAGGATTTCCCGCAGCTAAGAGGCAGCAAACTCAAGCCAAGAAGCAACAAAAGCATTGGTCTTCAAGGGTAAGCCATTTTCCCCCTTTTGTAGCTCAATTTTGCACCATTTTTATAGCCTCTTTGCTTGCTGTTTTGGGCTCCGACCCTAACTGAAAGGGTCATTTTTTTGAGCCATTCTTCATGTTTGTTGAAGGGCTCAACCCTGTTTGAGCCCCCCATTTGGCACTTGTTTCAATACCCTCTTGTATGCCAATATCTTGCATGGTATTTTTAGCATGTGTGTAATCTGTTTTGGGGCCTGATGTAAACTGAAAATAGGCCTATTTTTGAGTCCCTCTACAACATTGTAGAAGGGCTCAACCTTGTTTGGGACCTCCATGTACCACTTGCTTCGTCACCCCTCTTTGGTCCCTGTTTTTGCATGCTTTTTTAGGCTTATCTAGCTTCTGTTTTCGGCCATGATCAGAACTGAAAGTGGCCATATTTTGACCCCCTTGTCATGTTTCATTCAGGGTCCTTGGCTTTTTGGTGTATATTTTGCCTACTTCATGTTATACCATCTTGTGGCCTCAATCTTGCATTGCATTTTGAGCATGCTTGCATACTGATTTGGGGGATGTCATAAACTGTAAATGTTCATATTTTTGGTCCCTCTTCAGTGTTGTAGAAGGGTATTTTTCTGTTTGGGCTTTTCATCTATCACTTGCTTCATTGCCTCCCTTGCGGAGCCATTTTTGTATGCCATTTTTTCCCTACTTGTGATTGCTGTTTGGCCTTGATTTGAACTGAAAAAATGTGATTTTTGGGGCTGCCTTGCTTCTGCTTTTTATGTCATGTACCAATTATGCATGCTTCGTTAGCTGTAAGCCATTTTCATGTACCTAATCTTGCATTCGGGAGAGGTTCCATGCATCGGGTGTTATTTCGCCTCGTTTCGGGGCTGTTTTGCTTCTCGTTTTGCCACTAATTTTTGCATGTTTGCATATCATATTCCATGTCTTTGCCGTGTCTCATTAGAGTGGCATTTCGGTGCTTGAGGGTCCGTCCTCGGTTTGCGTGCACGCGGGCACGCATTTCGAGTTGTCTTGATTTCATCTGATGGCCTCTTATGTGAGTGTGGCTGAGGCTCTCTCATGTTGGTGTAAGCCCATTATTGCATTGCGTATGCCATTTCACCCATAGCATTGTGTATGCCCGGTTGTGTATTACCTCGTATAGCGTGTATGCCATTCCATGACATTGTGTATGTTAGGATTGTATCTTAGTCGCATTTCATGCATGTCATGCACATCGCATTGTGTTCGGGATAGGAGTTAGCCCGGGCACGGGAAACGAGGTACGTTCCGCACTCCGAGTGACGGAACGTGTCTCAATTCCCGAGTCACCGACACTCCGGATTATCCATGATGGAGTTAGGTTTTGTTATAGTATTCATATGCATTCATTCTATATTGAGTTTTGCAATTCGGTTCCTCGGCCATCATGCATCAAGATGCGTGATTGGTGGGACGAGGATCGAGGCATGCATATATCTGTGAAAATACATTGCTATGCCCCTTTCTTGCTCTCTGTTGCAGCATATCAAGAATCAGCAGTCTTCCGAGGCTTGGCACGCTTTTCAAGAAACATTGCAAAACAGAGGCTAATCGGGGCATCGCCGTGGATTTCCGTGCAAAGCAGCCCAAACATGCATCATTCCATCATCCGGAGCAAAATCAAGGCAGTCCCTGGCTTGCATGCCAGTTTTATTTTTCTTAGTTAATTTGTTAATTAATTAGGGATTTGTACATTATTTGGACTGTATATTTTGGACTGTACTATTCTTTTATTCGGGACTGTATATTTATTCGGACCCTCTGCGCGAGGGCATAATTGTAATAAGTGTGGGTGAGTGTGATGTATGTCTTCCAACCCCACGTCTTTCTTCCCTTTTATTTACCTGCTTATGATGGTTAGATTAGGGCATATTTCAATTAGCATACAGTATGACAGCATGTTTGCATCATTTATCTGTTTTGCACGCACCGGGCTCGGCGCATCATACAAACTGCATTTGTATTTCAATTCCAAATTGAATACGTGTTAGTTGTAGCATTCCACATGCCATGTTTAGAATAGTCGAGCCTGCTATAGTTTGCATTTTTGCATGTGTTGCATTAGGCAATTCTGTGTATCTAGGATCATGCATGGATTTCTAATGAGTTTCTGTTTTGGCTTGGAGTACTCGGTGAGTTTTTATGCTTTAGCATCCTTGCATGCGTGTGAGTGTTGCCATGAATAGCATGCTTACCACGAGGCTAACTGCTTATGTGATATAACTGCTTGAATGCCTGTGGGTGAGGTTGGGTTATTTGGATTGGAACAATTCATCAAATGTTTGTTTTAAGCCCACTAGATAGTGGCAAAATCATGTTTTCTAAGCCCACCGAGGGTGGCAAATTCACGTCTTAGCCTGCCTGCGGGTAGCACCATCAAACCATTTTTCAAACAAACAAACATGAAGTATTTTGTTCCAATTCAGGTGATCCAGTCTATACTTGTATGCTGTGCGCATCACATAGTAAATCTAGGCTAATAACCGGAATAAGAACGCACAATATTTTCAAAATAAGATATCATGGTTAGTAGAGGCCGGTCTTTGACCGGGCGAGCGAGGGTGCTCACGAAGTGACCTTCCCCAATCGTACCCAAGTTCCCGAGCCGAGGTAACTTTGGTGATGACGGACACGTGGCCTTCAGCACCGAGTCAGGGTTTCCTAAATTTCCCATAAAATAAAATATTTAGGTGGCGACTCTGTATCTGGCAAAGCAGTCCATGTTTGGCACTTCTTTCAAAAAATCTGTTTTCAAAAACGATTTGCCGGATTTGGACTCTTTGGTTCAAGATTAAGAAACGTGACATTTGAGTCCTTGAACTGTAGTGACCCCAATATGAACGGAACGGGACTTAACCCTCCCGGGGCGTTCGGGGACGTCTACAAATAGTTTACAATTTTTTTTTTATGATCCAAACATCCATTTTCAGAACGAACAGGGACATCTGCGGCAGAATCTGAATATGCACAGCGCTCCGTCGGCTGCATGACCGGAGGCGTCGCTTGAGTTTCCATTTCGGAAACCACTTTCAGACCGGCGAATAGAACATCTTCTTGCCACTGTAAGGCATTGATGAGCCGGATTAAATTTTCGACGTTGTTTTCGCCGACGACCAACAAGGACCAATGCAGCAGTAATATATCCGGCTCGTATTTTTAAAATCAACCGCCTAAATTGGCCTAGATCTCCGCGATCCATTTACAAAATAATTCAAACTCCCCAATTATTTTGGCTTATATAATAAAATCCCGCATGCGCTTGCCTTTTATATTTTTAATCCTGTCCGCAGATCTAGGAGCGGCGCTTCCCTTTTTCAACTTTTAATCCTGGCCGCAGATCTGGGCGCGGAGCGGAGCCCCTAGACGACAACACGCCGCGAATTGCGGAAGGGAGCACCAATCGGGGGACGACACGTGGCGCGGGAGAGCGTCCTAGGATATTAAACAGTTATTAATGGCGGCCGAGTACAATAGTCAGTGCGAGACAATAATTTACAAGGCTAATAATCCCAAAGCTGGATAATGTCTGCATCATCCTGCGTGCAATAAGCTGGGAAAATACATTCTCCGACAGGCTTCTACGACCACTGGATGTCAGCCATGTATACATCGTCGCGGTAAACGTCCGGATTCTCAACGCTTTCCGGAGGTTGTAGTTGAATAGGCATTCTATCTTGTACACCCCCTGATTGGCCGGTCTGGACATGTCCACTGCTTTGAACCACATCGGGTTCTTCAAAGTATCGTAGAAGACCCCTGACAGCGTCTTCTCTCTCCAATTGATGTGGTTCGAGGCATCCGTTGCTATGGAATATCGAACAGCCGCATTGGAAGTGGAATATCTTCCTGCGTTGGGCCTTCGTCTTGGCATTACGATGCCTCTTCTTGATTGGTTCTGGCGAACAGGGGCTGTTCGACTGTATAGAATTCTGCGTTTCTGATCGTCCACGCTTTGAGCCCGGCGTGTTCATGTTTTTCCAAAAACTCTCTGTAACTAGAACCCTCCCCGGGATTGCATAATATAATACTTGGAATCCCGCCCTTTATTTTCTTTGGGCGGGCATATTTACAATTTGAAAAAAATTCCCGTTGGGCGCCAATAAACTCCTGCCAATGTTTCAAAAATTGTGGGGCCACATCATCGATTATGTTGTAGAAAGCATCATCCTTGTGGTCCTTCAGATCGATGTGGCCAGAATAATAATTATGGGGCCCCAAAGACCGGGCCCAACATGTTTTCCCAATTTTAGATGGGCCTTCAATTATAATGCTTTTGGGCCTATGCGGTCTTTGGGCTTCGTCCCTTATATTTTCTGCAACCCATTGCTGTATAGCTGCTGGGACGATCCATACTGTGTCTGTAAATGGATGAACATACGGCAATGGCGGATTAAATGAAATCCGATCATAATTGGATGACAACTTGTCATAATTGAGCCAGAAACATTTGGGATCGCCATTTCTTACCAGTGCCAGTGCTTGTGCTTCGTCCTTGGTGCCGGCTGCAAATGCGTCGCGATATATATTTTCTTTGTTAT
Source organism: Camellia japonica (assembly GCA_030407325.1). Lineage (NCBI taxonomy): Eukaryota > Viridiplantae > Streptophyta > Magnoliopsida > Ericales > Theaceae > Camellia > Camellia japonica. The sequence continues at coordinate 4,751 of JAPPVO010000380.1, forward strand.
TCTGGTTAGCGCAGCGGCCCCCCTCATGGAATTCGCCCCATTCCGTGTAGTCTCCGTGTTTGGAGATATATTCCAGCACATTCTGATGGTTGAAAGCCCCTTGAACATTGGGATGGAAATGGCGATTAGTTCGATTGTGAGTAATGTCGAAGAACCGTTCATTCTGCGTCTGAAAACGGTATGGAAATTGGACAAGAGCATGGAGATGTGGTTGCCCGTCCTCATGTAATTCATGTGCAACCCTCACATAATTTGGTGGCTTGGCTGTGAACAACTCCCTAATTTTCTCTAATAATCTCTCTTTAGGTATGGAACATTGGGCATATGTGAGGAATATGTTCTTATTTTGGACTCTGAAACGACGTCGCATTGATGCCATAACTCACTCTCTATGACGTCACTAACTCTCTCGGATGACGCAAGTCACTCTCCCAAAACTATACTAGTGGAAGAGAATTAGGGAGTGAGTTATATAGGTGCCCAGGAGCGTCCCACTAATATTACCTGGGACGCTCCCCCCGCGCCACGTGTCGTCCCCCGATTGGTGCTCCCTTCCGCAATTCGCGGCGTGTTCTCGTCTAGGGGCTCTGCTCCGCGCCCAGATCTGCGGCTAGGATTAAAAGTTGAAAAAGGGAAGCGCCGCTCCCAGATCTGCAGACAGGATTAAAAATATAAAAAGGCAAGCGCAGGCGGGATTTTATTATATAAGCCAAAATAATTGGGAGTTTGAATTATTTTGTAAATGGATCGCGGAGATCTAGGCCAATTTAGGCGGTTGATTTTAAAATACGAGCCGGATATATTACTGTTGCACTGGTCCTTGTTGGTCGTCGGCGAAAACAACGCCGAAAATTTAATCCGGCTCATCAACGCCTTAAAATCTAGAAAAGATATCCCATTTCCGAAATATGTTCTGGAAACTAGATTAGATTCTCTACGAACCATAGGAAGGCCGAGTCCAGTAAAAATTCTAAAATAGCCCTTCTATTCTAATCCTTATGTGATATCGAATCTGGAAATCTTGTCATGCATAGGTGTTTTATGCTCTTGTGTTCATGAAAATGTTTATTAGCGTATGATCATATCTTGGCATGATGTTGTACATATTATGGTTATGTTCTTATTCTCCTTCATCTTAATGATGCATGCTTATGTGGATATTATTATCTTGTTAAGATTGGTTTAACCTTGTTTTAAAATATTTAACTCAACGGTAAACTTAATTGGGATGGTATTGGGTTTTCGGAGTAATGATGATAATGTGTGATGTGTGGATTGTTGGGATGCGTTCCCTACTTGGAAGTTAAAGTCTTGCGCAAGTGGTTTTCGAAACCCTTGAACGGAACGGTTGTATTCGGACCCTAGATGGTTTGGTGTGAGGACGGATTTGGGCAAGACCCATTATTACCGTCTCTTTTGAGGCCCTGCAGTTGGCGCTACGCGGTATATAACCGATGGTAGGCATCCGAGGTTAGTTCTGCAACAAAGCAGCAAAAGAGGGGGCATACCGAATAATTCGAATTCGATTCTTGTGGTTGGGAGGACAAAATCTCTTTGGGGGATTTCTAGTTTACTAACATCTAACTTGTAACCATTTGTTTATCTATTTTGAGTTTCATGCTTTACTACTTGTTGTTATATTTGAGATTGTGTATTGGATTGGAAAAAAAAGGACGGGGTGTGTGTGTGTTTACTGGGCATTCAAAGCTCACGGCGTATCATGCCAGGTGACGAAGAGGAACTTATAGCTGGAGACGAAGAGCCTAAAACCTTCAAAGACTTTTGGCTATCTTAGTAAAGTTAGAAATTTCCTTTTGAGGTTTTGTAAGACTCATGTGAAGATTTAAATTTTCTTGGAATGTAATGTAACGGAACAAGCTTTTGAATTAAGGATATTCGTGGTTGTTATGTATTTATATTCTACGTATATGTATGAACCTTATCGTTGCTTATGAGACCTTGTGTCAATGCCTTTTAAGATCTGTCAAAAGGGTAGTGCGCTGCCTAAGAAAGTCGGACTTAGAAGGGAGGCTAATTTGACTCTTCCAGTGAACTGGGATCTTACTTGGTTATTGACCACAGGACTCATTCATAATTCTTCCTTGACTACAACTAATAGTGTAGAATCGGGGCGTCACAGTGTTGGCCCAAGTATAATTAAGCAGCAATCTAAACTTATCTATTTGGCAACAATCTAAACTTATCCATTTAAGATTCAAATCTATATAGCATGATGATGGTAGCTAATAGAGAGGCTACGTGGTTGGGCTACGTGTCACTCAAATCGTGTTGAGCAAGTAGTATAAAAGGAGGAGTGGTGTTGTGAACAAATGAAGGAAATAAACAAAGAAATGGGACAAAAATACTGGAAGTCAAGAAGGGTTTTGATAGTAGAAAGAAAGAGTGAGGTATTAATTTTAAGATGAGTTATATTATATCTTGAGTCACCATAATATATTTTACGTATGTTTTGAATCACCATAATTTATTTTATACAAGTTATGTTTTATAACTTATATTTATATTTTAATTACATTAATTATTTTCTGAATTCCATTTGCTTATATTGAAACCCATGGTTATATCTGTTGAAATTTTAGAAATTATTTGACAATGATTTTGTAAAGAAATATTTTCTGTAAGTACCATCACGAGAGTCTCATGCCTTGGGGAACTTAAATAACCATTGGTCTTTATTTGGCCACTTTGTGGTCCTCTGTTTGTCATGGATCCATTGACCTCTGTTCTGACTGTCACTCCTATAATCTCTGTTCTGTTCTGTTCTGTATCGTGGTTATGGTTATTTATTTACATAATTTATGTGTTTCAGTTTCTGCCACTTTGAATAATTTGTTTATTCAAATTAAGTTATGTAAATGTTTTAGCTTAACTAACTATCCATAGTTATTTTGTGTTCCCTATACTCTTGGCATAATATTTCTGACTCTGCTGTGTACTTATAGCTGTTACCCTTTCAGGCGATGAGATGTAAGGAAGACCCGTAACCTCGTGTAGTGGAACCCGCACAAGAATTTGATACTGATTCGTTATTTTGTTTTTTCTTTTCTTTTCTTCCTTATGTTTTTTTTTTTACTAAGGGTCGATCACTGAATAATAAAATAATAAAAGCCCTATAGATGTTTTCTTTTATCAAAATAGTATATGATGAAGTAAATTTTCTGTTTAATTATTTCTTATTTCCATTTTGCCTCCGCCTGCGTCATTTAAATTGTTACGATTAGAATTATTTAGTAGATTGCAATTCCAGCCCTAAGGCCCTGGGATTGAGTTGTGACAAACAGTGTTTGGCCGGCTATTATTCTATACGGCCGACCATATGATCAGGCCAGCCGGCCAAGCATGTTGTATGGCAGTGGTAATTTTCTAGCAAAACAGAGCAGATCCTGAGGCCCAAAATAGAGCTATTTTCATACTATAAACAGAACAGCTTCTAGCAGTAAACAGAACGATTTCTGAAGAATGTTCTCGCTTGTGCGCATGCGATACCTCGCCTCTCATTCAAGTCCTTTAAATTAGTAGCTTTGAGATTTGTGTTTTGTAATAATTAATTAATAATTAGTTAGTAATTAGTTAATTAGTTCATTCATTTATGTTTGTAATAATTAGTTAATTAAGTCATTCAGACCCTTTTGTACGAAGGCAAATTTGTAACACTTGATGTATATTTTCTAACCTCCATTTCTTTCTCCCTTTTATTTACATGCTTACCGTGGTTAGCATCATATTTTCTTTTATTACTACCATGATTTGTATCTATTTTTACATGCATTAGGGTTTGTAGGCACCCCATTTTTGACTACCCTCAAGACTTGGGCACTTTATTCCAAACACCCGATAATGAAAGTTACACTGTGCAATCGTTTGAATTCTCAACGAAGAAATTTGGATTCGAGCTCTAATCCCAAACCTTACACCCCATTTTGGCCAAATTATTTTAGACCTTGGAACCCTCTCTTTCAAAATATTTTTCCAAATGTTTCTATGATGTTCCGAGGTTTGCATTTCGATTAAGATATTGCACTTTTCGGTAATCGAGTAAGGACAAAGTGGAAATAAATGGAAGGGAGGTGAACTCTTTGAAAAATATTAAAAACATCTTATTTATAGGTTTGGAGTTGAAGGAAATAGGAGGGGATGCAAGAAAACTAGTTTGAGAAAAGGTTGAGAATTAAACCGTTAAGAAAGAAATGAACAAACTTCACTAAATTAGGAATATCTCTCTGGCCACTTAGAATTTGTATGTGAGGCTACCACCATTAGGAAGTAGACTTCTGGAGCTTCAATTTAGGCTCAAGAATCACCTAAAATCGAGTCCGGATGAGGGAGATATGCCCGTTTAAAGTTGGGCCTGAAAAGTAGTCTTTTGGACCCGGCCGGGTTTGTTTAGATCCAGCCATGGCATGTTTAGACTTGGCCGGGTTTCAATGAAAACTTGTCCAGAGTGCCTTTTTAGACCTGGCCTTGTATTATTTAATTCGGCCGTGGGTTTTTTGGGCCCGGCCGGATCTCATTAGCGAGAAACAGGACGACTAGCGGGAATTCACTAGCTGTTGTTTTTTGAAGATATTTTTGACCAATTTGGCTCAAATTCTATAAATAGACCCCCTACATTCAGAATTAAAGGTTAGCAAATTTTCCAAAAGCTTTGAAAAGCTAAAGAGCCCCCATTCCGTCTTCAACACCTTTCTTTACTTTCAAATCTTCTTCATTATACATATACCATTAGAGTTTGTTCTTGAAACTTTTTTCTTAAGTTTCAAACCATATTTCATAACCTTGAGGTGTTTGGAATCAAGTTTATTAACTAAGAAGCATCCTCTCTTTCAAGAGGTATAAGCTTGTCACCTTTTTCCTTGCTTTCATTTCAATCTTTTTCTTGTGTTTCCCTACTGTTTTAGATCCATTCTAAGTGTTAGAACTTGGGGTTGAAGAGCTACTGACGGGAAAGAAATAAACCTTCTCGTATAATCCTGTTGATCAAGTCTGCGCTCCTCCAAACGTCGTCGTTTTACTCCCTGAAAACACAAACGTGAGCTAGCTGGCGGGTGTGTGCCGGATACCTCTCCGATTGCCTAAGTCAGCAAAATAGACAAATAGACAAAAGTTTTGTGTATTCGAGAATCAAAGTTGTGTTACCTCTCCATAGGTGATGCTATGAGCTTTTATAGGTTCCGCGTCGCACAATCCATGTAGGACTCTTATTCCTCCATATAGAGTTCTCCTAGGAATCATACTCCTCAAGGATAATGCTTATCCTTTCACACCCCCCTCACTGCATAAACCAAGTGAGATGGTTTTACCTCGGTAGTAAGACAAAACAACCGAGATAAAATAGCCATGCTAAACTGGCTGAAATGACCGAGCTCTAGCTAGCTCGGTTCTCTCCTCTGTTACTTGTACTCCGGTTTCACCTGTTGAGACTGTGCTATCCATAGCGTACCTAGACCGAGCTATTCAATAGCAAGGTCCTGAGAAGAGGCCCAAATTACCTCAGCTCAATATGGTTTGACCGAGCTAACTATGCCGCTCTGACCATGCCGACCGGGCTAACTACAAAGCTCTTTTGGACCGGGCTATTTGCAAGGCCCTTTTACTCAGCCTTTCTTACTATGGCCCACATAATGGCCCATTACCCAGCTCGGCCCAATTTACAAATAAATTACCCTCTCAATTGCCCCTTAATTCCATCTGCGCAGCATGATAGGGATTACCTGTTACCAGCCGAGCTAAAAAAAGTTTTAGCCTTCCAACCGAGCTAAAAAACTTTAGCATCCCAGCCGAGCTAAAAAACTTTAGCCTCCCAACCGAACTAAATTCACACCGTGCTATCAATCTGTCCGGTCAAAACATCTCTTCAGTCGCTGTAACTGAATCGCTTCCCATTCCAAGAACACGTGGCACACTCTCATTGGCCCAATGCAGCTGTCACGCCGTCTTCATACTTCGCGTATTTTGAACAGTCCTGTCCAATTTCTCCTTCTTTACACAAAAACCACTCATTTTGAATCTAACACGTCTACTATTCATCATTTTCTCTCTCTTTTGAGCTTCTTCTCCTTCGTTCTCTTGCAACTGTGGAGCTTGTGTTCTTGCTGGGATCTTTTTCACCTTCAGTTCCTCCATTTTGAACTGGTATGTACTCAAATCTCTTTCCTTTTCGTTGATTTCGTTCTTGTATAGCATGCGTTTTTGTATGATTTTCAAAACACCTATTCCACTTTTGCTTCCATTTTTCTGAAAAAACCTCTGTAACATAACTACAGTCTATATGACTAACCTGGGAAATGGTAGTTTTGATCCAAAATCACACTCCAACCGAACTAGGATTCTGTTTGTATTAAGTACAAGCCTAGCCAAACTGAACAACCGAACTAAAACTTCACATCATACTTGTAGTTTCAATAAGTCTTAGTACCCTTTGCTCATCTTAGCCGAGCTAGCGAACCATACTAGGTTTGCGCAATGCCGCACTAGAACGCCTTCATCACTGACCGAACTATGACGGGCTAAACCAACTTCCTTAGTTAAAACCGAGCTAAGATTGCTGCTCGAATAACCTTAACCACCAACTGAAAAATGACTTGGGGCTAAACCAGCTTCCTTAGTCAAAACCGGACTAAGAATGCTGCCCCAAATGCTTAACCGGACTGAAAACCCTTGCTCAAACCGGGCTAAGAATGGACAGTATCCCATGTAGCCGGGCTAGGACTTCATTTGTTTTGCCTTTGTGTTTTTTAGCACGGTCCAACGATCAGTGCTTAACACCTTTCTCTTTTACTTTGCAGACTTAGGTTGCCAGACACTCCCTTGAACGCTCAACCGAGCTACTTAGCGTCATTTCACGACCGAGCTAATACTTGAGCTAATTTATTCATAACTTAGACCTCATGGGTAAATATAGGTTTTTGGTAAACACATCAGGTGCTATGGCCGAGTTCCGAAGGGACTACCATATCCCTAATGATGTATATTTTACCTGCGCTGAGCTAGATACCACACCCTGGGGAAACCAAGGCTTCGTTCCCTTCACCTTTCTTTCCATTGTAGAAACCGGACTACGATTCCCTGTACAGCCCCTTCTCTGTGAATTCCTCAGACAAACAAACCTTTGCCCTACCCAACTTTCCACCAATTCTTACCGCATAATAAATGGCATTGCCGAGCTAAACAGTCGGCTGGCCTTAATCTTGGTCTAGCTGAGCTCTTTCACCAATACTCCATAGGATCGGCTGAAGATGGCTGGGTTTACTATTTAAGAATAAGACGTCGTCGTGAAAAGATAATAAAAAACACCCCGGATAAAGATGTGAATGATGATGATTTCTTCTGGGTATCTGGGAACTTTGAGGACCAACAAGCCCAGATCCCGAGCGACAGAATAAATTGGAACAAGGGTGTAGCCGGTAGAACTACCTCAGCTCAATTCCATGCTTTTCTTTACTTCAGTTTTCTTATCTTGAACCGTATTAACTGTTATCTTCCTTCATGCAGATTTGAACTTTCTCAAGTCCCAATACAGCTACCCCAACTTGAATGTACTTCGCGCCGCGCTGCGATATCCAAACAGAAGTTGGACCGAGCTATTGAATTTTGAGCTGACCTACCGATACAGCAGCAGACGAAAGACCAGGGTGACTGACTTTTTGTTGGAAGCCTCTCTTGAACCGGACCCAACCTTGCCTCAAATCAACCTGATCCCACTAACTGCTGAACAAGAAATGGCCAAGAAGAGAGCCGTAAGAGCCCTCCTCACCAAGACAAATCAGCCCGAGGTACCGCCAGCCGGTCAAACACAGGAGACCGTGGTAGCCTTACCATCCCACCAGCCTTCATCATCTCGGGCAAGCAAGCGTGCTCGGACTTCCATAACTGAGCCACGCCTTGTCGACGAGGATGAAACCGTGGTGCCTCAAACCACTCGACCAAGCCCTCCACCTGAGCGCTCAGACCGAGCTAGCTCCTCAAAGTGGGTACCAAAGATCACGTTTCAGAACCGCGCTATCAAGGATTCTGACTCAGTGGTCGCAGAAAAAGACCACTTGATGGCATTCAACCTTGCCAAAAGCGTTTGCCTTCCAGTCGACATGAAGCACCACGACCACCTAACCGAGCTGAAGGCCCTTCGCTCGTCCACAAAATCAATGGTGCTGGTAAGTAGCTCCTTTGCTTATCTTTCGAATTTTTACGACTTTCGGCTCGGTTTTACTTAAAAGTTTCTTACCATCCTTTTGCAGGCCATACAGAAAAACCACATCGCTCACAAGCGAGTGTTGGAACTTCGAAAAACCACCAGGCAGGCCATGGCCGAGGCTAATGAAAAAACGGCCGAGCTAAAAGAGTCCCAACAAAAGATGGCTAAGCTAGAGACTGAGGTGGCTCGACTCACCGGGCTAGTTACCTCGGCTGATGCTGATAAACAAAAGGCCTTGGCTGTGATGAAAGATAAATACCTGCGTGAGCTGGCCAAGCTCGATGGCAAGAAGAGCGCGGAGATCACCGAGCTGAAGAAGAAGGCAGAAGACGCAGAGGACCGAGGTTACAAGGAGGGGAAGGCCACTTACATTAAGCAATGCGAGGCGGCCAAAGACCTATTCTTCAAATGTGGATGGAGGACGGCCGTGGCGCAGCTCGGTCACGGCCCCGAGACCGAGGTCTTTAACCCTCCTTCGTATTTCTTACCGAGCTCGATGGTGGAGTATGCTGCTGCCATTCAGCAACAATTTCTTCAAGAGGAGGAGGATGAAGATGCTACTCCAGAAGAAACCGAAGCTAACAATGCCCCGGTCGTCAATGATTCCGTTGTTCAGCTAGCTCGGGTGGAGCCACCGGTAGAAGACTTAACGACCGAACTACCAGCTGAAGTCGGGCTCCGAGTTGAACTGGATGCGGATCTTGATGACCTCTTTGCGTAATCTTGTATTTTCTTCTTTTTGCTTTTGGAAAGAAATTGTAACCGGGCTGAGGCCCCACCTTTTGCACTTGGACTTTGCAATATCAATGAAATCTTCTTTTGTTTTCCTCAATTGTTGTTTTGGTTTACTTCCATGCTTATATTTACTTTCCAAATGTAATCTGAATGTAGTGTAACACTTTCCATCCGAGATAACTATCTCGGTTTTAATCTTGAAATCTCTGGTCATACCTGCCAACCTCTTCAGTCTAGGTCTTTACCTCGGCTGAAGATCGCAATAAGTTGTATTCCAGCCAACCACTCTTCAGCCTTGATCTTTATCTCGGCTGAGGAGCACTAAGTGTTGGTTTTTCTAGCCAACCACTCTTCATCCTTGATCTTTATCTCGGTTGAAGAGTATTACCAAGTGTTGGTTTTTCCAGCCAACCATTCTTTAGCATTGATCCTTATCTCGGCTGAGGAGCACTAAGTGTTGGTTTTTCCAGCTAACCTCTTCTGCCTAGATCCTTATCTCGGTTGAAGAACAATAAGTGTTGATTTTTCCAACCAACCACTTTTAAGCCTTGATTTTTATCTCGGTTGAAGAGTACTAAGTGTTGGTTTTTCCAGCCAACCTCTAAGTTGGTTATTTCTGCCAACGTAGAGTGAAGTGTTTGGTTATTCCTGCCAAACGTCCTGCAGCCTAGATCCTTATCCTGGGCTTAGGAGAGGTGTTGGTTATTCCAGCCAACCTCTAAGTTGGTTATTTCTGCCAACCTAGAGCGAAGTGTTTGATTATTCCGACTAAACGTCCTGCAGCCTGGATCCTTATCCTAGGCTTAGGAGGGGTGTTGGTTTTTCCAGCCAACTTCTTCAGTATTGATCCTAATCTTAGCTGAAGAGAGTGCAAAGTTGGTTATTCCGGCCAACTATGCTTTCAGTGCGCCTAACTCACTAAAACAATCTTTTACAGAAGGAAACAACTATACTGAAAAGAAACTACTTGTTTTATTAAGAAAGAAAAAATTACAAATACTTGAAAGAAAAGCTAAAAATAAAATAGTTTGAGATTGGCAGTGTTCCATGGCCTGGGAACGGCTTTGCTGTCTTCATCTTCCAAGTGGTATGCCCCTTTTCCTGCTAATCCAACCACCTTGTAAGGTCCTTCCCAATTAGGCCCTAAGTTGCCATCTCCGGGTACCAAGGTGTTTCCCATCACTTTGCGCAGTACCCAATCTCCGATTTTGAATTGTCTCGGATGTACTGTTTTATTATACTTTCTGGACAACTCTTGCTGGTACGAGGCAATGTGAACCAGTGCTTTTTCTCTTCTTTCTTCTGCAAGGTCGAGTTCCAATGCTATGGCTTCTCCATTTAAGTCTTGATCAAAATTTTCACTTCTAATTGTGGGGAGGCCAACTTCCAGTGGGATTACTGCTTCCATGCCATAGGCCAAGGAAAAAGGTGTTTCACCAGTAGACCACCGAGGTGTGGTACGGTAAGCCCATAAAACGTGGGGAAGCTCCTCAGCCCACTTGCCCTTTGCTTTCTCTAACATTTTCTTCAATCCATCCAAGATGACTTTGTTTGATGCTTCTGCTTGGCCATTTGCTTGGGGGTATGCCAGTGTAGAGTTGTAGAATTCTATCTTGTATTCTTCACAAAAGCCTCTAAAAATTTTACCGTCGAGCTGAGTGCCGTTATCTGATATTAGAGCTTTTGGTATGCCGAACCGAGTGATGTTATTCTGCCAGACGAACTTCTTCACATCTTTCTCCTTTATTGATGCTAGTGCTTCTGCCTCCACCCACTTTGTGAAGTAGTCTGTTACTGCAACAAAGAACTTTCTGTTACCAGGTGCTGTTGGAAGTGGTCCTACTATGTTCAAGCCCCATATTGCGAAGGGCCATGGGCTAGTTAAGGGTAGAAGCTCTCTGGCTGGTTGATGTATTTGGTGTGCGAACTTCTGGCATTTCTCGCACTTCTTGACGTATTTCTCTGAATCTGCTTGCATGTATGGCCACCAATATCCTTGCGAAATGGCTCTGTAAGCTAATGATCTTCCTCCTTGATGGCTTCCGCATACGCCTTTGTGTATCTCGAACAAGAATGCTTCAACTTTGCTGGGGTGGACACACTTTAGGTAAGGTCCTGTGAAGGATTTCTTGTACAAGGCCATTGATAGGGAGAGCCAAAATCGCTGTGACTTTGCTCTTATTTTGTTGGCCTCTTTCTTTTCTTCTGGTAAGACGCCGTCTTTTAAGAACATTATAATGGGATCCATCCATAAAGGGCCTAGTTCGGCACAACATACCTCTTCTACTTCGGGTTCTTCAATACTTGGTCTTGGTAGGTAGTCAATCAGTAACGGATGAGGGATGGATGTATCTGCCATCGAAGCAAAGCCTGCTAGTTCGTCCGCTCTGCTGTTTTCTTCCCTGCCGATCTGCTCTATTCGCACTACTTCAAATTTCTTGATCTCCTTTCTGACTAACTCTTGGTACTTAGCCATCCTGTCATCTTTTGCCTCGTAGTCGCCTGAAATTTGGTTTACCATCAACTATGAGTCACTGTAAACCATTAGCTCGGTGACCTTCATATAGAATGCTGATTTTAGGCCTGCCAGAAGCGCTTCATACTCCGCTTCGTTGTTTGATGCTGGGAAGCCGAGGTTAACTGCTTGCTCCACTATTAGGCCATCTGGCGAGATGAGGAATATGCCCAGTCCTGCTCCATGCCTGTTGGACGCTCCATCCATGAAGAGCTTCCACATCTCTCCAACGAACAGTTTCCAGCAAGTTGAGGGATCAGATGATGTCTTGGGGTCATGAGTCTTGCTGGTGTTTTCTTCAAGGTCCATGCTTGTTGTTTGCCTCTTATTATCTGTTTGTACCAAGTTTTTATCTGTTGATGAGTCTTTGCTTGGTGTAGCATGGTTTGCTTCTTCCTCCCTTTGCTCACTCTGGTCTGCTTTAGGATCTGATTGGGTATCCTGTACCAGGGGTTGTGCTATTCCGGCGACAATTTCCATCCCCTTGGTTGTATCAGTCAAGTCCACTAGGCAGATGTGATGACTTACTGAAGTGAATTCTGCGACAAAGTCTGCCAAAGCTTGAGCTTTTATCGCGGTTCTGGATTGAAACTTGATGTCGAACTATCCCAACTCTACTGCCCACTTCAAGATTCGCCTAGAAAAGTTCGCTCTCTCAAACAAAGCTTTTAATGGAAAGGCTGTGAAAACGATTATGGTGTGGGCATGAAAGTAATGCGACAACTTCCTTGAGGCCATCATCAAGGCTAAGGCTAATTTTTTCAATGGTAAGTACCTGGTTTCTGCGCCCAGCAATGTCTTGCTGACTTAAAAGATGGGCAGATGTTGGATTCCTTCCGCTCGGACCAACACTGCGCTAATTGCGTGCTGTGAAACTACAAGGTATAAAAATAGTTCTTCTCCAGGTATTGGAGTCACTAGCAATGGTGGAGAAGACATGTATTCTTTTAAGCTTTCTAAGGCGCGGTCACATTCTTCATCCCACTCAAACTTGGCCTTTAATGCTTGAAAAAATGGTCGACATTTGTCTGACGACCGACTTATAAACCGGTTGAGCGCAGCTACCATGCCGGTGAGATGCTGCACTTCTTTTATTGAGTTGGGCCTCTCTGAGAGGGGTCTGCTTCTATACCTCGATTGGTCACTAGGAAGCCTAGGAATTTGCCAGATCCTACGCTGAATGCACACTTGGATGCATTAAGGCATAGCTTGTGCTTCTTCAGGATCTGAAACATCTCGCCTAGGTCCCTGAGATGGTCATTCTTATCCTTGCTCTTGACCACCATGTCGTCGATGTAGGCTTCCATTGTTCTGCCTAACAATGGTTCAAACATCTTGGTGACCATCCGTTGGAATGTTGCCCCTGCGTTCTTAAGGCCAAAGGGCATGACCTTGTAACAATACAGTCCTCTTGGCGGCGTAAAAGATGTGACCTCCTGGTCTGGCTCATACATAGCGATCTGATGGTAACCTCTGTACACATCAAGAAAGATAAGACGGTTGTGTCCTGCCGTCAGATCTACCAGTTGGTCTATCCGTGGTAGAGGAAAGCTGTCCTTTGGGCATGCCTTGTTGACTGTTTTGTAGTCCACGCAAACACGCCATTTTCCATTCTTCTTTGGCACCACTACTGTATTGGAGATCCATCTGGGGTAGTGCACCTCTCTGATAGCTCTTGCTTCTAGCAGGTTTTCTATTTCTTCTGCCATTATCTCGGCGTGGTGGAGTGTTGATCTGCGAGTGCGCTGTATAACTGGTCTGGCAGTTAAGTGGACGTTCAATTGGTGACAGATGAAGTTTGGGTCTGTAACAAGCCCGCGGGGGACCTCGCTACAGCTCGGACTTGAATTCGTGTCACGGTTCGTAATCTGAACCAAAGAGTCCAAATCCGGCAAATCGTTTTGAGAAAACAGATTTTTTGAAAGAAGTGTCAAACATGGACTGCTTTGCCAGATACAGAGTCGCCACCTAAATATTTTATTTTGGGAAATTTAGGAAACCCTGACTCGGTGCCAAAGGCCACGTGTCCGTCATCACCAAAGTTGCCTCGGCTCGGGAACTTGGATACGATTGGGGAAGGTCACTTCGTGAGCACCCCCGCTCGCCCGATCAAAGATCGGCCTCTACTAATCATGATATCTAGTTTTGAAAACTTTGTGTGCTCTTATTCCGGTTATTAGCCTAGATTACTATGTGATGCGCACAGCATACAAGTATAGACTGAGTCGTCTGAATTGGAACAAAACACTTCATGTTTGTTTGTTTGAAAATGGTTTGATGGTACTACCCGCAGGTAGGCTAAGACGTGGATTTGCCACCTTCGGGTGGGCTTAGAAAAACATGATTTTGCCACTATCTAGTGGGCTTAAAACTCACAATAAATGAATTGTTCCAATTCAAATAACCCAACCTTCACCCACAGGCATTCAGGCAGGTATATCACATAAGCAATTAGCCTCATGGTAAGCATGCTATTCATGGCAGTCACTCACACACATGCAAGGATGCTAAAGCATAAAACTCACTAAGTACTCCAAGCCAAAACAGAAACTGATTAGAAATCATGCATGATCCTAATTATATAGAAATGCCTAATGCAACACATGCAATAACGTAACTATGGCAGGCTCGGCTATTCTAAATATGGCATATGAGATGCAACAGCTAACGAGTACTCAACTTGAAATTGGAATACAAATGCAGTTAATATGATGTGCCGAGCCCGGTGCGTGCAAGACAGATGAATGAATGCAAACATGCTATCATACTGTATGCTAATTGAAACATGCCCTAATCTAACCATCATAAGCAGGTAAATAAAAGGGAAGAAAGACGTGGGGTTGGAAGACATACATCACACTCACCCACACTTATTACAATTATGCCCTCGCGCAGAGGGTCCGAATAAATATACAGTCCCGAATAAAAGAATATTACAGTCCAAATAATACAGTCCAAAATGTGTACAAATTCCTAATTAATTTACAAATTAACTAAGAAAATAATAAACTGGCATGCAAGCCAGGGACTGCCTTGATTCTGATGAATGATGTATGTTTAGGCTGCCTTGCGCGGAAATCCACTGGGATGCCCCAATTAGCCTCTGTTTTGCAATTGTTCTTGGAAAGCGCGCCAAGCCTCAGAAGACTGCTGATTCTTGATTTTGCTGCAACAGAGAGCAGGAAAGGGACATAGCAATGTATTTTCACAAATGTATGCATGTCTCGATCCTCGTGTCACCAATCACGCATCTCGATGCATGATGGCCGAGGAGTTGATTTGCACAATTCAATATGGAATGAATGCAGATGAAAACACAACAAAACCTAACTCCATCATGGATGATCCGGAGTGTCGGTGACTAGGGAATTGAGACACGTTCCGTCACTCGGAGTACGGAACGTACCTCATTTCCCGTGCTTGGGCTAACTCCTATCCCGAACACAATGCAATATGCATGACATGCATGAATGCAACTAAGATACAACCTAACATGCACAATGTTATGAAATGGCATACACGGTGCACGATGCAACATGGCATACACAATGCTCTAATATACAACCTAGCATACACAATGCTATGGAATGAAATGGCATACGCAATGCATAATGGACTTACACTAACATGAGTGGACCTCAGCCACACTCACATAAGAGGCCATTAGATGAAAACGAGACAACTCGAGATGCGTACATGCGTGCACGCAAACCGAGGACCGAACCTACGACACGGAATGCCACTCTAACAAGACATAGCAAAACATGGAATATGGCATACTATCATGCAAATTTCAGAGGCAAAATGAGATGTAAAACAGCCCCGAAACAAGGTGAAATGATACCCGATGCATGGAACGAGTCCCGAAACATGAATTTTGGCGCATGAAATGGCCTATAGCTATGCAATGCATGCAATATTTGAACATGAAGTGTAAATACAGAAGCAAGGCAGTCCCAAAACAAGCATGTTTACAGTTATGAGCAAGGTCAAGCAGTGAGCACAAATGGGGCTAAGCTAGCATACAAGAATGGCCCCGAAAGCAAGATATTGAAGCAACTCATAGATGCTGGCCCCGAACAGAGAAGGGGCCTTCTACAATATTGAAGAGGGGCCAAAAATATGATGTTTTACAGTTTATGACAAGCCCCAAAAATAGATACAAATATGCTCAAAATGTTATGCAAAATAAGGACCAAAATGGAGATAAAGAAGCAACTGATACATGCTGGTCCTAAAAAGGTAAGATCCCTTCAACAATGTTGAATAGGGCCCCAAAATATGACCTTTTACAGTTGAGTACCAGACCTAAAACAGTGCACAAGCATGCTCAAAATACTATGTAAAAATGAGGAAACACAAAGTATACAAAGGGTGCCTCAAACAGTAATAGACCCTCAATGAAACATAGAGAGAGGGTCAAAAAAAGGCCATTTTCAGTTCGGACCAAGGTCCAAAAACAGAAGCTCAATAGGCTAATAAATCATGCAAAAATGGGGCTGAAATATGGATAACAAAGAAAGTGATATAGGGAGGCCCCAAACAGTGATTATCCCTTCAACAATGTTGAAGAAGGGCTCAAAATAAGAAACTTCACAGTTTACTACATGCTTCAAAACAGTTTACATATAAGCCAAAAACAACATGCAAGGAAATGGCCTATAAGAGGGATAATGAAGTAAGTACCAAATGGGGGCCTCAAACAGTGAGAGGCCCTTAATGAAAGGTGGAATAGAGCTCAAAAAAATGCCACTTTCAGTTATGGCCGGAGCTCAAAAGTATAAGCAAGAAGGGCTAAGAATTAGTGCAAAAATGAGCTCAAAAGAGGGAGAAATCAACTCACCCTTGAAGACCAATCCTTTGCTGCCTCTTGGACCAAGAAAGGCTGCCTCCTAGCCTCTGAGAAGACCCTCCTAGCTGCTGGAATGGAGTGGTGGTGTGGTGCTAGGTGGTGGTGTAGAAAAGGATGTAGGACTTAGGAGGTTTTGAGGCTTGGAAGTGTAGAGGGAGAGAGATACAATGCAAGGGGCTCAAAGGTGTTTTTTTCCAACCCCAAAAACCAGAGCTGGAGGCTGGTTATATAGGCCAAAGAGGGGGAGAAAGAGGGGGAAAAAAGGGAGGGAAAATCCCTCCAAGTTTTCCTCCAAAAAAAAGTCCCCCGGATGCAGAATCTGGGGGAAAAAAAATGTATATTTGAAGTGAACAGGATGCAAGGAAGCTGGCCGGCCAATTTGCTAGGGTTTGGGTGGCCGGCCGGCCCTCCCCATGGCCGGCCGGCCAAGGGTCAAAAGGGGCAAGTGTGGTTAGTGGCCGGCCACCACAGATTGGTGGCCTCCCATGTGTCCTCAACACAACCCTGTGGTTGAAAATTGGCAACTGTGAACCAGGAGAGAGAACAACCCATTTTTCAAAGGGGTTCAAAAGGGTCCAATGGAATTACTGGCCGGCCACCACATATTGGTGGCCTCCCAGATGTGTACATCACAAATATAGGGTTTAGGGTGCAAGAAAATGGCCCAAGGGTGGTCAACATTGGCTTTGAAGTGAGAAAAACGGGCGTCGGAGGGCGAAAATGGAATATAACTGGTTGCTGGAACAATTACTGGCCTCCCACCCTTCTACGGCCTTCCTGGTGATGAAACAGAGGTCCCTGCCAAAAATGAACGAAAACCGATGCAAAATGAAGGCTCGGGGGCCGAAACGCGCAGTCCGAGGCCCCGAAAACCGACTGTTAAGCACCGGGAGTGGTATTCGACCACGAAGCTGGTCTCTCGGACCACAGTGTCCCTCAAAAGGGAGTAAATAAGATGTATGCCAAGAACCGGGGCAAACGGAGGTGGTTAGGCGGTCCCGAACCGAGGCACTCGGCCTGACGGCTCCGAAAACCGGGAACCGGGCTCCGAAATGGCCAAAATGGCCTACGACCATGAAATGTAGCCCATGGCCACTGAGAGATGATCTACAAGACCTCTCCCTCCCCTCAGGGAAAAGAAACAGAGAAAATCGAGCCTGGTTCACAAATCGAGGCAAAGCATAGAAAAGCCCGGAAGTCCGGAGGCAAGGCTCATGGCCGAGACTCTGAGACCTCTGAACGAGCACAATATGCAACATCACCGAGCGCTCAATCGGTGACGTCTGAGTCTTAAGGTCGGTCAAAAATGGGGTGTCTACAGGGTCAATACTAGGCATATCATACGGCGTCCAGGCAAACACTTCGATGTTAGAGGTCAAAAATTCCATGACCTCTATCCTCTCAGTGCTGGACATAGATGAGCCAAGCAAAAAGAACTTTTCCGGGTTCTTTTCATCTATTCTTACCTGTACCAAGTCTTCCACTGCCTTCTGTTCAACGGCTTTGCCAACATCCGCAAACAATTCATTGTTCTCTGGTTCTTCCACCATTTGAACAAACCCTTTGGCAGCGCGGTTGCCGTTTTCGGTGACGAAGCATTGTTTGGACATGATCTAATCTCCAAAGACCTCTTCAATTACTCCGGATTCGTTACGAAACCGCATTACTTGATGATAGGTTGACGCTACTGATCGCATGGCATGCAGCCATGTCCTTCCCAAGATCATGTTATAAGTGGAGGGCACTTTCAATACCCAGAATTCCACTTGTTTAGTCATGCTTCATGCTCTGACTGGGAGGATTATCTTGCCGACTGGCCACTCTGGCATTGAGTTGAACCCGATCAGGGGAGATACGGCAGGTGCCAAGTCTTTGTCCTTCAGTTTCAGTTGTTTGAAGGTTTCGTAATACATTATCTCGCACGAGCTTCCTTGGTCCATCAAAATCCGTTTGATGTCGTAATCCATGACGCGGAGCGTGACGACCAGTGCATCATTGTGAGGGCAATATATCCTTGCCAAGTCTCTGTCTGAGAAGGATATGACGTTCGTGGCTTCTGTTCTCCCCTTTTTAATAGTAGGTTGCGCACTTAATACCTCCCTTAAGTGCTCAGCCTTCTTGATTGTTCCCCTGAGCTCACATACCCGCTCAGGTTCGAATACCCCATGTATCACGTTAATCACACCTTAAGGTAGGGCATCGATCGGCATTCCGTCTGGGTGATCGTGGTTCTGGGGGGCTGGCTGCGTCCCTCCCACAATGTACTGCTCCAGATGCCCAGCTGCCACTAACTCTTCTAGATGCTGTCTCAACGGCGTGCAATTCTCAGTGCGGTGCCCTTTTTCCTTAGGGAAGGTGCACCGGGATCTTTCATTATAGTCCTTTTGCACTTCTCCTAACTTAGCTGGCCACCTGACGAAAGGTTCATCACGTATCTCACTAAGAATTTGGTAGATTGGTTTCTTGAATACCGTGGTAATGGCAGTGCGGACTCTCAACCATCTTTTATCTTAGTCCTCTCCGTTGTCTCGCCTGCCTCGCCCGTTCTTGCTTGGACATTCTACCGTGTTGACTTTTGTTGTAGTCTTCTTATCTGGTGCTGCTGTTGCACCAGATTTTGCCTTAGCACGGGCGCCATCCTCCTCCACCCGAATATGCTGGTGTACCCTCTCCATTAAGGCTTCCATTGTGAGGGGAGGCGTCATGGTAATTGAGTCCCTCAGCCTGTTTCCGACTAGAAGACCTCTTTTGTACTGTACGATGGCGAGATTTGTGGGGCAATCTCCTATTTGGTTGAAGGTCTCCCAATAGCGATTGTTGTATGACCTCAATGTCTTCTTGTCGCCCATGTCAATGAAGAGTAGTTGGTCGATCTCCACCGGTGTCTTGGTGTTTGTTCTGAACCTTGTCACGAATGCCTCTGCCAATTGCGCCCAGGAGGCTATGCTACCTTCTGGTAGCCTTTCGAACCAGGTTAAACCTAGGTCGCGAAGGCTAGATGGGAATAGGATGCACATTAAAGCTTCGTTCCGTCGGTATACTACCATGACCTGGCGAAAGTGGCTTAAGTGCGAGTAGGGATCTGTCTTCCCCTCATATGTGGTAAATTTGGTCTGAAGGAAGCCGGAAGGTAGGGGCGCATTCTCAATTGCCGGAACGAACGGCGAGGTCTGCAGTCTTGCTAAGGCTTTATCTGTCGGTTCGTAAGCAGGGCGCGCTATTGGCATTCCTACCTCGACGCTTCCATGTGTCCGTGGAGCCAACCGTTGAAGGGCTGAGACTCTGCGCGGGTCGCGTGCCTTGGTATCCTCTTTCCATCGTGCCCTTTCTTCTAGCATAGTTCGTAAGTCGGACGATCTAGGCAATTCTGTCTGCCTGGATGATGTCTGGTGCGTGCGCAAGGGCCGATAGGTGCTTCCCTCAGTGTATGACCTCTCAGTCCTCATTCTCTCAGACCTGGAGTAACAAGTCCTGGAAGTCCTGGATTGAGTATCGCCTGTTCTGAGGCTTCTATTCTCTGCTTGTGACGGTGTGGTATACCTACCACGATCCTCCGAGTGGCGAGGGGGCGTGTTGCCTTTGCGCCCCTCTCCTGTCGCCACCCATTTTCCCTTGATCTAGCGTTTCATAACCTCCATGTCCACCGCCATCTTCCTTATTAGTTCATCCTGCTCTTTTACGCAATCCTCCAGAGCTTGAGGGTCGATTCTTCACCTCTGCCTTTCAGGACTTTGTGAGCAAGAGCGACGGGGGCTGTTGTTCCGCCTTCCCCTTGTATCCCTCTGGGGGTTCTGTCGTTGGGGCTCTCAATCCGCCATAGGAGGGATAGACGGCAAACCTTCGCGTCTCCCACCCCCCTCTGGGGTTTGTCCGTCGATGGCGGACTGTGGCAAATCTTCATTGTGCGCCATTACTTCCAATTAGAGAGGAAAAGCTTGATCAAGAGGTTTTGTTCTTTCTGTGATTCCCACAGACGACGCCAATTGTACGGGAAAGAAATAAACCTTCTCGTATAATCCTGTTGATCAAGTCCGCGCTCCTCCAAACGTCGTCGCTTTACTCCCTGAAAACACAAACGTGAGTTAGCCGGCGGGTGTGTGCCGGATACCTCTCTGATGCCTAAGTCAGCAAAATAGACAAATAGACAAAAGCTCTGTGTATTCAGGAATCAAAGTTGTGTTACCTCTCCATAGGTGATGCTATGAGCTTTTATAGGTTCCGCGTCGCACAATCCTTGTAGGACTCTTATTCCTCCATATAGAGTCCTCCTAGGAATCATACTCCTCAAGGATAATGCTTATCCTTTCACACCCCCCTCACTGCATAAACCAAGTGAGATGGTTTTACCTCGGTAGTAAGACAAAATGACCAAGATAAAATAGCCATGCTAAACTAGCTGAAATGACCAAGCTCTAGCTAGCTCGGTTCTCTCCTCTGTTACTTGTACTCCGGTTTCACCTGTTGAGACCGTGCTATCCATAGCATGCCTAGACCGAGCTATTCAACAGTAAGGTCCTGAGAAGAGGCCCAAATTACCTCGGCTCAATATGGTTTGACCGAGCTAACTGTGCCGCTTTGACCATGCCGACCGGGCTAACTACAAAACTCTTTTAGACTGGGCTATCTGCAAGGCCCTTTTACTCAGCCCTTCTTACTGTGGCCCACAAAATGGCCCATTACCCAACTCGGCCCAATTTACAAATAAATTACCCTCTCAGCTATCAAAGGTAGAGAAACTTAATACCCTTTCTTGCACCTTATCTTATAGCTTACACCCTTTGTTTTCCCACTCTTTTCTTCGGTTTTCACACTAATTTTCAGAGTTTAAAAGGGATGACAAATATGGTTTAGAAGTCCCAAAAGTGGAGGGATTAGCCACTCCTCATTGGTCTTGTTTACTAGTGTTGTATCTCTTTGTTCTTACCTATCTTTTGTGCTCTTTAAACATACTTTTAGCTACTATTTTTTTACATGTTAGGGGCTGTTTAAGGCTGTTTTTATTTCATTTAAATAATTTATGCTTTGAATACTTTGCTTGTTGTGTTGTAAGTCCTCATGGCTTCGGTTGTTTAGGCCTTAGACATCGAGTCATTTGAGTTGATGGCTTTTTGTTTACTTACTTAGTTGTAATAATCAACTTCGTGCATCATCCCTCCTTTCTTGGTTTTCTTTGTTTGGGAGTTGGTTCAACCGAGTGTTGTTTAAGCTTGAGAAAGAGACCCTTCCATGCTTAATGGTTTAATCTCTTTGGAGGTTCATTACCAAGGCATTACATCTCTCTCGTGCCCAAAACAACTTCTTGTTTGACACTTTTGGACTAAATGATTAAAGAATGGAAAGGTAAGTCAAAAAAGGCTAATAAAATTGGCTTAAAATTGGATTAACCGACATAAGGAAGATTAATAAAATTGTTTGGATTCGGCCGGACGTTATGCCGAGTCAATCGTGTCAAGAGTCATCACATATTAATTCATAATATTTTGATGAATTTTGAGGCGTGTCTACCTCTCTCTTTGAGCTAACTACATGATAAGAGGAAGGGGTGGTTGTCTTTCATTGCATTTATTAATTTTTTGTCCAAATTGTGTTCAAAATCATCAAGCAATCAACTTGCTCCTATTGGTGGTTTTGGACCCGAATTCGTTCTTCTCTTGAGTTTCTCCATGATAGAGAAGAGCAAAAGGGACAACCATGGTTTAAAACTACTCTGTCTGCACTATTTTCACCTCAGAGCACAAAAACATTTTTCTACAAAAAAATAGGACACGTTCGGCCTTTTTTGGACCCGATCGAGCCTCATTAGGGGTCGGTCAAGCTCCAATGTTTGGTAAGCAGAGTATTTTTGGCAAAAACAAGGGGCAGTGGCTGAGGATGAAACAGAGCAATTCCACAGAAGGCAGATAGAGCAGCTTCTAAAAACTGTCTTCATTGACGCGCATGCGATCCTTGTGCATTTTTTATACACATTAATATTGTAGTATTAATGTTCATATTATTGTTGTAATATTAATTATTATTATTATAATGTCTTTAATGTCTTTGTTGTAATAAATTAGATAACTAGTTAGTTGTTTATTATTCATTTGGATTTATAATAAGTAGTTGATTCGGACACTCGAACCCTCTTGTGTGAGGGCCAAATATGTAATAATTTGTATATGTCTTCTAACCCCCATTTCTTTCTCCCTTTTATTTACCTGCTTATAATGGTAACATCATATTTTCCTTAACATTTTCCATGACTTGCATCCATTTTTCTTGTATATGTACGGGCTCGGCTCATCATATTAACCAATGTCAATTTCAAATTCCTTACTCGAATATGTGCTCTCTTGTATACCTTGAATTGACTCATATGCCATGTTAGTAAGCCGAGCTTATTATTTGTATAATGTGTGTGTCCCATTAGTTGTATTGTATTACTTAAGATCATGCATTTTTCTATTTATTTTTGTTTTCTTTGGCTTGCCTTGGAGTACTAGGTGAGCGGTTTTGCTTTAGCATACTGCATGCGTGCAATTGTTGCCATGTCAAGCATGTTTACCATGAGGCTAAATGCTTAGTTGATATAACTGTTTGAATGCCTATGGATTGAGGCTTTTTCGCTTAAATTGGAATAATTTGATTAAGTAAATACGAGCTCGCTTTTTTAAGTGACACGTATTCAAAACACTTTTTCAAAACAAACATAAAATCAATGCATTCCAACTTTTGTGAATTAGTCTATACTTGTGTGCATCACATAGTAAAGATAGTATAATAACCAGAACAAGAGCATATAATGTAGATAAAAAGCATATCATGATTAGTAGAGGTTGATCTTTGATCGGGTGAGTGGAGTGCTTAATTCATGACCTTCCCCTCTCATACCTAAGTTCCCGAGTCAAGACACTTTGATGATGACGGACACATGGCCTTTGGCACGAGTCATGAGTTTCCTAAATTTCTCAAAAATATTTAAGTGGCGACTCTAAAATCTGGCAATGCAGTCTATTTTTGGCATTTTTGATTAAAAATCAATTTTTCAAAAGATTTTCCGTATTTGGACTCTTTTATGTTTATCCGTTTCACATTGCACTTGTAAAACCAGATTCAGAACCACGGGAGTCCGAACTGTAGGGTTATCGTATCCGAAAAGCAAGCTACAAGGTTCAGCTCATTATACTTGATATCATTGATTATTTCTTACTTGAATACGTGTGTTACTGCATACTTTGAGTGGATTCATATGTCATGTTAATAGCTGAATCTAGTAGTTGCATATCTGTATGTGCATTAGCCATTTTGTATATTAGGGTCATGCATCTTTCTAACTATCTTCTTTTCCTTGGCTTGGCTTGTTTGAGTACTAGATAAGCATTTTTTGCTTTAGCATATTGGATGTGTGTTTGTGTTGCCATGTCGAGCATATTACCATGAGGCTACTCGCTTACTTGAGATATCTCTATGAATGCCTGTGGATGAAATGACTTTGATTATTGTACATATAAGCTAGCTTTTCCTTTGAGTTGCACATATTTAAAACTCTTTTCAAGAAAGCATGAAATCCAAGTATTCCAAAGTAAGTGACGTAGTCTATACTTGTTTGCTACACATAGTAATGTTAGTATATTAATAATCACAACATGAGCATATAATGTTTATAAAATTCACATCATGATTAGTAGAGGTCGATCTTTGATCAGGTGAATGGGGTGCTCAATTTATGACCTTCTTCTTTCATATCTAAGTTCCTGAACCGAGACACTTTGGTTATGATGGACAAGTGGTCTTTGGCACGAGTCACGAGTTTTCTAAATTTTCTAAAAATATTTAGATGGCGACTCTGAAATCTGGCAATGCAGTCCATTTTTGACATCTCTGATGATTAATGGATTTTTTAAGATTTGTCGGATTTGGACTCTCATTCATTTTTCTATTTCATATTGCATTTGAGAAACCAGATTCAAAACCACGGGAGTCTAAACTGTAGGGCTATTGTACCCAAGGAGACTAAACCCCTCCAAGGAGCATGAAAAACTAGCTACACCTAGTAAACGGAGAAGATGAGGCAGACGCAGAGGGTGAGAGCATACTCCGTCCATGTCTCCGTCTTCCACGAATCCAACACCAGCATTACCTTCCTTCCCCAATAAAAGGTCATATGCATCATCTCTTCTTCCCTTCTCTGATCTTCTTAATACGTAATACTACTGCTAATACTACCAATCAATATGTTGTGCTTTCCAATCCGAGTCAATCTGATCTAATGGAAGATAGATAAGAAGAGAATAGGAAAATTTCGAAAGAGAAAACGAGGACAAGCTTGTCCAAAATGACTAAGTTAAAGGTGTCTTTTGATGTCCATTATAGTTATTTTATTTTAGGATATGATTGTCATTAAAATAAAGTTTCATTAAGTGTATGCATTGAGGTAAGTAGATGTATGGAAATAAAATTCCCCATGAACCTTTGACATGAGCATGGCAATGAATTCCTTCTGAGACCTTTTTGGAGAGATTAAAAGAAGTCAGCTTATTTGTTTATTAACTTATTTGAGTTATATCATCTCTTTATTTATTTTTAGTACGTTTTTTTTTTTATAAAAAAAAAAGTCAATAAACTAAAAAAAATCACTTCCCAAAATAGGCCTCAATCATAGGTTGGGGTAAAATGTAAGTCGGCTCTCTCATAAATAATTATTATCAAGAATTTACAAAATAAGGTTATGTTTGAATTATAAACTTAAATTAAAATTTAAAAAAGAAAAACGAAATGTAAATAAAATATAATTATATTCTATTTATTTGTTTTTTAAATTTTTACTCAAATTCATGAGTTAAATGTAGTTTAAAGGTTGGTTTGAAAATTGATTTTTTCAGTAACTTTTTAATTTTGATATGAAAAGACATACAAAAAGATAAAGAGAATAATTTGAAAATTTATAATGACTTTTTTACTAAAATATTTAGTTTCCAAACATCCCCTAAATGGAGGGTTAAATTTAATTAATGTTGTTTGAATCTATATTTAGGCTAGAAACTAAATATTTTAACTAAGAAGTCCGTACAAATTATTAAATTATTCTTTTTTTTATATATATATATTTTTTCATAATTTTTCTTTTTCAAATGAGACCTTATAATAAATTTCAATTATATATTGATATTTTTAAATAAAATTTTTAAATTTTTATAGCGTTACATTCACACAAAATTCTTTCATTCAAATTCCCGAATGACGTGGCAAAATTAGCTAGAAAGTTTTGAAAAAAGAAAGGAGTCTATGAGTTATTAATTTATCTTTTTCTCATCACGTCATTCAAAAGATTTTGCGAAAGAAAAATTATGTGAATAAATCATTTTTTTATAGTATTACAACCCGATAAATGCTAGGAAATGCCACATATCCCAAATTTTCTATCAAATATATGACAAAAAATCTTACATAAGTATGAAATATGTGAGACATTTATTTAATAAAAAATTTAATATCCTCAACACACCAATATAAAACATTTATTTATTTATTTAATAAAAAATTTAATATCCTTAACATTAAGGGGTTGTTTGGGGTGTCCTAAATAAGTGTACTTTTTGTCTTTTTGGACTAAAAAGTTGAGAAAAAAAATATGGATGTTTGGATTAACTTTTTGACTTTTTATGAAAAAAAATATGTATTAAAAAATTGTATAAAGAAGTGAATAGGAGAAGTTGGTGTTAGGGATGGCAATTTAAACACGGCCGACGGGGACCCGATCTCCCGACCCCGAAATAAGTGGTTTTTTCCCGAAAAATATCCCCGCGGGGACGGGGATGGTATTAAAAAATCACTCCCCGATCAATTTCGGGCCGGGGACGGGGATAGGCTCTTCGGCCCCTGCCCCGTCCCGGAATTTCCCCGATTCATCCCCGCCTCTGTATCTCTTTGTATTATATAAATATTAGTTGTATTATATTTTGTATTATATAAATATTATATAAATATTAGTTGTACTTTTGATCTCAACTCTCTCAGATCTCAACTCTCTCACTGACTCACTCTCTCAATTCTCATTCTCTCTCTCACTCTCTCGTCTCTCTCGTTCTTCTCTCTCTCACTCTCATCGACACGGCGTCACTCTCACCGACACGGCGACACAGTCACCGACTTCTCTCTCTCACTCTCAGTCACCGACACGGCGACACCACCACCACTCTCTCTCACACATCGTTTGCTCTCTCAGCTCTCGTCTTCAACCGCTGATCACACACCAGTCATCGACACTACCACACCGCTGGTCCAGACTCCGATCTACAGATCTATTGTTTGAATCTGTTTACTGGATGATGATGATTATAGATCTGTTGTTTGAATCTGTTTACTTGGATGATTATAGATCTGTTGTATTATTATAGATCTGTTTCCACCGCTGGTCCAGACGCTGATCTCATTTTTTTTGTTTTTTTTAGCCGAGGAATGTTCGGGGTCGGGGAAACCCGATCCCCGTCGGGGGTCGAGGGTGGGGGCGGTGATACGTTCCCCGTCAGGGATCGGGGCCGGGGTCGGGGGAAATTTGACCATCGGGGATCGGGGACGGGGAGGGTGATCCCCGGCCCCGTCCCGCCCCGTTGCCATCCCTAGATGGTGTAGTATACAGTACGGAATTGGCAGTCAGCCGGCTTGGTATTACATGAGAAAATATTGTCTCATTTTCAAGTTTTGATTAGACAGTGTTGTTCGGCCTATGGGAGCTCACCACAGGTCCCGTTTTTCTAATCAAAACCGTTAAATATGTAGAACTCGTCGAGTACTATATGTTTGTAAAAAATCACTTTGATTAGATATCAATAACTATCTGATCGTGTTAGTTTTTTTGTCAACTGTTAACTATAACACCATCCAATTTTTATACAAAACTGATTTGATCATGTAGTTAGCTATATCCGATAGACGTGATTTTTTATAAACATATAGTACTAGATGAGTTCTACATCTTAACGGTTCGAATTATCAAAACGGGACCTATGGTGAGACCCCACAGGCCCAACTTTACCAATCAAATTGATTGAATGTACCCATGCAATTTTTTTCCCCTTTCCTTTCCCTAAAGCTGACGTGGCCTGACGTCAATTGATTGAACAAAAGTGGATTTGTATTTAATAGTTATATATTAATTTTTTTATATTTTTTTTGATAAATAATAATAATTTCTTAACTTTTTTGATAACTTTTTTGATAAATAATAATGATTTTTTAACTTTTTTTGCACTCGTCAAACTTAGGCTAAATTTGACATATAGCCACAAAGTCAAAAAGTCAAAAAGTTATTCAAAAAATTAAAAAGTTAACACTATTCACCAAAAGTCAACAATTACGGCTGCACAACTCCCAAGTTGAATTTTTCCCTACAAATTAATTTTTACAATTTTTATTACACATTTTTCCATAAATAGTCAAAACGTTAACCCAAACATCCATATTTTCAACCTTCATTTTTTAATCCAAAAAGACAAAAAATACACTTATTTAAGACACCCCAAACAACCCCCTAAAATGCTACCTTCTCTCGCACCGCATAGAAAAAGCAGAGAGTTTCCCATTGGATAGGACTTTGTCACCACCCCACCCCCCCCCCCCCCCCCCCCCCCCCCCCCTTCACATTCTCTCGTTTCCTTGACACTTCTCTTTTCCAACTATTCTGACCTTTTTATGGTCATCTTCGCATACACACACACATACCGACTCTCTCTCCGTCTCTCTCCGTTCCTTTCTTGCTGGTGAAGATAGTAGGCGTAAGTAGACTCCACACGAAATTCTTTTCTTGTATGCTTTCGTATGTATTTCATTGACTTGTCGTCAACCTCCTCTTCTTTCTTTTCTTTTCTTTTCTTCTCTCTCTCTCTCTCTGTGTATTTAATAATGCTTTCTCTGCCTGAAATTGTACAACATTTGCTTTTTTGATGACCTTTAAGGATTTTGGAACCTTAAAAAAGCAAGGTAATTTGGTCCATATATTTCTCCTCTTTTAAGAATAGACATTGTTCACTAGTTCTAGCTACCATTCTTCTCTCTGTTTCTCTTATTTCTTTATTTGTTTTTCAGGTTTTATTGTTATATCTGAGCTGAAACTGAAGTGGGTAATTTGTGGGAAGTATATATACATCGACAGAGAGAGAGACAGAGATGATGATGATGATGGGAAGTAGTAGTGGGGAGAAGGCAGAACAAGGGATTAAGGGAAGAGGATTGATAGATGTGGTGTTTTCTTGGTCTCTTGCTGATGTACTCAACAAAGATCTTTACAAGTCCAAGGTTTGTTTGTTTTGATCATATTATTCTATTCTCCCTTCTTCGCCTTCTTAAGAGTGTCTCTATTTGGTGGTCATGTACATGTGTTTATCTATCTGTCCATTCTCGGAATAGTTACGATTTTTATGGTCTTTATCATGAACTATTATGGTATTAATTAAAATTTATTATGACACTAATATTATTTTGATTACAATAATTATATATATATATATTAAAGGACTCCCATGCATATATGGCATAACCATGCTAACTTTGTATTGATTGAATTCCTCAATTTGATTGTATTCCTCAGCCATGTCAATTTTGTGTTAAACTACACTTTTATCCTTTTTATATTGAGAATATTACAAATTTATCTTATTGGGCCTATTGTAATATTATTTGTTTTCAAGCTTTTTTTTTTTATAAAGTTTGGTCCTTACTATATAGTAAACAAATTATTTATCAGTAGATTGCCTCCTGTTTTTTAACTTAATATTTTAAATTCTCTTGTAAATAAAAAGATAAATTATAAAATATTATCTGAGGTTTATTTAAAATATGAAATATTCTCTATGGTTCTAAAATTTATAAATATTTTCTTATCAGAATTGTTAATTAAAATATATTTATGATATCATTAAAAACTATTAATTGACTTATTGGTTAATTAATGAAAGAGTCATTTGTTTTGCGATTAAAAATTTAAAAGAATATGATGTAATTTTTAAAATAACAAATTACAATTAGTATTACAAATGAATGAAAAGATTAAAAATAGAGAACTGATAATAAATTCAAAAAGAATCGTAACAATGCTTGTGGAGGTGATGGGTTGTAGTAGTAGTTGTTGTGGTGGTGGTAATGACAATGGGGATGATGGTGGTGGTAGTGATTGATCAAAAAAAAATGGTGGTGGTATTAAAATGATTGTGATGTTTGTGATAACAATGACAATGGTGATGAAGGTGATGGTCGTGGAAGAATGGTGGATGTTGGTGGCGGTGGTGGTGATGCTAGTGGTGATAGAGGTGGTAGAGACAGAGGTGGTGATGGTGACGGTTGTGAGGTTGTAATGGTGGTTAATACTTATGTATAAGTATTTATAAATTTAGTCAAAATTAAATAAATTTCCTAGCATTTAATTTTTTTAAAAATTTTTAGCTTATATTTTAATAATCATTTAAATTTTTAAGAGATACAATTTGTGATTATCGAACAGATTTAATTGATTTTTATTTAATACATTGGGTTTTAAATGCTGAATTAAGTTATCAAACACCAACAAAGTGAGGTACTATTTGATAAAACTAAAAACTAAAAACTAAAAATTAAGTATAAAAATTGAATACTAACTAAAAGGTTGTTCAATAAAAACATAAATGTTAAAGTAAAATAAATTATTTGATATATATGATATTAAATTTAAAATTTATTATTTTATAATTATATTTTCTAATTTTATATTGTGATAATGAGTTGGTGGTCTTTCAAAAAAAAAAAAAATTAGTTGGTGGTGGTGGTGGAACCAACAAATGATGCCTATAGTGCCAATGACAATGGTGGTGGCAGATAGAGAGATAGCAATTGTGGCGATGATAGAGGGGTAATGTAGTGATGATGAAAATTGGGTAACGGCAGTGGTATAATGAAAGTAGTGAAATGATGTCGGTTATTGTAGAGGTGGAATGATGATGATGTTTATGACAATAGTCGCAATGGTTGTGGATGTGAAGTGTTGTAGTAGCTTAGGAGTGTAAAAATGGCTCGCAACCTATGGACGGCCCGAAGCCTGCCCGCGGCCCAAGGTAGGCCTGGGCCAGAGTCCAGCCTGGGACTTTGGGCCTAGGCCTGGGCCATCATTTTGAAGTCTGACCCACCTAGGTTGACCCGAGGCCCTCTCATGGCCCACTCAAAAGCCTAGTTCGAGGTTCACCCCGAGGTCCAGTGTCATTTTTTATGGAAAAAAATAAAATTTCGTGAAAAGAATAGAGAAAAAAATATTCAAGCCCGGCCCAACCGGCCGACCCGAATACCTCTGGCCTAGGCCTAATTTTCTGGCTCGTAAGCCGGTCTAGCCCGAATTTTGGTAGGAGCCCAAGAGACCCGACATGGGTCAACTCGAGCTCAAGTTCGAGCCTGAGTGGGTCGGACCAAATTTATACCCCTGTAGTAGCTGTTGTACTGCTAGTAGTGATGGCAATGGTAGCCGTAGTAGTAGCTAGTGAAATAATGATGGTGTTTATGAAAATAATGACAGTGGTAAAGAAGGTGGTGGTGGGTGGTGGTAGAGGAGGCAACGGTGATGGTGGTGATAGCGATATCAATGGTGGTATTGGTGGAAGTTGTAAGGTTATAACAATGTATGTTAATACTAATATATAAGTATTTGTAAATTCAATGACATTAAATAAGTTTTCTATCATTTAAATTTTTTGTATTTTTTAGGCTACATTTTTAGAATTACTTAAATTTTTAAGTGATACTATTTGTAATTATCAAACATACTTAATTAATTTTAATTTAATACATTCAAATTTAAATACTGAATTAAGTTATCAAACAACACCTTAAATAATCTAATTAATTTACATATCTCAATAAAATTATCTCATCTGAACTTTCAATCTGTGCCTTGCATGGCTTTTTCTTTACTAGTGTATATATATATATTTGCGCTATGCTACTAGAATTTTTGTACAAAAATTAAAAAAGTCTACTAACTCAGAAATCGATTACAACATTTAAAGTTTGGAATGATTTGTCTTCAGTTAAAATTTCAACTAGATCAAACAATTGAGGTATTTGACCAATAAGAGTCATTAAACGGAAGACTCTTATCGGTAAGAGCCTTTTAAAAAATTCAATTGATTTAATAAACTCTTACTGATAAGAGTCTTTCATTTAATAATTTTTACCGGTCAGTGACCTCAACTGTCTAGTTCAGTTCAACTTTCAACTGGAGACAAGTCAAATCCTTAAAGCTTTAGTGGTCAAATTTTTTGGTCCATAAAATGAAATTTTTGATGCAAAAAATATTTAAGAACCAATTCCTATTGTTATGAGAATAGTCATTAAAAAGTTATCTTGAAAGGTTAAAATTTTAAAATTGTCGCTAATAAATGCAACAAAATAATTTGGTCTAAACAAAGTTTATTTTTTCATACAAAAATTTTAGTCTTAATTCATCACTAAATGTTCAATTATATCGCTAAAAATATAATAATAACACTTTTGATAACAAAAATATTTTGTTTCTAAGAAGTGATTTTGTCCATAACTTTTTGTATCTAAAATCTTAATTGTTATTGTGATCATAGAACCGAAAAGAAAAGGTTATATGCAATTATGTGATCAATTTTTTTACTCTTAAAAGAACCGAAAAGAAAAATTAAATAAAATAATAAGTGATTTTTTGATTTTTTAATTTGAAATCAAATACTTATCACTATAATTTATAGATTAATGTTGCACCCACACAATATTTTCCTCCGAATGTGTTTCCAACCCGTAAAAAAAAAAGACTCAGACCCACAAAAAAAATTTAAGAGAAATTCGGAAAGAAAAATTATGTGGATGGAACATTACTCTAATTTATAATAACAAAAATACCACTTTCACGTGACAAGAAATTTTTGTATCCTATTCGTTTTAGGTAGATTTACATTGTACTAGTATTTTTATTTTATTTTATTTTTTCTATGTTTTCTCGATTGGAATGAAATATTGCAAAATTCCCAAGTAATTGCCACAAGAGGAATGGTAGGAACCTAAAAAAATTATCAGAAATTTTATATAAACGTGGGTGTGGACCACATCAAACTTTGGTTTGTGTTTCATAATTTTTTTTAGAATTTAAAAAAAAATAGAAATAAAAACTATAAAAATAAATATCAAAAATATAATTTTAAATTTTTAAAAATTATTTTTGACCTCCCTAAAGATAAAATTATATAATAATAATAAGTGTTTTTGATTTTTTTTTTTATTTCTTTCACTAAATTAAATTTTAATTTAAAAAAATAAAACAAATTTATAAAAATCAAACAGAACATGACTAGTCGAATATTTTTTTTGCATATTATTACAATCTTGCGCTTTATTTAATTTATAAGTTGAATTAGAAAAAATAAGTTATTCGGAGATATATAATCCCGTAAGTCTAATTTTAGGAATGTCATTTTGGCTATGTCTCTTACCCATGTCAAATAAAATTATCTCGATATAAAATTGCCACATGAAATTAGTTATCGTATGTTAGTTTTGCTCTCCAAAAGCTAGATTATTAATCTCAACAAAGCGGGGGCTCAAAGTTTTTGGAAATCTTAGGCCAAAGTTAAAAACGAGGCATTCTTTTATTAGGTTTTTGAGAAATGAGCAACATTAGGGATTTATAAAAAATTTGTCAAATATTTTACATAGTATTAACATAGGGGTGAGACCCACATCAATGAGATCTACATGGGACTTACACGTAAGTATTGTATAAAATATTTAGTGATTCATTTACGTTGTGTTTGGTTGGGAGATTTGGGAAGGGATTTAGAAAGGGAAAGGGAAAAAGTATGTGAAATTAGGTGAAATATAGGTATGTTTTATTCACATTTCACTCACCTTTTCCATTTCTCTTTCCAAATCGCTCCTTAAATCCCCAACCAAACACAACATTAGAGTCTCTAACTTTTTTGTTGAAGAATTCGAGCCTTCAACAATAAATTTTTTTAAAGATTTTCTTGATAGGTGACAAGTTAAGTGGCCTAATGATTAAGTCACCTCTGATCACACCTTTGATCACAACACATGCTATAAAACCATAATTTTTGTATATAAATTACATCTAAATTTACGTGAAAATGATAATTTTAAAATAATTGTGATCCAAATGCTAATCAATTCCAAATCAATAGATTGGAAGTGAAACATATATGCTTCAGTGCAAGTAAGAGGGTACCCTGTATACAATCTTCATTTGCACTCACTTACAATTGGCAATTAATTTTCTCATTTATCATTTATGTGATATTTTCCCAAATTTTATAAACAACTCTATTTGTATAACATCTATTATTATATTATATAAAGCAAACTCTCTATTTAGTATGAATTTTGTCACACTTTTATTTTTCTTCAATGATGCCCTTTACATCTAGTAACTGTCAATTTAAATAAATGTTGGACAATTTTTAAAATTTCCTAAAATTTCTAAATAATTTTCTCCATTGATCGAGCGAATCCTCAATCATTAATTTATCCAAAAAAAATTATATAAAATTATAAATGCATTGTGTTTGCACCTACTATTATTTACTTTTATTTCTACAAATACTTTGCCTACATAATTGTGATTTTTTTTTTTTTAACAGATTAAGTCAATTCCAAAGACATTTTCATCAACTAGAGATTACATGAAGTCATTTATTGACCCTCTTATTGAGGAAACCCATGCTGATTTGCTCTCAAGCATTAATATGGTGCCACATGCACCTACCTGTGAAATATTAGTCATTGCAAGATCCAAAGGCCACAAGCCTCCAAAGGAC
This sequence comes from Camellia japonica, assembly GCA_030407325.1. Lineage (NCBI taxonomy): Eukaryota > Viridiplantae > Streptophyta > Magnoliopsida > Ericales > Theaceae > Camellia > Camellia japonica. Next base: position 38,857 of record JAPPVO010000380.1, read on the forward strand.
TTATACTACACCATTTCACTGAAGAGACTGAGTGATACTGCAAATACTCATGAAGGAAGGTATGAGCCTGAGATTGGAGATCTCATTGCCTTGACAAATGTTAGACCAAGACATGTCAATGACCTAAACAGGCCTAGAAGTCCTTATGTTGTTGCTTTAGTTCATGGTACGAAAGATGATTCTGATGACTTTGCAATACTGTCATCCAAGCCTATAATGTTTGATGTTGATGGACAAGAGCATAAGATCCAGACTAAGAGAAGTCTTTTTGCTGTTTATCTTACAAACATGGTAACCAATGTCCGTGTGTGGATGTCATTGAACTCGGAGCTGGAAGGTGGGAACATGAACATCATTAAAGGAGTGCTGCACTCCGATTGCACAGTAAGAATCCATAATTCATTCTTTTACTTATAAATATTTTTTCATAGTTATTTCCAAACAAGAAACTAATCATGAGTATCCATGTATATGGTGATATGAAATGATGGAGCAAAATCAGTGACACCTACATTTCTCTTCTTGTATTTGCAACATTATTGTTTAAGTAAAACCTCCATTTGCAGTATTACCACCAGAATGCAGTGTTGGCTGCACTCCATTTATCTTAAATGGCGCTCACGCTCCATTAGAGTGAATATAGTATCAACACTGTATTTTGTGCACTTATGTGAAAAATTATTGTAATAACATCATTACTACGTGTATGAAACCTTCCTTTGTAGTATTATTGCCAAAATGTAGTGATAGCAACTCTGTATTCATCTTAGATGAAGCTCACAATCTACGACAATAAATATAATATTGCCAACACTGTCTTTTGTGCATTTTTCTAGAAAAATTGTTGTGTCTATAGCATTAATGTTGACATGAAACCTGTCACTATCATGTTCCTCTGCTGCCAGACTTGTCCATTCAAACAACAAATGTGATTTTATGGTTGTAAACCTTGAGTAAATTATTCATACCTCTCTTATCTATTATTCATATTTTTAGCATTTTTAATTTCTTACTTAATTTAGGTTAATGATCAACAGGTTAATTTCTTACTTACATGCATCATTTTCAATTGTTTGAACTCCTTACAGACAAAGACAAATTGTACCCAGTGTTTGTATCAAGTGAATAACAGTGCTGCTATATCCAATGCGACTAATGCCATTAGCTCATTTAATCTGGATGATTCCCAAAAGGCTGCTGTTTTAAGTCGTGTTGCTACGCGAGAATGTCATCATCAGAACACAGTCAAGCTAATATGGGGCCTCCTGGGACTGGAAAAACTAAGACACTCGCTTCATTATTGTTTGCTCTATTGGGAATGAAATGCAGAACACTGACCTGTGCCCCAACAAACATTGCAGTGTTGGGAGTTACTGCAAGGCTTATGAGTTTGATGAGGGATGCAACTGAGTACAATACTTATAGATTGGGAGATATAGTTTTGTTTGGTAACAGGGAGAGAATGAAGATTGATGATCATGAAGACCTTTATGATGTATTTCTTGATCATCGAGTTTCTATTCTTGCCCATTGTTTTGCTCCACGGTTTGGATGGAAAAATAGTTTAGAATCAATTATATGCCTATTTGAAGACCCTAAAGAACTGTACAATTTGTATTTGCAAAAAGAAAAAGAGAAGGATAAGAAGGAGGTGGGGAAAGATAACGGTGATGATGAAAAAGAGGAGGTAGAGAAGACAAATTTTGGAAATAGGCCTGTTGATAGCAATCAAGACAAAGAGGGTGATGATTTTTATGATCAAGACTTCAAAGATTTGGATGAAAAAGAAATTTGGAGGAGGACAATTGTTCAATCCTTGAAGGCAAACAAGAACAAGAAAAAACAGAACAATGAGACTTCTCAAAGAAAAAGCCAATTGAAATCTGATAAAGGAGAGGATAACTCCACTCAAAGCAAGGGAAAAAGAGGTGAAATGGAGAAAAAGTGCGAAAATCTTATGACATTTGAAGAGTTTATCATGAAGCGGTATAAATCCAGTGGAGGACAACTAATCTTTTATATTACAAGTTTGTTGACCCATATGCCAACCTCTTTCTTTTCATTGGAAGTAAAAAAGAAGATGATTAGAGCTCTTGATCTGTTGAAATCTGTTGAAACTTCATTGCATAGTCGTGCTATTGCAGATAAGGGTTTGAGAGAAATCCCCATTTATGGAGTTGACGGTGTAGGAAACGATATTGTTTCTGCTATGACAGAGTGCTGTCAAATACTCAAATCCCTTCACAAAAGTCTATCCGTGCCAAATATTACTGAACATGATCAAATACGAAGTTTTTGCTTGCAAAATGCGTGTTTGATATTCTGTACTGCCTCAAGCTCGGCTAAATTGCACACAGAAGGAATTGCACCTCTGGAACTTTTGGTTATTGATGAAGCTGCTCAGCTCAAAGAATGTGAATCCACTATTGCCTTACAACTTCCTGGTCTGCGCCACGCTATACTCATTGGGGATGAACTACAACTATCTGCAATGGTCCAAAGCAAGGTTTCTTGTTTAATTTTTTTTTCCTTTTTTCTTTTGTTATAATCTTTCATAAAATGCTTCTATTATGTTAATACATTGAAAATCTATTATTGATAGATATGCCAGGGAACTGAATTTGGAAGAAGCTTATTCGAGAGGTTGGTACTGTTAGGACACAAGAAACATCTTCTTAATGTCCAGTACAGAATGCATCCATCAATAAGCTCATTTCCGAATAGGGAGTTCTATGACAACAAGGTTTTGGATGCTCCGAATGTCAGCAGAGAACGTATGAGAAGCGTTTTCTTCAAGGAAACATGTATGGCTCCTATTCTTTCATAAATGTAACCAATGGCATAGAGGACCTAGATAGCAAACATAGCACAAAAAATATGGTGGAGGTAGCTGTGGTTGCAGAGATTGTTTCAAACCTGTTTAAAGGTATGCTTTCCTATTATCAATAGAAAAAGTGAAAAAATATACTTTTTAAACTTTTTAGTGTTTAGTTGGTTTTGACTGTATTTTTTCACTATTGCAGAATCTGTGGCCTCAAAACAGAAGGTCCAGGTTGGTTGCATATCTCCATATAAGGCTCAAGTATTTGCACTTCAAGAAAAACTTGGAAAAACATACAACATAGATGGAAACAGTGACTTCTCTGTAAGTGTCCGATCTATTGATGGGTTTCAAGGTGGTGAGGAGGATCTAATAATCATCTCTACTGTGAGATGTAACCAGCGTGGATCTGTGGGCTTCCTTTTCAATCGTCAAAGAACCAATGTGGTTCTCACTCGAGCAAGGTATTGTTTTTGAATAAATGAATACATTGTGATAATTAGCTTTACTGTATATTGTAATGTGCATTTTTGCTTTCTTGGTTAGGCATGGTCTCTGGATATTGGGGAATGGTGCTACTTTAATGAACAGCGGCACTGTCTGGCAGAAATTAGTCCTAGATGCCAAGGCTCGGGGTTGTTTTTATAATGCTAACGATGATAACAACTTGGCTCAAGCTGTTGTAGGTGCTTTAGTAGAGCTCAACCAACTTGATACATTACTCAAAATAGATTCCCCTTTATTTAGCGATACAAGATGGAAGGTATGTTGTTGGATTATTTCTCTAAACTTGTACTATTAAAACCTTTAATTTCATATCAAAGATTTCGGCAGCATGCCTCTTTAGAATTTTTTTCGGAAATAGTTTTCTTAAAAAAAAAAATTAAGTAACTTGGAAAGAATTATGACATTTTACTTTCTCTATAAGCTAAGAAATTTGTCTTTTGCAACTACTTGGTTCTTGAAGTTGTTGACCTCAATTCCATTATTTTGGGTCATCTTAACTCTACTCTTGGCTATGCTAACGGAAAAAATCAAGAAAAATGTCATTAATCAGATCAAATTTGGAAGCTTATGATTTAACCAATAACTATCTGAATTTTTACAATTAGATGTTTTGGAAGATTATGATTCAACTAATAACTACCTTTATTTTTACAATTAGGTGTTCAATGTTTAATGTGTCAATCCATGTATGATGTTGATGACCTTTATTTTTGTTTATAGGTTCGTTTTGGTGATGATTTTGTGAGATCAATGACTACAATGAAAAACATAAACACTTGTAAGGAAGTGTTTTCTCTCTTAATAAAGCTTTCAAGTGGCTGGCGAGAGCATGATCATCAAATGGACAACGTTCTCGACATGAATGGGACTTGTTCTCAGCTGTTGGACGTGTACAATGTCAATGGATTTCTAAATCTCATATGGAGTGTAGACATTGTCAGGGAATATTCAAAATACACTCAGGTTCTAAAAGTTTGGGACGTTCTACCACTGACCAAGATACCAAAAC
>JAPPVO010000381.1:0-11726 GCA_030407325.1 Camellia japonica
AAACTGCACAAAACTGTGCGCTGCGCAATACAGCAGGCGTGTAAACTGCACAAAATAGTGTGCTGCGCAAAATAGCGCAGTGTGTAAACTGCACAAAACATTGCGCTGCGAAAAATAGCGCGGGTGATAAACTGCACAAAACAGTGCGCTGCGCAAAATAGCGCGAGCGTAAACTGCACAAAACAGTGCGCAGCGCAAAATTGCGCGAGTGATAAACTGCACAAAACAGTGCGCTGGGCAAAGTAGCGCGAGTGTAAACTGCACAAAATAGTGCGCTGCGGAAACTAGCGCGAGTGATAAACTGCACAAAACAGTGCGCTGCGCAATATACCGCGAGTGTAAACTGCACAAAACAGTGCGCTGCGCAAAATAGCGCGAGTGATAAACTGCACAAAACAGTGCAGTGCGCAAAATAGCGCGGGTGATAAACTGCACAAAACAGTGCGCTGCGCAAAATAGCGCTAGTGTAAACTGCACAAAACAGTGCGCTGCGCAATATAGCGCGAGTGTAAACTGCACAAAAGAGTATGGTGCGCAAAATAGCGCGAATGATAAACTGCCCAAAACAGTGCGCTGCGCAAAATAACGCGAGTATAACGGCAGAAAACAGTGCACTGCGGAAAATAGCGCGAGTGATAAACAGCACAAAACAGTGCGCTGCGCAAAATAGCGCGAGTGTAAACTGCACAAAACAGTGCGCTGCGCAAAATACCGCGAGTGATAAACTGCACAAAATAGTGCAATGCGCAAAATAGCGCGGGTGATAAACTGCACAAAACAGTGCACTGCGCAAAATAGCGCAGGTGTAAACTGCACAAAACAGTGCGTTGCGCAATATAGCGCGCGTGTAAACTGCACAAAACAGTGCGCTGCGCAAAATAGCGCGGGTGTAAACTGCACAAAACAGTGCGCTGCGGAAAATAGCGCGAGTGATAAACTGCGCAAAACTGTGCGCTGCGCAAAATAACGTGAGTGATAAACTGCACAAAATAGTGCGCTGCGCAAAATAGCGCGAGTGTAAACTGCCTAAAAGAGTGCAGTGCGCAAAATAGCGCGAGTGATAAACTGCACAAAACAGTGCGCTGCGCAAAATAGCGCGAGTGGAAACTGCACAAAACAGTGCGCTGCGGAAAATAGCGCGAGTGATAAACGGCACAAAACAGTGCGCTGCGCAAAATAGCGCGAGTGTAAACTGCACAAAACAGTGCGCTGCGCAAAATAGCGCGAGTGATAAACTGCACAGAACAGTGCAGTGCGCAAAATAGCGCGAGTGTTAACTGCACAAAACAGTGCACTGCGCAAAATAGCGCGGGTGTAAACTGCACAAAACAGTGCGCTGCGCAATATAGCGCGCGTGTAAACTGCACAAAATAGTGCGCTGCGCAAAATAGCGCGAGTGTAAACTGCACAAAACAGTGCGCTGCGGAAAATAGCGCGAGTGATAAACTGCACAAAACAGTGCGCTGCGCAAAGTAGCGCGAGTGATAAACTGCGCAAAATAGTGCGCTGCGCAAAATAGCGCGAGTGTAAACTGCCTAAAAGTGTGCGGTGCGCAAAATAGCGCGAGTGAGAAACTGCACAAAACAGTGCGCTGCGCAAAATAGCGCGAGTGTAAACTGCACTAAACAGTGCGCTGCGCAAAATAGCGCGAGTGATAAACTGCACAAAACAGTGCGCTGCGCAAAGTAGCGCGAGTGTAAACTGCACAAAACAGTGCGCTGCGGAAACTAGCGCGAGTGATAAACTGCACAAAACAGTGCGCTGCGCAATATAGCGCGAGTGTAAACTGCACAAAACAGTGCGCTGCGCAAAATAGCGCGAGTGATAAACTGCACAAAACAGTGCAGTGCGCAAAATAGCGCGGGTGATAAACTGCACAAAACAGTGCGCTGCGCAAAATAGCGCGAGTGTAAACTGCACAAAACAGTGCGCTGCGCAATATAGCGCGAGTGTAAACTGCCTAAAAGAGTGCGGTGCGCAAAATAGCGCGAGTGATAAACTGCACAAAACAGTGCGCTGCGCAAAATAGCGAGTGTAAACTGCACAAAACAGTGCCGTGCGCAAAATAGCGCGAATGTAAACTGCACAAAACAGTGCGCTGCGCAAAATAGCGCGAGTGTAAACAGCACAAAACAGTGCGCTGCGCAAAATAGCGCGAGTGATAAACTGCACAAAACAGTGCGCTGCGCAAAATTGCGCGAGTGTAAACTGCACAAAACAGTGCGCTGCGGAAAATAGCGCGAGTGATAAACTGCACAAAACAGTGCGCTGTGGAAAATAGCGCGAGTGATAAACAGCACAAAACAGTGCGCTGCGCAAAATAGCGCGAGTGTAAACAGCACAAAACAGTGCGCTGTGCAAAATAGCGCGAGTGATAAACTGCACAAAACAGTGCAGTGCGCAAAATAGCGCGGGTGATAAACTGCACAAAACAGTGCGCTGCGCAAAATAGCGCGGGTGTAAACTGCACAAAACAGTGCGCTGCGCAATATAGCGCGCGTGTAAACTGCACAAAACAGTGCGCTGCGCAAAATAGCGCGAGTGTAAATTGCACAAAACAGTGCGCTGCGGAAAACAGCTCGAGTGATAAACTGCGCAAAACAGTGCGCTGCGCAAAAGAGCGCGAGTGATAAACTGCGCAAAATAGTGCGCTGCGCAAAATAGCGCAAGTGTAAACTGCCTAAAAGAGTGCGGTGCGCAAAATAGCGCCAGTGGTAAACTGCACAAAACAGTGCGCTGCGCAAAATAGCGCGAGTGTAAACTGCACAAAACAGTGCGCTGCGGAAAATAGCGTGATTGATAAACGGCACAAAACAGTGCACTGCGCAAAATAGCGCCAGTGATAAACTGCACAGAACAGTGCAGTGCGCAAAATAGCGCGGGTGATAAACTGCACAAAACAGTGCGCTGCGCAAAATAGCGCGGGTGTAAACTGCACAAAACTGTGCGCTGCGCAATATAGCGGGCGTGTAAACTGCACAAAATAGTGTGCTGCGCAAAATAGCGCAGTGTGTAAACTGCACAAAACATTGCGCTGCGGAAAATAGCGCGAGTGATAAACTGCACAAAACAGTGCGCTGCGCAAAGTATCGCGAGTGATGAACTGCGCAAAATAGTGCGCTGCGCAAAATAGCGCGAGTGTAGACTGCCTAAAAGTGTGCGGTGCGCAAAATAGCGCGAGTGATAAACTACACAAAACAGTGCGCTGCGCAAAATAGCGCGAGCGTAAACTGCACAAAACAGTGCGCTGCGCAAAATTGCGCGAGTGATAAACTGCACAAAACAGTGCGCTGGGCAAAGTAGCGCGAGTGTAAACTGCACAAAATAGTGCTCCGCGGAAACCTGCGCGAGTGATAAACTGCACAAAACAGTGCGTTGCACAATATAGCGCGAGTGATAAACTGCACAAAATAGTGCAGTGCGCAAAATAGCGCGGGTGATAAACTGCAGAAAACAGTGCGCTGCGCAAAATAGCGCTAGTGTAAACTGCAAAAAACAGTGCGCTGCGCAATATAGCGCGAGTGTAAACTGCACAAAAGAGTATGGTGCGCAAAATAGCGCGAGTGATAAACTGCACAAAACAGTGCGCTGCGCAAAATAGCGCGAGTGTAAACTGCACAAAACAGTGCACTGCGGAAAATAGCGCGAGTGATAAACAGCACAAAACAGTGCGCTGCGCAAAATAGCGCGAGTGTAAACTGCACAAAACAGTGCGCTGCGCAAAATAGCGCGAGTGATAAACTGCACAAAACAGTGCAGTGCGCAAAATAGCGCGGGTGATAAACTGCACAAAACAGTGCGCTGCGCAAAATAGCGCGGGTGTAAACTGCACAAAACAGTGCGCTGCGCAATATAGCGCGTGTAAACTGCACAAAACAGTGCGCTGCGCAAAATAGCGCGGAGTAAACTGCACAAAACAGTGCGCTGCGCAAAATAGCGCGAGTGATAAACTGCGCAAAACAGTGCGCTGCGCAAAATAACGCAAGTGTTAAACTGCACAAAATAGTGCGCTGCGCAAAATAGCGCGAGTGTAAACTGCACAAAACAGTGCGCTGCGCAAAATAGCGCGAGTGTAAACTGCACAAAACAGTGCGCTGCGCAAAATAGCGCGAGTGATAAACTGCACAGAACAGTGCAGTGCGCAAAATAGCGCGGGTGATAAACTGCACAAAACAGTGCGCTGCGCAAAATAGCGCGGGTGTAAACTGCACAAAACAGTGCGCTGCGCAATATAGCGCGCGTGTAAACTGCACAAAATAGTGCGCTGCGCAAAATAGCGCGAGTGTAAACTGCACAAAACAGTGCGCTGCGGAAAATAGCGCGAGTGATAAACTGCACAAAACAGTGCGCTGCGCAAAGTAGCGCGAGTGATAAACTGCGCAAAATAGTGCGCTGCGCAAAATAGCGCGAGTGTAAACTGCCTAAAAGTGTGCGGTGCGCAAAATAGCGCGAGTGATAAACTGCACAAAACAGTGCGCTGCGCAAAATAGCGCGAGTGTAAACTGCACAAAACAGTGCACTGCGGAAAATAGCGCGAGTGATAAACAGCACAAAACAGTGCGCTGCGCAAAATAGCACGAGTGTAAACTGCACAAAACAGTGCGCTGCGCAAAATAGCGCGAGTGATAAACTGCACAAAACAGTGCAGTGCGCAAAATAGCGCGGGTGATAAACTGCACAAAACAGTGCGCTACGCAAAATAGCGCGGGTGTAAACTGCACAAAACAGTGCGCTGCGCAATATAGCGCGCGTGTAAACTGCACAAAACAGTGCGCTGCGCAAAATAGCGCGGGAGTAAACTGCACAAAACAGTGCGCTGCGGAAAATAGCGCGAGTGATAAACTGCGCAAAACAGTGCGCTGCGCAAAATAACGTAAGTGATAAACTGCACAAAATAGTGCGCTGCGCAAAATAGGGCGAGTGTAAACTGCACAAAACAGTGCGCTGCGCAAAATAGCGCGAGTGTAAACTGCACAAAACAGTACGCTACGCAAAATAGCGCGAGTGATAAACTGCACAGAACAGTGCAGTGTGCAAAATAGCGCGGGTGATAAACTGCACAAAACAGAGCACTGCGCAAAATAGCGCGGGTGTAAACTGCACAAAACAGTGCGCTGCGCAATATAGCGCGCGTGTAAACTGCACAAAATAGTGCGCTGCGCAAAATAGCGCGAGTGTAAACTGCACAAAACAGTGCGCTGCGGAAAATAGCGCGAGTGATAAACTGCACAAAATAGTGCGCTGCGCAAAGTTGTGCGAGTGAAAAACTGCGTAAAATAGTGCGCTGCGCAGCACGAGTGTAAACTGCCTAAAAGGGTGCGGTGCGCAAAGTAGCGCGGGTGAGAAACTGCACAAAACAGTGCGCCGCGCAATATAGCGCGCGTGTAAACTGCACAAAATAGTGCGCTGCGCAAAATAGCGCGAGTGTAAACTGCACAAAACAGTGCGCTGCGGAAAATAGCGCGAGTGATAAACTGCACAAAATAGTGCGCTGCGCAAAGTTGCGCGAGTGAAAAACTGCGCAAAATAGTGCGCTGCGCAAAATAGCGCGAGTGTAAACTGCCTAAAAGTGTGCGGTGCGCAAAATAGCGCGAGTGAGAAACTGCACAAAACAGTGCGCTGCGCAAAATAGCGCGAGTGTAAACTACACTAAACAGTGCGCTGCGCAAAATAGCGCGAGTGATAAACTGCACAAAACAGTGCGCTGCGCAAAATAGCGCGAGTGTAAACTGCACCAAACAGTGCGCTGCGGAAAATAGCGCGAGTGATAAACTGCACAAAACAGTGCGCTGCGCAATATAGCGCGAGTGTAAACTGCACAAAACAGTGCGCTGCGCAAAATAGCGCGAGTGATAAACTGCACAAAACAGTGCAGTGCGCAAAATAGCGCGGGTGATCAACTGTACAAAACAGTGCTCTGCGCAAAATAGCGCGAGTGTAAACTGCACAAAACAGTGCGCTGCGCAATATAGCCCGAGTGTAAACTGCCTAAAAGGGTGCGGTGCGCAAAATAGCGCGAATGATAAACTGCACAAAATAGTGCGCTGCGCAAAATAGCCAGTGTAAACTGCACAAAACAGTGCCGTGCGCAAAATAGCGCGAATGTAAACTACACAAAACAATGCGCTGCGCAAAATAGCGCGAGTGTAAACAGCACAAAACAGTGCGCTGCGCAAAATAGCGCGAGTGATAAACTGCACGAAACTGTGCGCTGCACGAAATAGCGCGAGTGTAAACTGCACCAAACAGTGCGCTGCGGAAAATAGCGCGAGTGAAAAACTGCACAAAACAGTGCGCTATGGAAAATAGCGCGAGTGATAAACAGCACAAAACAGTGCGCTGCGCAAAATAGCGCGAGTGTAAACTGCACAAAACAGTGCGCTGCGCAAAATAGCGCGAGTGATAAACTGCACAAAACAGTGCAGTGCGCAAAATAGCGCGGGTGATAAACTGCACAAAACAGTGCGCTGCGCAAAATAGCGCGGGTGTAAACTGCACAAAACAGTGCGCTGCGCAATATAGCGCGCGTGTAAACTGCACAAAACAGTGCGCTGCGGAAAATAGCGCGAGTGATAAACTGCGCAAAACAGTGCGCTGCGCAAAATAGCGCGAGTGATAAACTGCGCAAAATAGTGCGCTGCGCAAAATAGCGCGAGTGTAAACTGCCTAAAAGAGTGCGGTGCGCAAAATAGCGCGAGTGATAAACTGCACAAAACAGTGCGCTGCGCAAAATAGCGAGTGTAAACTGCACAAAACAGTGCCGTGCGCAAAATAGCGCGAATGTAAACTGCACAAAACAGTGCGCTGCGCAAAATAGCGCGAGTGTAAACAGCACAAAATAGTGCGCTGCGCAAAATAGCGCGAGTGATAAACTGCACGAAACGGTGCGCTGCGCGAAATAGCGCGAGTGTAAACTACACAAAACAGTGCGCTGCGGAAAATAGCGCGATTGAAAAACTGCACAAAACAGTGCGCTATGGAAAATAGCGCGAGTGATAAACAGCACAAAACACTGCGCTGCGCAAGACAGCGCGAGTGTAAACTGCACAAAACAGTGCGCTGTGCAAAATAGCGCGAGTGATAAACTGCACAAAACAGTGCAGTGCGCAAAATAGCGCGGGTGATAAACTGCACAAAACAGTGCGCTGCGCAAAATAGCGCGGGTGTAAACTGCACAAAACAGTGCGCTGCGCAAAATAGCGCGAGTGTAAATTGCACAAAACAGTGCGCTGCGGAAAATAGCGCGAGTGATAAACTGCGCAAAACAGTGCGCTGCGCAAAATAGCGCGAGTGATAAACTGCGCAAAATAGTGCGCTGCGCAAAATAGCGCGAGTGTAAACTGCCTAAAAGAGTGCGGTGCGCAAAATAGCGCGAGTGATAAACTGCACAAAACAGTGCGCTGCGCAAAATAGCGCGAGTGTAAACTGCACAAAACAGTGCGCTGCGGAAAATAGCGTGATTGATAAACGGCACAAAACAGTGCGCTGCGCAAAATAGCGCGAGTGATAAACTGCACAGAACAGTGCAGTGCGCAAAATAGCGCGGGTGATAAACTGCACAAAACAGTGCGCTGCCCAAAATAGCGCGGGTGTAAACTGCACAAAACAGTGCGCTGCGCAATATAGCGGGCGTGTAAACAGCACAAAATAGTGTGTTGCGCAAAATAGCGCAGTGTGTAAACTGCACAAAACATTGCGCTGCGGAAAATAGCGCGAGTGATAAACTGCACAAAACAGTGCGCTGCGCAAAGTAGCACGAGTGATGAACTGCGCAAAATAGGGCGCTGCGCAAAATAGCGCGAGTGTAAACTGCCTAAAAGTGTGCGGTGCGCAAAATAGCGCGAGTGATAAACTGCACAAAACAGTGCGCTGCGCAAAATAGCGCGAGTGTAAACTGCACAAAACAGTGCGCTGCGCAAAATAGCGCGAGTGATAAACTGCACAAAACAGTGCGCTGGGCAAAGTAGCGCGAGTGTAAACTGCACAAAACAGTGCGCTGCGGAAAACTAGCGCGAGTGATAAACTGCACAAAGCAGTGCGCTGCGCAATATAGCGCGAGTGTAAACTGCACAAAACAGTGCGCTGCGCAAAATAGCGCGAGTGATAAACTGCACAAAACAGTGCAGTGCGCAAAATAGCGCGGGTGATAAACTGCACAAAACAGTGCGCTGCGCAAAATAGCGCGAGTGTAAACTGCACAAAACAGTGCGCTGCGCAATATAGCGCGAGTGTAAACTGCACAAAAGAGTACGGTGCGCAAAATAGCGCGAGTGATAAACTGCACAAAACAGTGCGCTGCGCAAAATAGCGCGAGTGTAAACTGCACAAAACAGTGCACTGCGGAAAATAGCGCGAGTGATAAACAGCACAAAACAGTGCGCTGCGCAAAATAGCGCGAGTGTAAACTGCACAAAACAGTGCGCTGCGCAATATAGCCCGAGTGTAAACTGCCTAAAAGAGTGCGGTGCGCAAAATAGCGCGAGTGATAAACTGCACAAAACAGTGCGCTGCGCAAAACAGCGAGTGTAAACTGCACAAAACAGTGCCGTGCGCAAAATAGCGCGAATGTAAACTGCACAAAACAATGCGCTGCGCAAAATAGCGCGAGTGTAAACAGCACAAAACAGTGCGCTGCGCAAAATAGCGCGAGTGATAAACTGCACAAAACAGTGCGCTGCGCGAAATAGCGCGAGTGTAAACTGCACAAAACAGTGCGCTGCGCGAAATAGCGCGAGTGTAAACTGCACAAAACAGTGCGCTGCGGAAAATAGCGCGATTGAAAAACTGCACAAAACAGTGCGCTGTGGAAAATAGCGCGAGTGATAAACAGCACAAAACAGTGCGCTGCGCAAAATAGCGCGAGTGTAAACAGCACAAAACAGTGCGCTTTGCAAAATAGCGCGAGTGATAAACTGCACAAAACAGTGCAGTGCGCAAAATAGCGCGGGTGATAAACTGCACAAAACAGTGCGCTGCGCAAAATAGCGCGGGTGTAAACTACACAAAACAGTGCGCTGCGCAATATAGCGCGCGTGTAAACTGCACAAAACAGTGCGCTGCGCAAAATAGCGCGAGTGTAAATTGCACAAAACAGTGCGCTGCGGAAAATAGCGCGAGTGATAAACTGCGCAAAACAGTGCGCTGCGCAAAATAGCGCGAGTGATAAACTGCGCAAAATAGTGCGCTGCGCAAAATAGCGCGAGTGTAAACTGCCTAAAAGAGTGCGGTGCGCAAAATAGCGCGAGTGATAAACTGCACAAAACAGTGCGCTGCGGAAAATGGCGTGATTGATAAACGGCACAAAACAGTGCGCTGCGCAAAATAGCGTGAGTGATAAACTGCACAGAACAGTGCAGTGCGCAAAATAGCGCGGGTGATAAACTGCACAAAACAGTGCGCTGCCCAAAATAGCGCGGGTGTAAACTGCACAAAACAGTGCGCTGCGCAATATAGCGGGCGTGTAAACAGCACAAAATAGTGTGCTGCGCAAAATAGCGCAGTGTGTAAACTGCACAAAACATTGCGCTGCGGAAAATAGCGCGGCTGATAAACTGCACAAAACAGTGCGCTGCGCAAAGTAGCACGAGTGATGAACTGCGCAAAATAGTGCGCTGCGCAACATAACGCGAGTGTAAACTGCCTAAAAGTGTGCGGTGCGCAAAATAGCGCGAGTGATAAACTGCACAAAACAGTGCGCTGTGCAAAATAGCGCGAGTGTAAACAGCACAAAACAGTGCGCTGCGCAAAATAGCGCGAGTGATAAACTGCACAAAACAGTGCGCTGGGCAAAGTAGCGCGAGTGTAAACTGCACAAAACAGTGCGCTGCGGAAACTAGGGCGAGTGATAAACTGCACAAAGCAGTGCGCTGGCAATATAGCGCGAGTGTAAACTGCACAAAACAGTGCGCTACGCAGCGCACTGTTTTGCGTAGCGCACTATTTTGTGCAGTTTACACGCGCTATATTGCGCAGCGCACTGTTTTGTGCAGTTTACACCCGCGCTATTTTGCGCAGCGCACTGTTTTGTGCAGTTTATCACCCGCGCTATTTTGCGCACTGCACTGTTTTGTGCAGTTTATCACTCGCGCTATTTTGCGCAGCGCACTGTTTTGTGCAGTTTACACTCGCGCTATATTGCGCAGCGCACTGTTTTGTGCAGTTTATCACTCGCGCTATTTTCCGCAGCGCACCGTTTTGTGCAGTTTACACTCGCGCTACTTTGCGCAGCGCACTGTTTTGTGCAGTTTATCACTCGCGCTATTTTGCGCAGCGCACTGTTTTGTGCAGTTTACACTCGCGCTATTTTGCGCAGCGCACTGTTTTGTGCCGTTTATCAATCACGCTATTTTCCGCAGCGCACTGTTTTGTGCAGTTTACACTCGCGCTATTTTGCGCACCGCACTCTTTTAGGCAGTTTACACTCGCGCTATTGTGCGCAGCGCACTATTTTGCGCAGTTTATCACTCGCGCTATTTTGCGCAGCGCACTGTTTTGCGCAGTTTGTCACTCGCGCTATTTTCCGCAGCGCACTGTTTTGTGCAGTTTACACGCGCGCTATATTGCGCAGCGCACTGTTTTGTGCAGTTTACACCCGCGCTATTTTGCGCAGCGCACTGTTTTGTGCAGTTTATCACTCGCGCTATTTTGCGCACTGCACTGTTTTGTGCAGTTTATCACTCGCGCTATTTGCGCAGCGCACTGTTTTGTGCAGTTTACACTCGCGCTATTTTGCGCAGCGCACTGTTTTGTGCAGTTTATCACTCGCGCTATTTTCCGCAGGGCAACATGTTTTTGCAGTTTACACTCGCGCTATTTTGCGCAGCGCACTGTTTTGTGCAGTTTTATCAATGCGCTATTCTGCACACCGTACTCTTTTGTGCAGTTTACACTCGCGCTATATTGCGCAGCGCACTGTTTTGTGCAGTTTACACTCGCGCTATTTTGCGCAGCGCACTGTTTTGTGCAGTTTATCACACGCGCTATTTTGCGCACTGCACAGTTTTGTGCAGTTTATCACTCGCGCTATTTTACGCAGCGCACTGTTTTGTGTAGTTTACACTCGCGCTATATTGCGCAGCTCACTATTTTGGGGAGTTTATCACTCGCGCTATTTTCCGCAGCGCACTGTTTTGTGCAGTTTACACTCACACTACTTTGCGCAGCGCACAGTTTTGTGCAATTTATAACTCGCGCTATTTTGCGCAGCGCACTGTTTTGTGCAGTTTACACTCGCGCTATTTTGCGCAGCGCACTGTTTTGTGCAGTTTATCACTCGGGCTATTTTGCGCACCGCACACTTTTAGGCAGTTTACACACGCGCTATTTTGCGCAGCGCACTATTTTGCGCAGTTTATCACTCGCGCTACTTTGCGCAGCGCACTGTTTTGTGCAGTTTATCACTCGCGCAATTTTCCGCAGCGCACTGTTTTGTACAGTTTATACTCGCGCTATTTTGCGCAGCGCACTATTTTGTGCAGTTTGCACGTGCGCTATATTGCGCAGCGCACTGTTTTGTGCAGTTTACACCCACGATATTTTGTGCAGCGCACTGTTTTGTGCAGTTTATCACCCGCGCTATTTTGCGCAATGCACTGCTCTATGCAGTTTATCACTCGCGCTATTTTGCGCAGCGCACTGTTTTGTGCAGTTTACACTCGCGCTATTTTGCGGCAGCCACACTGTTTTGTGCCGTTTATCATCCGCTATTTTCCGCAGCGCATTGTTTT
>JAPPVO010000383.1:0-11685 GCA_030407325.1 Camellia japonica
TGAGGATTTTTTGGATTGTGGTGGTTGTTGAGAAAAAAAAACTTTCTGATCCATTGTAATTCTTGGGAAAAAAGACAGAAAAGTAGATATTGTTACACAACTTTAGAGAGGGAGTGGCTTTTATCGCGAAAGGTAGGTTCATTTTTGCCATATTTTTGGCGTTTACCTTGAAAGGCAAGTTCATTTTTTCCACATAAAGTTGGGGTATCAATGTGGAAAGTTTTGACATTTCCATTTCAACTTCATTTCCTTCACTAGTAACTCTCCATAGAAAAATAAGCAATTCATAGAGCCTAATCTTTACAGCTATGGTATTGCCCTTTTCAAACCCGATTTTCTTTGTTTGTATTTATGCTTATATGAATCTAAATTGAGTGTTAATAGAAGGGAAAATTTTTTTTTTTTTTTTTTTGTGTGGATAATTTCATGAAATGTGAGACTTTTGGTGATTTGGAAAGTTATTGATATGTTTGATTTGAACATTATGTGGAATTAGTAGATGGGTTTTGTGATCAGAAATTGCAATTTATGTTTGAATGCTGATATGGGTTTTTCAAGTCTAAGGTAATAAAATCAAGTGCTAGAGAAAATGTGGATATGAAGTGTAATTTTCTAGTCTGAGGTAATACGTACTACAACAATAGTTAAAGATCACACTTTGACAAAAAAAAGATCTCACTTTTATTGGAAGTGTGATAAAAAAAATTAGTTTGATATTTTAATCACACTTAATTTGATTGAGTGTGATAATATTTATTTTTTATGTCACTTTTCAATTAAGTGTGATTATATATATATATATATTTTTTAATCACACATTCTAATTAAAGTGTGATTATATATATATATATTTTTTAATCACACTTTTTAAACAAGTGTGATTATATATATATTTTTTAATCACACATTCTAATTAAAGTGTAATTATTTATATATTTTTCAATCACACTTTCTAATTAAAGTGTGATTATATATACACTACTACTTTTTAATCACACTTTTTAAACAAGTGTGATTATATATATATTTTTTAATCACACATTATAATTAAAGTGTGATTATTTATATATTTTTTAATCACACCTTCTAATTAAAGTGTGATTATATATACACTACTACTTTTTAATCACACTTTTTAAACAAGTGTGATTATATATATATTTTTTAATCACACATTATAATTAAAGTGTGATTAGTTATATATTTTTTAATCACACCTTCTAATTAAAGTGTGATTATATATACACTACTACTTTTTAATCACACTTTTTAAATAAGTGTGATTATTATATATATTTTTTTAATCACACATTCTAATTAAAGTGTGATTATTTATATTTTTTTAATCACACTTTCTAATTAAAGTGTGATTATATATACATTACTACTTTTTAATCACACTTTTTAAACAAGTGTGATTATATATATATTTTTTAATCACACATTATAATTAAAGTGTGATTATTTATATATTTTTTAATCACACTTCTAATTAAGTGTGATTATATATACACTACTACTTTTTAATCACACTTTCTAATTAAAGTGTGATTATATATATATTTTTTAATCACACATTATAATTAAAGTGTGATTAGTTATATATTTTTTAATCACACCTTCTAATTAAAGTGTGATTATATATACACTACTACTTTTTAATCACACTTTTTAAATAAGTGTGATTATATATATATATTTTTTAATCACACATTCTAATTAAAGTGTGATTATTTATATATTTTTTAATCACACTTTCTAATTAAAGTGTGATTATATATACATTACTACTTTTTAATCACACTTTTTAAATAAGTGTGATTATATATATATTTTTTAATCACACATTCTAATTAAAGTGTGATTATTTATATATTTTTTAATCACACTTTCTAATTAAAGTGTGATTATATATACACTACTACTTTTTAATCACACTTTTTAAATAAGTGTGATTATATATATTTTTTTTAATCACACATTCTAATTAAAGTGTGATTATATATATACTATTACTTTTTAATCACACTTTTTAAATAAGTGTGATTATTTATATATTTTTTAATCACACAATGTAATTAAAATGTGATTATATATACATTATTACTTTTTAATCACACTTTTTAAATAAGTATGATTATATATATATATATATATATATATATTTAATCACACTTCCTAAATAGGTGTGATTGTATAAAATATTTCAAATTGATTTGTATATAAAATATACAATTTCCAAATTTTTAATCATACTTAATCTGATTGAGTGTGATAATATTTATTTTTTATGTCACTTTCTAATTAAGTGTGATTATGTATATATATAGGGTAAATTACATTGACACCCCCTAAGGTTTATGTTTATTACAATTCCCCCTTCACGTTTTGGAAATTACATCTCCCTCCCTGAGTTTAAACCCCTTAGCAATTTAATTTTTTTAAATACTAATTTTGTCCTTACTGGGTAAATTACATTGACACCCCTTACATTTTAGAAATTACAATCCCCTCCCTAAGGTTTAAATTAGCATTACCAATTGCCCTCTCGGTTAGTATTAGTTGGAAAAAAAATTCATTGAAAAAAAATTAATTGGAAAAAAAATTATTTGAAAAAAAATTAATTGAAAAAAAAAATTGTTAGTAAAATTTTTAAATTTATGTTTAAAAACCAACATAAACTTATTTTTGAATTTACGTTTTTTTTCTCAAATTTACAAACTGAGACAACCATTTATAAATCAAAAAAAATTATCAAATAAGTTTTTATGGCAATTTTTTAAATTTTTGTAAATATAAATTGAAAACTGAAAACGAAATAGTTACCAAACAGGCTTCAGATGGTAAAAATGTCGTAAAATTAACAAATAATTAAATAAGTTATCAACATAAGAAATGACTTATCAAAAGATTCTTAGGCTATGTATGGTTTGATTTTTAGAAAAAAAAATTAAAAATTAAAAATTAATTTGGTTAAGAAATAAAAAATAAAAAATAATTATCATTTTTATATAATTTGTATCTTTCGAGTGGTTAGAAATAATTTTTTATAAATTAAATTGAAACAGCCATACGTATGTATATAACCTGCCCAAAAGTTAAAATGATAATTATTTTTTACCCTTAAATGATAATTATTTTTTAGTTTTTATTTCTTAACCAAATTAATTTTTAATTTTTAAATTTTGTTTCTAAAAATCAAACATATATGGCCCAAGAATCTTTTGATAAGTCATTTCTTACGTTGGTAACTTATTTAATTATTTGTTAATTTTACAACATTTTTACCATTTAAAGCCTGTTTGCTAAGGTGCCATTTGGTAACACTACGTTTTCAGTTTTCTGTTTATATTTACAAAAATTTAAAAAACTCAAATAAAAATTTGTCTGGAAAATTTTTGATTTATAAATCAGTAGTCTCAGTTTATAAATTTGGCCAAAAAATGAGTTTCCGTTTTGAGTTTTTAGTTTTTTTTTTTTTTTTACCACCCAACACTAGCCACCACCCTCCACCATTTTCCACCACCTTCTTCCGCCACCACCACCCACCACCCATCCCCCACCACCACCTGCCGCCACTACTCACCACCCACCTGCCACCACCACCCACCACCCGCCACCAACACCCACCTGCCAGCCACCATCACCCACCACCCACCTGCCATCCACCCGTCACCCGCCACTACCATCCACCGCCCGCCACCTACCCGCTACCACCACTCAGCACCCATCTACTACCACCATCTACCACCCGCCACCACCAGCCACCCATCACCGCCAGCCACCAGCCACCCGCCACCCACCCGCCACCACCACCACCACCACCACCACCTACCACCCACCCGCCACCCACCTGCCACCACCACCCACCATCCACCACCACCACCACCACCACCCACTCGCTACCACCTGCCACCTTCACCCACCCACACCCACCACCACCCGCTATCCGCCACCCACCTGCCACAACCACCCACCACCCATCACTACCATCCACCACCCGTTACCACCACTACCACCACACGCTCGCTACCACCCACCACCCGCCACCGTCACCGTCACCACCACCCACCATCACCACCCGCTACCACCACCCACCCGCCACACACCTGTCACCACCACCCGTCACCACCACCACCCCCACCCGCCACAGTCATCTACCCACCCACTACCACCGTCGCCCACCCACCCCACTACCACCACCACCACCCGCCATCCGCCACCCACCTGCCACCATCGCCCACCACTGTAAAAAATTTTAGAGAGAAAATAATTTCGTCTCCAAATGTATTATTTTTAGAGAGGAAACCAAATTTCGTCTCCAAATGCTTAAAATCAATAAAAAATAAAATTGAACCATAGATATCTCTCTCTGTCACTCCCTCACCCATATATCTCCTTCACACCGTCCGTTCATCTTTATCGCATCGGTCAACCCGCACGTCACCAGCCGGCGCTCTCTCTCTCTTTCTCTCTCTCTCTCGCGTGCCCTATTTTCGCCCACTCTCTCTCCCCTGCCCTCTTCTCGCTTTTCTGAGCTCCCTCTTCTCTCTTCTCACTTTTCCAACCTCCGAGTGGCGTCAAAATTTTAAAACTTTTGGTGAGAAAAAAATTTGTCATTAATTATAAAATTATTAGTGAGGAATATATTTTCGTCACCATTAATTTTACATTTTTTTTTTAAAAAAAACTTGATTTTAAATATTTTAAGATTATTTGGTGAGAAATATATTTTCGTTACTAATAATTTTTAATATTGTGAGACCTTTTAGTGAGGAAATTTTTTTGTCACTAATTTTGGATGGAAAATTTTGACAAATTGGATTGTAATGAAAAAAAAATAGACTACTAATTTTTTCCTCCTTTTTTTTTTTTTTTTGTGTGTGTGTGTGTTTATCAATTTTCCTTTTATATATCTCTCTCACTACAACAAATTGCAAATTTGGTAACTAAAAAATTTCATAAAATACCTAGATTTATTTTTTAGTGGGAATACTTTCACATTACTACCCAATTATGATTTATTTTTATTTTTTTATACTATATACCTTCCCACACCATATAATTTCTTATATGATATAAAAACTAAAATGTGACCTAAACCTAATCCAGCAGCCTCACTCATTCTCATTCACGCCTCTCACTCTCATCTCAGGTCTCTATATCGATGGTGTCTCTTTCTCTTCTCTTTCCCATCTCAGACTGAGTTCTCTCTCAGACTCTCATACTCTCATCCATCTCAGTTCAGATCGGTGTGCTGCTGCTCGTCTCTCTCTCTCTCTCTCTCTCGGATCGGTGACTATTTTTGTTCATTTGTATGCTTGTGTGTTTTTATTAATTTGTTGCTTCGTGATATGGCTCATATCAGTGGTATTGTTGCTGCTCAGGTACATTTCTTGTTCTTGTTTTTATTTTATTTTTTTATTTTTATGAATCTGCTTTGGTTTTGTTTTATTCAATTGTGTAGATCTGCATGGGGGATTTAAAAAATAAAAAATAAAAATAACTTTGGGCTTTTATGATGGTGCTCAGTGAGAGATTATTGGATCTGGATGTATTACTGAGTTTTTCATGTTCTTGAGTTGCATTATTGGATCTGTATTAAAGTTGGGGCTTTAGAGTAGGTTCAATTGTGTAGTTTGGATCTGGGTTTTGTTGGTTCTTCTTTTTGTTCTTTTGTTACTTAGATATTGTTTGCTTGAATGAATTCTTAAGACTGTCATTTGGATCTTCTAAATTTCATTTCTTTAGTTCTCTCTGATTCCCTGTTGCTTTTGTTATATATTTTGCAGTTAAAGGTGAAGTATTTTCAAATTTTAGAATATATAATTCTATTATATTTTGGAAGCTTCAGCAGCAGAATGAAATGTAAGTTCTAAGCCACTTCTTTTCGAAAGATCTGTATGAAACAAGGTCAATTGGGTTCTTTATTTAGTTTATTATTATTATTTTTTCATATCCTTTTATAATAATGTTATACCTACTTTTATTCATTGTATAAATTCTATTTAAAATTTACTCTTTTTTTTTAATTATATATTATTGCTAATTCTAAGACTCATTTAGTGTTTAATTGATAGGATTTGATTTTATACTCTCTTTACATTTAGAGATTAATGATACGAGTATTGATTACCTTTATTGCATCCCAGTTTGTGTATTTTTGTTAGAATGTAATTCAATTTGGATAATATCTGTTTCAACCCAATAAACTTGGCTCTTTGTTCAGAAGTCTGGACTAATGAATAGATGGTTAGCATTGGCCAAGTTCATATGTTCTTGACTCATTGTTTCATGTGAACTTCTTGTTGTTTTTATTCATTTGTATGCTTGTGTGTTTTTATTAATTTGTATGCTTGTGTGTTTTTATTCCAGGCTTTTGTCCATTGCAGAAGAGACTTTAACAGAGTTTCTTTCAAAGGCCACTGGAACCGCTGTAGAGTGGGTCCAAATGCCTGGAATGAAGGTATGGCTGTAACTTTGGAATAATATACGATCTTTTATTTGAAATACCTGCATTATTATTTTATTTTGTATTTCAAACAAATTAATCAGTATTGGTGAAATTGAGAGGTAAAAATAATTAAATTGATCTTTTCATGTCAAGTATAGTACAAAACACAGTGATAACATTTGAGACACCTATAGCTGTTGGAAATGTTATCACTGTGTTGGAAATGATAACATTCGATAGCTATAGCTATTGGAATGAAAATGTAATGTCTATATTTTTTTTGTTATTTAATTATTTAAATCCGTGGTCCTAAACCGATCCAATCCGTGTTTCAACGGATTGGTTCGGATTGGTTCCACAATTTAAACGGATTGGATTGGTTCCAATTTTTCAAGAACCGTAGATAGCGGATTGGTCCTGGTTTTCTCTCAATCCGGACCAATCCGGTCCATGCTCACCCCTAATATCTAGGGCCACAGGTTGTACAAATCATCAGCAAATCACCTAGACAATGAGAAAACACATGAAGTAAATTATATGCTTGTTTTAAACATCTGAGCGTAAACAACACATGGAGTAAACCATATGGGGTAAAGTAAATTTTGCCCTTTTTTCGTTAACTTTTTTTTTAGTACTCTTTTAGGACTAAATGAAGGGCTTGGGTGTTTGTTTGAGCAGGGAGGAAATGACTTTGAGATATATGACTCAGAGAGAACAGTGGGTTACACAGGTCAGCTTTATATTTCAGCTTCTTATTGCATTATTAAATACCATGGATTTTTCTATTTCCATGGCATCTAGAGAACCAAATGCATCATTAGTATAGTGTCATTGCAAAGAAAGCTCCAATCAGACTTGGATGATTGCAAAACAGAATGGATCCATTTTCGAAAATAAATATAATTGGTGATATTCTCATACAATGCTGTAAATGATTTTTTTACATAAAACAGAGTACTTGTTTTAAATGCTATGGAAAACAAAATGGAAAAAATGTTGCAACTTCAAAAGAAACAATTTCATTTGGATAATGCTGTAAAACAACATATATATACACATAATCATCGTTTTAAATGATGCAATTGGGAGTTTCTAAACCCACCACACACCCGCTATGTTCATCTCTACACCTATATTCACAAATTTTTCTTCGTAACATACAAGATATACAATGCATATAGTGAGTGTAGAGAGAAAATAAGCGAGTGTATTTAGAAGCTCCGATGAATTCTTTTCATAAATGCAGCCTCTGCTTTTCCAAAACCTGCTGCTGCTGGTGAGTAAACTGCAATGTATGTACTCTCCCCCCCCCCTCCCCCAAAAAAAAATGGAGTAAATTCTTGAGTTTTTATTTATTTATTTATGGGTACCTAGAATTATGGTTCAACAGTAATAATAATATACATTCACAAAAAGATCGTACACAAGCTGTATTGAGATTTATCATTTTTAAATACTGTGCTCATTAGTGACCTAATTACAATGTCATTGACACTGAGCTACTATGGCATTTAGATCAAGCAGAAATGATTAATGTTTCTATTTTGGTTTTGCTGAATTAACTTTTTAGTTTATTCATATGCATCAGCGGTTTCTGGATTAATTTGTGTTTTTATTTTTCAGGTCAAAATTTTTTTGGAGAGATGCAAAATATGGTCCAAGAATTAAAGAACTTAGTTTTTTAAGTTTTTTCATTTTTTAATATATGTAAGCACAGTTAATTTTTTTTATTTAATTCCTTTGTATATACTTTTGAATATTTAATTTTCATTTATGAAATATATGACGTTATTCTATTCAATATGTGGTTATGATTCAAAATATAGTATATAGTGTGTATTACATTCTTTAAATGTGTATACAAAAATAATATTAATTATTTTTTAAATATGTTGAACCCTTTTTTTATTACAGATTTTATTAGTTATTAATCACACTTAAAAGGTGTGATCTAAATGTTATTGATCACACTTAAAAAGTGTGATTAAAAATGACCCTTTTTAATCACATTTTCAAAGATCACACTTAAAAGGTGTGATTTAAATGTTATTAATCACACTTAAAAAGTGTGATTAAAAATGATCATTTTTAATCACACTTCCAAAGATCACACTTAAAAGGTGTGATCTAAATGTTTTTAATCACACTTAAAAGGTGTGATATAAATGTTATTAATCACACTTAAAAGGTGTGATCTAAATGTTTTTAATCACACTTAAAAGGTGTGATCTAAATCTTATCAATGTGTGATCTAAATGTTTTTAATCACACTTAAAAGGTGTGATCTAAATCTTATCAATCACACTTAAAAGGTGTGATCTAAATATTTTTAATCACACTTAAAATGTGTGATCTAAATCTTATCAATCACACTTAAAAGGTGTGATTAAAAATGACCCCTTTTAATCACACTCTCAAAGATCACACTTTAATAAAACTGTGATTAAATAACAAACATCACACAAAAAAAGTGTGATCTTTATCTGTTTTTGTAGTAGTACAATCTTAATTTTATTGACATTTCCATTTCAGCTTTCATTTCCTTCACCAGTACATTTCCATTTTAACTTCATTTCCTTCACTAGTAACTCTCTCTCTCCCTCTCCGTGAGAGTGTGTGTGTATGTGTGTTGTGTGTTTTCAACACTTCTTAAACTACAAGTTCTCCATTGCAGACTTTTGGGTAGTTTTTAATTGAGTGTGGTAGTAAATAATAATAATAATAATAATAATAATAATAATAATAATAATAATAATAATAATAATGGGTGTGGTAGTAAAATAAATAATTAATTTTCTGTTGGTATAACGATGAGTGTAATTTAATTATGAATTAATTTATTTATATAGTTATATTAGAAAACTGGACCAATGTGTAATTATCTTAAATATTTATTAAAGATAAGTATAAATCCATATAAATTATGATCAAATATGTGGGAGAATTCGTGGTGGTTACGTGTTGGATCAAAATCTCGCCTCAACTGCCGAAAATGGATTGAAGAAACCGAGAAAATTTGGAGGATTTTTTGGATTGTGGTGGTTGTTGAGAAAAAAGAACTTTCTAATCCATTGTAATTCTTGGGAAAAAAGACAGAGATGTAGAGATTGTTACACAACTTTAGAGAAGGAGTGGCTTTTATCGTGAAAGGTAGGTTCATTTTTTCCATATTCTTGGCGTGTACCTTGAAAGGTAGGTTCATTTTTTCCATATAAAGTTTGGGTATCAATGTGGAAAGTATAGCGATCCCGGTTTTTCCTCCATTGTTATTGTATTCCGGACTCGGTTCCGTGGATGTCTGTTGTTGTGTATGTTGCTTTTCCATCCTTTAATTCCTTGTATTTGAATTTCGGGCTGTGTTAGGCAGATTTGTAACAAGTTGGGTGTGTTTTGAAACAAATGGTTGCTGCCCAGTTTTTGGTGTCTTCGCTCGAGCGAGGCTTTTGTCGCTCGAGCAAGCTCTGTGTTTTAGTTACTTCGCTCGAGCCAGGGTTCCTTCGCTCGAGCGAGCTTTGAGTGGTGTGTTTGTTGGCTCGAGCGAGCATTCTTGCACTCGAGCGTGCGTCTGCGTCTAGTTTGGACCTGAAGGTTGTGTTTCTTGGCTCGAGCGAGCTTTCCTTCGCTCGAGCGAGCGAGGACTATGTTTTGGGTTTCTTCGCTAGAGCGAGCTTTTCTTCGCTCGAGCGTGCTTTTGGGTTGCAGACCTGAAGCTTCGTGTTGTTCGCTCGAGCGAGGCTTTGTGCGCTCGAGCAAGGTTTCTTTGTGTCTGGTCACTCGAGCGACCACTCCTTCGCTCGAGCGAGGCTCGAATATATCAGATCGCAGCAGCAGTCTTCTCTCTCACTTTTGATTTCCTTTTCTTCTCAAACCCTAGATCGGCTGTCTCTCTCTCTATAATACATCTTCTCTTAGAAAAACACTTGGTTCTTGGGTGTCTCTACCTAGTCTCTTTGAAGAAAAGATAGAGCTTGGTGTGGGCTTCACTTTGATCCGAAAAATTGGGTTTGGAGCATCTTGGGTTTTTCACCTTCATCTCCTTTGAGTCTCTTCTTTTGAGGTAGGGATGATCTACTCCTTACTATGAGTTTTGACCTAAATTTTAGTCATTTTGTATAAATGGTGAAGTTTTGCTAATTTGGGAAGTTAGGGTTTGTATTGAAACTATAAAGAGGGGTTTTGTGTTTTAAAGCTCCATGTGCATATAAGGCCTTGGGAATGAGGGTTTGTGAGTCGAATTGGTGGAATTTGGTCTTAGGATCAATATTTGAGAAAAGGGGGAAAAAGCCCTAATTTAATGTGATTGATTAATTTGTATAATTAATTTGAAAAATATGGAAATATGAAATTGGGTTGAAAGTTATGAAATTGGGAAGTTATGAGATTGAATGGTGTAGTTGGATTAGTTAATCACTCACCTATGAAATTGTTAATAATTTATCTGTTTGATGAATTTATTTTCTGTTTAGAAATAATTGTTTTGGGCTATCGGTGGAGGATAGTCTTGATTGTTGTAGACACTGTATGTTGATTAGGGAAGACTGAAACTAATCAAATGAGTTATGTCATTGAATATGACAGTTGAATCAACACATTGAATATGTCCTGAATTAATCATTGTATATGATATAGTGTTTAAATACGTTGTATATGTATCTTGTTTGGGAGGAGATAGGGGATGTACTCCATGGTTTGAGAGGAGATAGGGGATGTACTCTCAAACCTGTTTGGAAGAGATAGGGAATGGACTCCATTGATAACTAAGTTGGCCGGAGTGTCCAGGGTGCAAGTCCCGAAATCCCAATTGCGTTTGCATAACATAGATGAATTGAAGTATTGAAATGTTAATAATATAAGTTGTAGTCTCATTTGAAATGTTTAAATATGAATTGAAGTGTTGTTAATAATGTGGAGTTATAGTCTCATATTAAGTGATCATGATCGAAGTATTGTTAATATGAGTTGTAGTCCTCATTATAAACGGTCTGGATGAACAGAGAACCATATCTATGAATTGGTTTGGACAATGAACAGAAAGAGGGATTGAAATATATTTGCGAATATGGATTGGTTATGAAAGATATGTACGTTTGTTTATATGAGTTAAACATTTATCAAATGGTAATGTTTTAGTTATTGCTCATATTTGGTTTAGCGTATCTCTACTGGGCTTTGGCTCACCTATATAGGACATCATTTTCAGGTGCAAGGTGATATGCTGCAACAAGGATGTA
>JAPPVO010000384.1:0-45840 GCA_030407325.1 Camellia japonica
GCATTGGCCTTGGTTTGGCCTTTTAGCCACTGAAATCCAATAGATTTTCAGTGGCTTAGATGTGTTTTTGAGCCCTAAAATCAGAGAGGGGTGACCTTTTCACCCCTTGTTCTCTTTACTAGCTTTGTTGGCCTTCCAAAGGAGCTCCATTTTGCATGTTGAGAAGTCTTATTTCAAGCCATTATTTGTGAGTTTCAAGGTCTGCCTTGACTCTTTCTAGAGCCCTTTTGGCCATATTTTGTGTCTTTGATGCATGTGTAGAACAATCCCATTCAAGGCCTTTCAAAGGGGCCTTTATTTGCATGTTTCCTAGACCCATTTCAGGCTCTTTTTAGTGGGTTTTAGGACCCTCAGAACCTCTTTCTAGAGGTGGTTTTTCCATTGTGTGTGTCCATCATGCATGTGTAGAACAACCCCCTTATTGGCCTTTCAAAGGAGCCCATCATTCTTGCATGCATTGACTGAGTTTCAGTGGTTATTTGGGCATATTTTGGCATGGCATACTTCTGTTTTTAGCTGGTTTAGTGAGCCTTCACGTGCATCATATACGTGTAGTGTAAATCATGGTTCACTAGTTTTCTTTGCATGCTTTGTTGACCCTTGATTTTAGCACTTTTTGGCCATGCCTTAAACTGATATTGTGCTTATTTTGGACTGCCCTAGCTCTGTTTTTGGGTCTCATGATTGAATGATGTTGGTTTTGCATGCTTGTAGTTCAATACCCATGCTAAACTTTGAGTTTTGAGGTTCATTCCATGCACATACTGAGGTGTGTTCATGTTTTGGGCTCATTATACATCATATTTCAAAGCTTGTTTGAATGCCATATTGCCATGTTTTGTACTCTTTAAATGTGTTTGAGAGTCGGACTTGTATGCCTTGTTTTCGGACCATTGAATGAGCTCCATTTCGTTGCATTTCTAGCCATCATTTTAGGCCATTTCCTATTGTTTCAGACCTGCCTAGGGTCTGTTTGGGATTGGTTTTTCCTTTGGTGCATTGCTTTGGGTACCTCTAGTGTAACGCACTTCACTAGTTTCGGTACTCGGGCCCCCTAGCATGCATTATGTGACATATTTACTTGATTCGGGACCATTGTATATCATGTTTCAGAGCTGGAACTTGTTTGTTTGTATGCCATATTTCATTCCTTGCCATGCCTTGTTAGAGTTGCATGTCGTGCCTTAGGAGTGGTCCTTGGCATTCGTGCATGTTTGCATGTATTTCGGTTGTCTCATTTCCACCATATGGCCACTGATTTGAGTGTGGCTGAGGTCCACTCGTTGGTGTAAGTCCATCGTGCATTGTGTATGCCATTTCAGTCCATAGCATTGCGTATGCTAGGTTGCATGTTAGAGCATTGTGTATGCCATGTTACATCACGTGCATTGTGTATGCCATTTTGGTCCATAGCATTGCGTATGCTAGGTTACATGTTAGTCGCATTGTGTATGCCATCTCATTTGCATTATGTTTGGGATAGGAGTTAGCCCAAGCACGGAAAACGAGGGACGTTTCGTACTCCAAGTGACGGAACGTGTCTCAATTCCCGGTCGCCGACACTTCGGATTACCCATGATAGAGTCTAGGCCTTGTTGTGTTGTCATGTGCATTCATTTCACATTGAGTCGTGCAATTCGACTCCTCGGCCATCATGCATCGAGATGCGTGATTGGTGGCACGAGGATCGAGATATGCATACATATGTGAAAATACTTTGCTATACCCCTTTCTTGCTCTCTGTTGCAGCAAATCAGAAATCAGCAGCCTTCTAGAGCTTTGCACAACATTCCGGGATTAATTGCAAACAGAGGCAAATCGGGGCATCGCGAGGAATTTCCCGACGAGGCGACTCGAGCATGCATCTTTCATCATTCGGAACAGAGCTGAGGCGGTCCATTTAGCTTGCATGCTAATCTATTTGCTTTCCTAGTTAATTTGTTAATTAATTAGGGTTTTGTACTTATTCGGACTGTCATTATTTATTCGGACTGTATTATTTATTCGAACCCTCTGAGCGAGGGCACAATTGTAATAAGTGTGCGTGTGTGTGATGTATGTCTTCCAACCCCACGTCTTTCTCCCTTTTATTTACCAGCTTATGATGGTTAGTTTAGGGCACGTTTCAATTAGCATACTTATGCTCGCATGTTTGCATCCATTCATCTGTCTTGCATGCACCGGGCTCGGCGCATCATACTAACTGCATCGTATTTCAATTCCAAGTTGAATACATGTTAGCTGTAGCATCTCATATGCCATTCTTAGAATAGCTGAGCCTATCATAGTTGCATTTTTGCATGTGTTGCATTAGGCATTTCTGTATAGTTAGGATCATGCATGATTTCTAATTAGCTTCTGTTTTGGCTTGGAGTACTCGGTAAGTGTTTATGCTTTAGCATACTTGCATGCGTGTGAATGACTGCCATGATAGCATGCTTACTATGAGGCTATGTGCTTATGTGATATACCTGCCTGAATGCCTGTGGGTGAATGTTGGATTATCTGAATTGGAATAATGCATTGACTGTGAGTTTTAAGCCCACTTGAGAGTGGCAAATCATCTTGTTTTCTAAAGCCCACCTGAGGGTGGCAAAATCCACATTTTAGCCTACTTGCGAGTAGCAAACTATTTTCAAAATAAACATGAGATGTTTCGTTCCAATTCAGGTGATCCAGTCTACACTTGTATGCTGTGCGCATCACATAGTAAATCTAGGCTAATAACCGGAATAAGAACGCATAACGTTTTCAAAACCCGATATCATGATTAGTAGAGGCCGATTTTTGATCGGGCGAGCGAGGGTGCTCACGAAGTGACCTTCTCCAATCGTACCCAAGTTCCCGAGCCGAGGCAACTTTGGTGATGACGGACACGTGGCCTTAGGCACAAGTCAGGGTTTCCTAAATTCCTCCAAAATAAATATTTAGGTGGCGACTCTGTATCTGGCAAAGCAGTCTATGTTTGGCACTTCTTTCAAAAAATCTATTTTCAAAAACGATTTGTCAGATTTGGACTCTTTGATGATTCATCGGTCTTCCATTGCACTCTGCGAGATTAGATACAGACCGTAACATTGAGTCCTGAATTGTAGTGAGCCCAATGAACATAATGGGATTCCCTCTCGGGACGTTCGGGGACGTCTACATTTATGCAAGCCCAAATAGTTGTTAGCGTGATGAGCTATCGGAGCACCTAGAAACTATAGCTCGACTTTTTCGCACCACCCCCTTTCGGAGAGCTCGAATTGGTCTTACAGTTTGGACTCCTGTCACGGTTCTGAATCTAATTTCACAAAGTGCAATGTGAAACTGATAATCACCAAAGAGTCCAAATCCGACAAATCTTTTTGGAAAATCAATTTTAAATTAAAATAATGCCAAAATTAGACTGCTTTGCCAGATTACAGAGTCGCCACCTAAATATTTTATTTTGAAAAATTTAGGAAATCCTGACTCATGTCAAAGGCCACGTGTCCATCATCACTAAAGTTGCCTCAGCTCGGGAACTTGGATATGAGAGGGGAAGGTCCTGAAATGAGCACCCCCGCTCGCCCGATCAACGATCGGCCTCTACTAACCATGATATGATGTTTTATAAATCTCATGTGTTCTTGTTCCGGTTATTTAGCTAACTTTACTATGTGATGTGCACGCATACAAGTATAGATTACATCGCAAGAATCAAAACATTTCAAGTCATGTTTATTTTGCGAAAATGGTTTGAATTTGCCCGCCTCAAGTGGGCTTGGAAATGCAGATTTGCCACCTCAAGTGGGCTTAAAACATGATTTGCCACTTCGCAAAGTGGGTTTAAAACATACATTCGTTGAACTGTTCCAATTCAAACAATAAGCCTTCATCCACAGACATTCATGCAATTTAGCATTTAAGTACATAGCCTCATGGCAAGCATGCGAAACATGACAACATGGCAATCATACTCATGCAAGTATGCTAAAGCATAAAACTCACCGAGTTCTCCAAGCCAAAACAAAAACTAGTTAGAAATATGCATGATCCTAACTATACAAAATACCTAATGCAACACATGCAATAATGCAATTAATAGGCTCGACTATTTAACATGGTATTTGCAACACTTTGATAGCATGCTTTGAAACATGTATTCAAAGAAGTATTGAAATTGACAATGCAGTTTGAATGATGCGCCGAGCCTTGGTGCATGCAAGACAAATGAATGGATGCAAACATACAAGCATAAGGTATGCTAATTGAAACTGATCCCTAATCTAACCATTGAAAGCGATTTAAATAAAAGGGAGAAAGATTCGGGGTTGGAAGACATGCACACACACACACGCACACTTATTACAACATTATGCCCTCGCGAAAGAGGGTCCGAATGAATAAGCTAAGCTAATTAAACTAATTAGACTAATTATTACAAATCATTACAAATCAAATGAATAACTAGCAAACTAATCACTAATTATTACAACACTTTAACTAATTAGCAAACTAGTTAATTAAAGCAAACGTACACTAACTAATTATGCAAAGTATTAAATTATGCTACCACTGTTTTGCTTCGGAAAGTGGAGGATGCATGTGTAGACACCCCAATTTTGACCGCTCGTAAGACTTAGGCGCTTTATTCCGAACACCCGATGATGAAAGTTACACTGTGCAATCTTTTAAATTCTGAGCGAAGAAATTTGGATTCAAGCTTTAATCCCAAACCTTGCACCCCATTTTGGCCAAACTATTTTAAACCAAAACCCTCTTTGAAAATATTTGTCCAAATGCTTCTACGATGTTCCAAGGCTCGCATTTCATTTAAAACTGCACTTGTCAGTAAACCGAGCAAGGACAAAGTGAA
Organism: Camellia japonica; assembly: GCA_030407325.1. NCBI lineage: Eukaryota > Viridiplantae > Streptophyta > Magnoliopsida > Ericales > Theaceae > Camellia > Camellia japonica. The sequence goes on from JAPPVO010000384.1 coordinate 4,844, forward strand.
AATAAATGAAAGGGAGGTGAACTCTTTGAAAACAAAAAAATCTTTAAAATATCTTGGTTAAAGGTTTGGAGTTGAAGAAAATTGGAGGAAAGGGAAGAAAACTACTTGGGGAGAAGTTGGGTATAAAACTGTTAAGAGAAAACTAAGCAACCTTCATTAAATGAGACTTATCTCTTTCTACAATTAGACTTTAGCAGTGAGACCACTACCATTGGAAAGGGGACTTCTGGGGCTTCATTGTAGACTCAAGAATCTCCTAAAACCGAGTCTGGATGAGGGAGATATGGCCGTTTGAAGTTAGTTATAAATCCGATAAGGTCAAAACTGAGCAACCTTCACTAAAATAGACATATCTCTTAGCACACTTAGAATTTAGATGTGAGGCCACCTCCATTAGAAATAAGACTTCTGAGGCTTCATTTAGATTCAAGAATCACCTGAAACAAAGTTCAGATGATGGAGATATGCCTGTTTGAAATCGGGCCTGAATGCAGATTCTGAAGTCCGATCAGACCTCACCGAGGTCATGCCGCCCCTTTTGACTTTTCAAAGCTGTCCAAATGTGCTGATATTTTGAGGAGCAGCATCTTAAGGCCTATAAATACAAGGCTCAAAGTGATGTTTTAGGGGAGACAAAAAAAACATTATCAAGAGTTAAAGGAGAACTATCAAGTTCGAAATATCAACAAAGAGAAATATCAAGGTGTTAGGCAATGTCCAAGAGTTGAAACCATCTTTGTTCTTCCTTGTTCTTCCATCCATCCATACCATACAAGAGCTTGAACTTGGATCTTGATTTGAGAATTGAAAATCATACTCAAACTTGAGGGTGCTTTGGAATCAAGTTTGATTTACAATAAGAACACTTCGCTACAAGAGGTAAAGCCTCTTTACTTTCATTTCAATCTTTGTTCATCTTTTTCTTGTGTTTTTATATTATTTTGGTACTGTTTTGAGGGCTGAAACTTGTGATTAAAAGCTACCCAAAGGTGGAGGGGTTAATCACCCTTCTTTGAACCTTATTCCAAGCTTGAATCCTTGTGTTTCCCACTTGTTTTCGCTAATTTTTCCCACTGTTTTGGGGCTGTTTTTCAACATCTAAATTATGTGATTTGAAGTTGTAAAAGTGGAGGGGTTAGCCACCCTTCCTTTTACTTGTTTACTAACTTGATCCTATTTAATTTTGCTCGCTTTCTATAGCTTAATTTTAGCACTATTGTATGCTATTAGGGGCTGTTTAATTGATTTCAATAATTTACGTTTTAAATATCAAGTTTGTTTGTACTAACCAATTAATCAACTTTGCATAATCATCTCTACAACCTCCCTCCATTCTTTGCTTATTTCGATTAAAAAGTTGTGAAAAATTAAGATTGTGGTTCTAGTATAAGAAAAGAACTCTTCCATGCTTAATGGTTTAATTTTTTCGGAGGTTCATTACCAAAGGTATAAAACGCTCTATGCTTAATGGTTTAATCTCTTTGGAGATTCACTACTAAAGGCATAAAATGTTTTATGCTTAGGAGGTTCATTACCAAAGATATAAAACGTTCTATGCTTAATGGTTTAATCTCTTTGGAGATTCACTACCAAAGGCATAAAACGTTTCATGCTTAGGAGGTTCATTACCAAAAGTATACAATGTTCTATGCTTACTAATTTAATCTCTTAGGAGATTTACTACCAAAGGCATAAAACATTCTATAATTAACGGTTTAAATTCTTTGGAGGTTTACTACCCCAAATGTATACATGTTCTTATACTAAAGCACAATCTTTTATTTTTCATTTCTTTTTATTCATCAGTGTGTTTACTTGGAATCCCTTATCGCTTGTAAATAAGTTTGACTCTTCCTTTGTAATTTCCCCCGAAGAAAATAAGATTTGTTTCTCGGGTTAAGTTGATGCTTGTTTCTCTTTATTGCGTTTTGGACTTAGTGGACGTAAATATCACTTTTGCACAAATAGGAGAAAATATAAAGAAATGGAAAGGTAATAAAAAAAGGCTAATAAAATTGGTTAAAATTGGATTACAACCGACATAAAGAACCAATATGATTAATTGAATTCGGTCGGACGTTATACCGAGTTTATTGTGTCAAGGTTTGTCTTACATCAATTCATGATAATTTGATGAACCTTGAAGTGTCTCGACTTCCCTTCTTGAATTCACTTCATGATAGGAGGGAGGGGTGGTTGTTTATTCATTGCATTTATTGATCATTGTCCAAATTGTATCCGAGATCATCAAGCAATCAACTTGCTAATTGATGGTTTTGGAGATGATTCCAACCCTCTCTTGAGTATTTTTATGATAGAGAAGGGTAAAACAAAGACAAACATGGCTAGGAATACCCTGTCTGCACTGTTTCACCTCAACTACAAAAAACAGATTTCCACAAGAAAACAAAGTATTGGATTTATGTGGGGCTCGACTGAGTCGCATTTTGGGGTCGGCAACGCTCCAATAAATTGAAAAACAATACACTTTTGGTCGAAAGCAGTAACTAGGGGTGAAATAGAACAAATCCCAGCAAGGCAGACAGAATAATTCCTGAGGAATCATTGTATATTATTATTGTAATAAATTAGACAGCCCTTTCATTTATTATTCATTCGGCTTTGTAATAATTATTTGTTCGGACACTTGGACATTCGGACCCTCCTTCGCGAGGACAAATATGTAATAAGTTGTATGTCTTCCAACCCCCATTCTTTCTCCCTTTTATTTCACTGCTTATGATGGTTAGATTAGGGACATCTTGTTTAATTAGCATTTTTCATGATTTACATCCATTCGTTTACATGCATAAAAGTTCGGCTCATCATATTATTTAAATGTCAAATTCAAACTCCTTACTTGCATACATGCGCTATCACATGCCTTGAATTGACTCACATGCCATACTAGTAGCCGAACCTTAATTGCACGTTGCATGTGTTGCATTAGTCATTAAATTAGGATCATGCATTTTTTTTCTAACTATTTGCTTTCTCTTTGGACTCACCTTCGGACGTTAAGGTAAGCATTTTTGCTTTAGCATATTGCATAAGTGTGAATGCTGTCATATCAAACATACTACCATGAGGCTAATTGCTTATTTGATATACTTATGTGAATGCCTATGGATGAAGGCTAATCACTTGAATTGGGATACTTGATTCATGTATATATGAGATCACCATTTTAAGTGATACATATTCAAAACACTTTTGTCAAAACAAACATGAAATCAAATGTTTCAACTTTTCGTGAAATTAGTCTATATTTGTACGTTACATATAGAACAAGAACATCTACTGTACATAAAAATCACATCATGATTAGTAAAGACTGATCTTTGATCAGGTGAGTGAGGTGTTCAATTATTGACCTTCCCCTCTGTAGACACCCCATTTTTGACCGACCTTAAGACTCAGACGTCACCGATTGAGCGCTCGGTGATGTTGCATATTGTGCTCGTTCAGAAGTCTCAAAGTCTCGGCTGTGAGCCTTGCCTCCGGACTTCCGAACCCTCTTCTGTTCCTTGCCTCGGTTTGCGAACTAGACTCGATTTTCTCTGTTTCTCTTCCCAAAGGGAGAGAGAGGTCTCGTAGATCATCTCTCAGTGGCCGTGGGCTACTTTTCGTGGTCGTAGGCCATTTTGCCCATTTCAGAGCCCGGTTCCCGGTTTTCGGAGCCGTCAGGCCGTGTGCCTCAGTTCGGGACCACCTAACCATCTCCGATTGCCCCAGTTTTTGGCATGCATCTTGTTTACTCCCTTTTGAGGGACACTGTGGTCTGAGAGACCCACTTCGTGGTCGAATACCACTCCCGGTACTTAACAGTTGGTTTTCGGGGCCTCGGACTGCGCGTTTCGGCCCCCGAACCTTCATTTTGCATCGGTTTTCGTTCATTTTTGGCAGGGACCTCTGTTTCATCACCAGGAAGGCCGTAGAAGGGTGGGAGGCCAGTAATTGTTCCAGCAATCAGTTATATTCCATTTTCGCCCTCCGACGCCCGTTTTTCTCACTTCCAAGCCAATGTTGACCACCCTAGGGTCACTTTCTTCAATCCTAACCCCCATATTTGTGTTGTAGACACCTGGGAGGACACAAATATTATATGGCCGGCCATTAATTCTACTTGAACCTTTTGAACCCCTTTGAAAAGTGGCTTTTTCTCTCTCTCCTGTTTTACAGTTGCCAGTTTTGAACCACAGAGTTGTGTTGAAGGCACCTGGGAGGACACCAATTTGTGGTGGCCGGCCAGAAATTCACTTTGCCACTTTTGACCCCTGGCCGGCCGGCCATGGGGGGTGGCCGGCCGGCCACCTGCAGCTTCAACACTTGGCTGGCCAGCTTCCTTACAGGGAGTACACTGCAAATATGCAACTTTTTCCCCCCAGATTCTGCAATCCGGGGGGACTTTTTTTTGGAGGGAAACTTGATGCATTTTCCCTCCCATTTTTCCCCCTCTTTCTCCTTCTCATTTGTCTATATAACCAGCTGCCCAACTCTAGTTTTAGGGTTAGAAAAAAACCGTTTGAGCCTCTTGCATTGCATCTCTCTCCCTCTACTCTTCCAAGCTCCAAACACCTTAAGTCCTACACCCCTTTCTTCACCACCACCTAGCACCACACCACCACTTCCATTTCCAGTAGTTTGGAGGACTTTCCAGCAGCTAAGAGGCACCATTTCTCAAGCCAAAAGGGAGCAAAAGTTTGGTCTTCAAGGGTGAGTACCATTTCCCCCCTTTTTAGAGCTTATTTTGTGTCATTTCTTAGCCACTTTTTCTTGCTGTTTTGAGCTCCGACCAAAACTGAAAATGTCATTTTTTTGAGCTATATTCCATGTTTCATTAAGGGCTCATTGCAGTTTGAAGCTTCTTTTTGGCACTTGCTTCATTATCCTCTTGAATGCCATTATTTTGCATGATATTTTTAGCCTATGTGTGATCTGTTTTGGAGCATGTCATAAACTGTAACTGAGCTTATTTTGAGCCCTTATTCAACATTGAAGAAGGGCTCAACACTTTTTGGGACCTCCATGTATCACTTGCCATTGTACCCCTCTTTGGTCCCCATTTTTGCATGATTTATTAGCTTATTAAGCTTCTGTTTTTCGACCTTTATCAGAACTGAAAGTGGCCATATTTTGACCCCCTTGTCATGTTTCATTAAGGGTCTTTGGCTGTTTGATGAATATTTTGTATACTTTGTGTTATAGCCTCTTTTGAGCCTCATCTTGCATGACATTTTGAGTGTGTTTGTATACTGTTTTGGGGGCTTCCATAAACTGTAAGTAGTCATATTTTTGGTCCCTCTTCAGTGTTTTAGAAGGGTTTTTTTATGTTTGGGCTTTGCATCTACCACTTGCTTCATTGCCTCCCTTGCGGAGCCATTTTTGTATGCTAATTTAGTCCCACTTGTGCTTGCTGTTTGGCCATGCTTTGAACTGTAAAAATTCTTATTTTGGGGCTGCCTTACTTCTTCCTTTACACTTCATGTACCAATTATGCATTCTTTGTATAGCTGTAAGCCATTTCATGTACCAAGTTTTGCATTTCGGGAGAGATTCCATGCATCGGGTGTCATTTCGCCTTGTTTCGGGGCTGTTTTGCCCCTCATTTTGCTACTGATTTTTTCATGTTTGCATATCATATTCCATGTCTTTGCCATGTCTCATTAGAGTGGCATTTCGGTGCCTGAGGGTCGGTCCTCGGTCCTCGGTTTGCGTGCACGCGTGCACGCATTTCGAGTTGTCTTGTTTTCATCTGATGGCCTCCTATGTGAGTGTGGCTGAGGCTCTCTCATGTTGGTGTAAGCCCATTATGCATTGTGTATGCCATTTCATTCCATAGCATTGTGCATGCTAGGATGTATGTTAGCGCATTGTGTATGCCATGTTTCCTCGTGCATCGTGTATGTCATTTCATAGCATGTTGCATGTTAGGATGTATCTTAGTTGCATTTCATGCATATCATGCATATTGCATCGTGTTCGGGATAGGAGTTAGCCCGGGCACGGGAAACGAGGTACGTTCCGTACTCCGAGTGACGGAACGTGTCTCAATTCCCCAGTCACCGACACTCTGGATTACCCATGATGGAGTTAGGTTTTGTTAAGTTTTCATGTGCATTCATTCCATATCGAGTTGTGCAATTCGATTCCTCGACCATCATGCATCGAGATGCGTGATTGGTGGCACGAGGATCGAGACATGCATACATTTGTGAAAATACATTGACATGCCCCTTTCCTGCTCTCTGTTGCAGCAAAATAAAGAATCATCAACTTTTCGGAGCTTGGCACGCATTTCAAGAACAGGTGCAAACAGAGGCTAATTGGGGCATCCCAGTGGATTTCCGCGCAAGGCAGCCTAAACATACATCGTTCATCAGAATCAAGGCAGTCCCTGGCTTGCATGCCACTTTTACAGCTTTCTTAGTTAATTTGTTAATTAATTAGGAATTTGTACATTATTTGGACTGTAATATATTGGACTGTACTATTCTTTCATTTGGGACTGTATTATTTATTCGGACCCTCTGCGCGAGGGCATAATTGTAATAAGTGTGGGTGAGTGTGATGTATGTCTTCCAATCCCACATCTTTCTTCCCTTTTATTTACCCGCTTATGATGGTTAGATTAGGTCATGTTTCAATTAGCATACAGTATGATAGCATGTTTGCATTCATTCATCTGTCTTGCACGCACCGGGCTCGGCGCATCATACTAACTGTATTTGTATTTCAATTCCAAGTTGAATACATGTTAGCTGTAGCATTCCATATGCCATGTTTAGAATAGCCGAGCCTGCTATAGTTTGCATCTTTGCATGTGTTGCATTAGGCAATTCTGTGTATCTAGGATCATGCATGATTTCTAATGAGCTTATGTTTTGGCTTGGAGTACTCGGTGAGTTCTTATGCTTTAGCATCCTTGCATGCGTGTGAGTGTTGCCATGAATAGCATGCTTGCCATGAGGCTAACTGCTTATGTGATATAACTGCCTTGAATGCCTGTGGGTGGAGGTTGGGTTATTTGGATTGGAACAATTCATCAAGTGTTTTAAGCCCACCTGAGGGTGGCAAAATCTACATTTTAAGCCTACCTGCGGGTAGCAAACCATCTTTCAAAAACAAACATGAAATGTTTTGTTCCAATTCAGGCGATCCAGTCTATACTTGTATGCTGTGCGCATTACATAGTAAAACTAGGCTAATAACCGGTATAAGAACGCACAATGTTTTCAAAATAAGATATCATGGTTAGTAGAGGCCGGTCTTTGACCGGGCGAGCGGGGGTGCTCACGAAGTGACCTTCCCCAATCGTACCCAAGTTCCCGAGCCGAGGCAACTTTGGTGATGACGGACACGTGGCCTTCGGCACCGAGTCAGGGTTTCCTAAATTTCCCATAAAAAAACATTTAGGTGGCGACTCTGTATCTGGCAAAGCAGTCCATGTTTGGAACTTATTTTCAAAAATCTGTTTTCAAAATCGATTTGCCGGATTTGGACTCTTTGGTTCAAGATTAAGAACCGTGACATTTGAGTCCTTGAACTGTAGTGACCCCAATATGAACGGAACGGGACTTAACCCTCACAGGGGCGTTCGGGGACGTCTACACCCTCTCATACCTAAGTTCCCGAACCAAGATACTTTGGTAGTGACGGACTATGGCCTTTTGGCACGAGTCATGGGTTTCCTAAATTTCCCAATATAAATATTTAGGTGGCGACTCTGATAACTGGCAAAATAGTCCATTTTTGGCATTTGATTCAAACATCGATTTTCTAAAAGAAATTGCCGGATTTGGACTCTTTTTGTGTTTTCACTGTTTCACATTGCACTTGCGAAATTAGAATCAGAACCAACACACAAGTGGAGTCCGAGCTGTAAGGGCTATTCATTCTTCCGAAAGGGAGCGCGAAAAGTCCGAGCTACAGCATGCATTCGGTTTCCGCCCTGAAAAGCCCTCTGATTTTGCTCTTAAGAGACTCTGTTTGTAGAGTTGAGCACAATCCAAGAACTTTCTGCTCCACCTTACCAAATCAGTGCTGAGGATTACACCAGTGGCCTGCCGGCCATGGATGATTGTTGCCGGCCAAAGATGTGCACTGCTGACCAAAAATGAGGCACTGCTGGCCACTGATGAGTCACTGCCAGTCACTGATGCTTTGAGTCATCACATTGCAACAGAGCACAAACAGAGCAAAAGGAAGGTTTTTCCAAAGATTTATTTGTATTGTGCCCCTCCTTATCATCTCAAACCCTCAAAGGAGTGGCATACTTGGATCCAAAACCACCAACCAAGCATTTTTAATGCATGATGGCCAAGGAACCAAGGAAGACAATTTTATTGTATGCAAAAACATGACTCAAGACCATCACCCTATCATGTGTGATCAAGGGCAATGGAGACCAAGGGGATTGGCTTATTTCATCACTTTGAGTATGAAATGCTCCAATCTTCCTTGTGTTTAATATAACGTCCGATTGAACATATGCAATGCAACACAACATGCTTATCTTACTCAAGTTATACTTGTCACTTTTGTTTACTCATTTTAAGTTACCTACTCATTCTTTAATTGATTAAGTCCAAGGTGAGTGTCCTCTAATGAGAGAGGTGTCAACCAAGGGATGACTTAAGGCAAGAGAGAGATCATGCCTTTGGTTAGTAGAAACCCCCAAAAGAGGATTAAAACCATTAAGCACAAACCTCAATCTCAAGCTTAAACACAACCCTAAGGCTAACCAACCCTCAAAGAAAATGAAAAAGTGATGAAATAAGGGAGGTTGCAGAGATTGTATGTGCTGAAATTAGGATGCAAAAAGCACTAAAACATGCAAGCAAGCCACACAAATGATGGTCAAAGCCTTAAAACACCCAAACTAGTGATGGAATTAACACTATAGGCATGCAATACAAAGCTCAAAAGGCACAAGCACTCTAAAATAGTCCCAAAACAACTTAAAGGAAGTCTTAAAATATGTTGGAATTGAACTAGAAATAGCTAGAATAATAGGCCAAAACATAGTATAAGTTAGACTGGTAAGCATAATTGCACTACAAGCATATAAAGGATTCCTCAAGTGCTCCAACCAGCCTAAAACAGAGCTAAAGTAAGTCAAAATAGTAGCAAAAACATGCTGAGATTAAGCTAAGTTAGGCCAGAAAATCATGCTAACATGTGAAGCTATCTAGGCATGGAACCAAGACACAAGGAGATGAGGCTAACCCCTCGAATTTTGGACTTCAAAACATTGTTTTTGTCACTGAAAATCCTCTGAAATTCAGTGGTTAAAAGGGCGAAAAAAGTTGATTTGAAAGTGTTAGAAGATAGCACAAAAGCTTTAACAAACCAAGGAACAAAAGGGTGAACCACCCCTAACTCAAAAGGAACATCAAACCACCATTTTTAAACCACAAAAATAGAGATTTTAAGAGGTCAAAACCAGCCTTAAAACAGTATGTAAAGATGGCAAAACAAGTATTTAAATAAAGCTCAAAATACAAGTGTTCTACCTCTTGAAGACAAGATGCAATTTAGGCAACAAAACCAAGCTAAAATCCTCTTCTAAAGCTCAAAGAGGGCCTCAAGTAACCTTAACTCAATGGTGATCAAGTTTGATCAAGGGCTCATATGCAAAAGTGTAGAGAATTTAGGCTATACGACGCAAAATATCTAGAGAGAGAGAGAAATTTTTTGTCTTCAAAATTTTTCTAACCCCTCCACATGCAAGAGAGGGCTTCTATATATAGAAGATGCAAAATCCCCTCATAAAGATCTAGCCACACACGTGTTGGAAGATGCTTCAACCTGTGCAAACAGTTGGCACAAAATATCAGAAAATATCTGTTGATACACTAGTGGCCGGCCGACCATCAGTGATGGCCGGCAGGGAGAGAGCCATGGCCGGCAGGCCATCAACAACATCATGCTGAAAGGACCTAAACATGGTCTAAAGATGAGAGATGATGGATGCAGGGTTTGGAAAACTCAAACCTGTGGCGTTCCGCCGCGAACTTCGAGCGCTTGACGAGCAATCAAACTCATCATCGGATGTACCTGCAAGAACATCCAAGTCTTGAGGACGGTCAAAAATAGGGTGTCTACACTATATCGTAAAATATGACAGAGCCGTGGCTTGTTGCTGGAGATTTCAATGATTTCTTCACCACTCAAGAAAAACGAAGCTTCAATGGAAACCACAACCTTAATCAGAGCCAAGACCAAAGAAGGAGTAGGAAGTTCAACGAAAGATTGCACCACTGCAATCTTATGGACTTGGGATGCTCAGAGCCTAGATTGACTTGGTCTAACAACTGGAAAGGTTGGGCTAATACCATGGTCAGACTAGACCGAGCCATGTGCAATATGGAGTGGAGAACTAGCTTTCTAGAAGGTTCTGTTCGTAATTTTCCTCGTACCTATTCAGACCATTCTCCTATGATGGTTTTCACTCAAGGTATGTCCCCCTTTAACCCCACTTGTAAACCTTTTAAATTTATTGCTGGCTGGATTTCCCATGATGATTTTAAATCTGTGGTTGAGAATAGTTGGTCTAAACCTAATACCTCTCTGACTGGTAGACTTGAGGCTCTTGCCGATGAGGCTAGTGTTTGGAATAAAGAAGTTTTTAGTAATATTTTTCGAAAAAAAGGTGGCTTCTTGGGAGAATTGAAGGCATACAAAAATCACAAGCAAATATCTATTCCCACAACTTACACACCCTTGAATTGGAGCTCGTTGAACAATATAACACAATCCTTTATCAGGAAAAACTATTGTGGTTCCAAAAATCTCGTGCTAACTGGATTATCCAAGAGGAGAGAAACACCAAATTTTTCCATCTTATAACCCTAGCTAAAAGAAGAAGAAGGAGGATTGAGGTCTTGAAAAATGATATTGGTGAATGGATTGACCAACCTTGCCTGTTCAAAACCATGATCACTAACTTCTTTATTAATCTTTTTAGCTACCACACTACCAATTCTCTTGACCATTGGAACAATCAGATTTTCTGTAAAATTGATGAAGATGATAATGATCAACTTTCTAGTCCTGTTTCTAATGAGGAAATTTGGAAGGCTATGAAGAACAATAGTGCCTTTAAAGCTCTAGGTAGAGATGGTTTCCAAGCCATTTTTTATCATACCTATTGGCCCATTATTGGCTCTGTTGTGTGTGAGTTTGTTAAAAATTGTTTTTTCAACAATCATATACCTCCTGAGATCAATAGAACTCTTATTGCTCTAATTCCTAGAGTTGAGAATCCTGAGAACATTAAGCAGTTTAGACCTATTAGCTTGTGTAATCTTACTTACAAAATCATTTCTAAAATTCTTGTTAACAGATAACACCCCTTTTTTAAGTAAGACTGTGTGACCCAATCAATGTAGTTTCATACTTGGGAGGAATACAAGTGATAACATCATTGTTTCTCAAGAAGTTTTACATTCCTTGAACCTCAAAAAATGGAAGAAAGGGGGCATGATGTTAAAAATTGATTTGGAAAAAGCTTATGCTAAAATTTCTTGGGATTTTTTAAAACAAACTCTTGAGGAGTTTAACTTTGACAAAACTTTTATTGATCTTGTTATGAGTTTTGTTACCACTGTGAGCATTGCCATTATTTGGCATGGTGAACCACTTAAGGAGTTTCAACCTAAGAGAGGCTTACGTCAAGGTGTCCTCTATCCCCTTACCTCTTTGTTTTATGCATGAAACGATTGTTAAACATGATAAGCTCCAAAGCAAAGAGCAAGAGTTGGAAAGGGATTGAGATGGTGGGCCTAGCCTAACTCACTTGTTTTTTTGCTGATGATCTCATGTTGTTTGGCTAAGCTAACATCAATAACTACAACACCATTATGAAGGTTATGACTGAATTTTGTGACATCTCTGGTCTAAGGGTTAACTCCCATAAATCCAAATGTATGTATCCCCTAATGTTGAGAGGAGGTATGCTAAAGAGTTGAGCACCAAGTGTGGTATTCCCCTAACTTCTGAGTTAGGGGAATATCTGGGCATTCCACCAATAAATGGCAGAGTTAGCAGAAGACATTTCAATGAGGTTTTAGAGAAAATGCAAAACAGATTGGCTGGTTGGAAGGTTAACACCTTATCCATGGCAGGTAGAGCTACACTCATCAAATCTGTGAGCGTTGCCATCCCTTTCTATACTATGCAAACTATGCTTATCCCTAAAAGAGTAAGCAATGATATTGACAGGTTGAATAGAAATTTCCTATGGGGTGATACCTTGGAAAATAAAAAAATTCACTTGGTCAAGTGGCATGTTGTTTGTAACATGAAAAGTAAGGGTGGCCTGGGTATTAAGAAGGCCAGAGACCAGAATTTAGCTTTGTTAACAAGCTAGGTTGGTACCTGCTTAGTAACAAAGAAGGTATGTGATGTGAGATGCTTAAAACTAAATATTAGAAAAACACATCTCTATATGACAGGAATAAGGGCAGACGAGCTTCCCATTTATGGAGGGCATCATGCAAGCTAGACACATTTTGAGAAAGGGTGTGAACTGAAAAGTTGGCAGTGGCAACATGTGAATGTGTGGAAAGATTGGTGGTGTGGAAATATGGCCTTTGAAGACCTTGAACCCCACACTAACCAAAACAACCAAATGTCTTCATGTTTTATTTATTTCCAATGTACCCCCCCCCCAACAAAAAAAAAATCCAAAAACAAATTATCCATAAATTTTGAATATCCAAAAACTATCTATACATTCCAAACCATCCAAAAACTATATTTCCAGACATCAAAAACTATCCTTAGGTTAAATATATATATATATATATATATATCCTTCAGTTCTAAACCATACAAAATTTACCTAAATATCTTCATAAGGCTGTCTAATTTTTTCTTCGTCTTGGTTAAAAATTCTTCAGCCTTTCCCACGTGAGCAAGTTCATTGCCTTCGACATTTATAAATGCAAATCCATTCGAGTCCTTAAGGCATCTTTCCTCAGAAACTTCTCTATTTTACCACCTTCTATTTTTAGATACCTTTTGGTATTCTTTGTATAAGTTAATATCGACAAAGCATGATGAACTTTCATACTGAAGTACATGGCCACTTGATGGTTAGGAATTGTCTGCATGGAAAAAAGTAAAACAAATAGAAGTTCATTCAGAAACATGATAAGTCGTAGTTACTTAGCAAGTAGTTTGACATAATCATAAAGAAATATCCAAATTAATAGATTTGAGCAATTTTTTTTTGGATATTTACAAAATATAAAATCTAGATGAGCAAACCAGAATACTAAATGAGTCAAACTATGCTTCCTCTTTGCAAATTACTACAAAGATGAGCTCTGGGAGGTTGTCCACAAATAATGTTTGTATGCTCGGACTGCCCATGCTTCTCAAATGCTTCTGCCGAAAAACTGGAATCCATCCTCCATCATTCCTACTTGCTGCTTCTTTATGCTTCTCTGCTCCTTGTAAATTGATTTTTTATTTTATTTTTTTGGTACTTTTTTTTATATATATATTTCATGAACTTTTTTCATATGAGTCAAAAAATAATAATTTAAGCTACCATTGATAGATGAGACTATTACCTATTTTTGTTGAGATTATCTTATACAACAACTTGTTTAGGTCAAAGAAGTTAGGAATCACTTATATTATCAAAAATAAAGTAAATTACAAATGCAACACTTGAGATTTGCTTAAAATACGAATTACTCCTGTAGTGTTAAAAATTATATCATATCCCTAGAAGTTTCTAATTTCATAACGAATAGCCCATTTTATTAAGGATAAACTATCAATAGGTTCTATTAGTTAGATTTAATTCTCATTAAGCTCTATAGAAAATAAGTCCTAACAAAATTGTCGCTAAAAATAATTTTTTGTAACAATTTTTTGCATATCGTGAAAACTTTCAATTAGTAATGTTTTTCTGTGACGAATTTTTCAAACTGTCGCTAAAACTTAATATTAGTGACATTTTTTGTGAAAACAGTCGCTGAAAATCAACAATTAGCAATGCTTTTTAATAACGTTTGATGAAAACGCCATTAATTATTATAGGACCTATTGGACAATAAGTCCACTTATTATGACCTATACGTAAGTCCCATTTTTATTAATAAATCATCAACTCAATTAACATTTTTTAATGATGTCTAAAATTTATTTTAATTAATAATCTAAGTAATTTTATTATTGTATAAGAGAGTACTTAAAAATTTTAATTTTTCAATTAATTTTATTAAATAAAAAATTCTGATAAAAGAATATTTATAATTTTTAAAATTACATAAGATAATTTATATTTTAAATAAATGTTTAGAGGTGTATTTTTAACACTTAAAAATAAAAACACTAAGAGAAGGAACACATGACAGCTTAAATGTTAAACATTCTCATGCAATGTTAAACATTTATTGTTAAAATTTTGAAACTCCACCTTATATGGGTTAATGCTACATCTTTCAGCATGTTAAATTTGACCCATAGACTAAGTCAGTGTTGCTGCCTATTCCTAAGCTTGTTGCCAAGGCATGACCATGGCCATCAAAATCAAATCAAGCCAACCTTGCTGCAAGTGTTAACATTGCATGAGAATGTTGCACATTGCAGCCAGTGTTTGGTATTATAATTTGAAAGAGGCATATCCAGTGCTTCTAGCAAAGTCATACCCCATTAAGGGTCCAACATTTGGTCACAAAATAGTAGGTTTTTTTCAAACCTATGTCCATGCATCATTAGAAAGTTGGTATATTTTGATAGATTGCTGATGTAATTAAACTAGAAACACATAGGTACTTTATTAAATTAGAAACACAGAGGTAGAAAATTAAACACTGTCATACCTGTCCAAAAAAATCCAAGTAAAAAATCCAAGTAAAAAATCCAAGTAATATAGATAGTTTTCTATATTGTTACATTTATTTGGTATATATGAAGTTGTCATAGTGAATTGTTTTCAGGTATATAAATTGTTTCATTGCACTTATAAATTGAATTGCAGGTAATGGAAGAAAATAATGTTGTTGATGAGTTGGCCAATTGTGGTCGGAAGCCGAAATTAGGCATGTTATTTGACTCTGAACAAGCTGCGTATGACTTTTACAATACCTATGGCGGAAAAGGCATTAGTATTAGAAAGGCGTATGCACACAAGAACAAACAAACTAAGGAAATAACTTCACGAACTGTTGTATGTTACAAAGAGCGAATTCAGAGTACTGACAAGCAAGATCCACTAGTAAAATTTTCGAGACAAGGGGTGAGATGTGGTTGTGGTGCTCGATTTAGTATCAAGTTAGATAGAAATTCAGGAAAATTTGTTGCAATTGATTTTGTTGAACATCATAATCATGACCTTGTGCATGAAGAGTGCATTCATATGTTGTCATCTCAAAGAAAAATATCTACCACCCAATCAATTGAAGTAGAATTGGCTTTAGAATTTGGAATTCCTCTTAGGTCTACTTATGAGCTATTTGGTAGGGAATCTGGTGGAAGAGCATCACTTGGCTTCACAAAATTGGACCAAAAAAATTACTTGAGATCGAAGAGACGAAAAGATTTGGAATATGGAGAAACGGGTAGTGTGTTGCAGTACTTTTGTAAGAGAACTATGGAAAATCCATCATTTTATTATGCAGTCCAATTAGATTGTGAAGAGCAAATAAGTAATATATTTTGGGCCGATGCTCAAATGATAATGGACCATGCTCAATTTGGTAATGTAGTGACCTTTGACACTACTTACAAATTAAATAACGAGCATAGCCCTTTTGGAACCTTTGTTGGATTTAATCATCATCGAGAAACAGTTATATTCGGTGTAGCATTGATGTATGATGAGACTGCCGAATCATTCACATGGTTGTTTCAGATTTTTTTGGAGGCAATGTCAAACAAAGCTCTAAAAACTATTTTCACAGATCAAGATGCTGCGATGGCTAAGGCCATTCCAATTGTCATGCCTAATACAAACCACCGACTTTGCATGGCATTTGATGCAAAATGTTGTCAAGCATGTAAGTTCTCTTTTTGAAGATGTAGGGGTGAAGGGTGTGTTTTCAAAATTTATGCATGACATTGATGACAAAGAAGAATTCAGAATGCAATGGGACCAAATGCTTGATAGGTATGATGCACGCAACAATCATTAGTTGGAGCAGACTTTTGGTGTGAAGTAGAAATGGAGATGGCCACATATTATCATTTCTTGGGCAGCTGGAATGAGTACCACTTAACTAAGTGAATCCTTTAATGCATTTATAAAGGATTATCTTAATTGTGATCATAACTTGATGGAAATTTTCATGCATTTTGAGAGGATGCTCTATGAGAAAAGGTATAAAGAATTGGAAGCCAAGTATAATTTGTCCCAAAAATTGCTAAGGGTTTCAATTCCAACTTTGATGTTAAAGCAAGTGGCAGAGATTTACACCAAAACAATTTTTGAGGAATTCCAAAATGAGTACTGCAGTCCATTAAAGCGTCCATTGTAGGCACTATTAATGATGGTGAGAGCACCATATTCACAATTAGAACGGTGGTAGATGGAAAAAAAAGAAGATAAGAATGTGACAATGGATAGAGAAAGTTCTTTGAGTTGTTGTTGCAAGAAGTTTGAAGTGAAGGGCATATTGTGTCCACATTGTCTAAAGGTGCTTAGAGATATATTCAATGCAACGGACCTTCCTACACAATACATACTAAAACGATGGACTAAAAAAGCAAGGGCTGAAAGTGTGAAAGATGGCCGTGGGTATGACGTGAAGGCTGATGTGAAACTGCATCAAAGCGATTGATATAGGTTATTGATGAATATGTTTAGAGCAATAACAAGTAGAGCCGCTAAAAGTGAAGAAACTTATCATTTGTCACTTTCAAAAGGTGAAGAATTGAGTGTAATGATTGAAGACAAATTAAGTGTGCACATTTGTGGTCAAGTGGAGGTCACTGAATTGAGAAATGTCTCAATTAACACATGCCCACGAAATGATGAAGTAGATTGTCCAATTCAAGCTAAGGGACTCAAGAAAAGACAAGCAACTAGTAAGGAAAGAAGGAGGATCAAAAGTGGGATGAAAAAATCTATTGCAGAGAAGAAAATGATGCAATCTAAGTAGGTAATTACACAAAAAAAGTTGCATATGATTAAATGATATTTTTTTATGTGTTATGTGTGATGGTTATGTGTTATGTGATATGTGTTACCAATTTTGTGTTATGTGTGTTGGAAAAATAATGAATTAAATAAATTGGTCGCCATCGGTAATAATTCTATGTAAGTAATATTTAATATTGTGTGCAACCTTGTATTAATTTTGTTGGATTGGTTCTTCTTGCAATCTAGTTCGGTGATTTTTTTTGTGTGTGTGTGTGCATCGGTTGCATGTAGGGTGGTTCTTTTCGTGCTTCCCAAGGTCAATCTCAGCTTTCTTCCGCCATGGGTAATCATTCTATTCATGTAATATTTAATATTGTGTGTAACTTTTGACATACATAGTCCTTAGGGAAATTGAACCTCATACGGAACCAGTGTTTTACTTTACTAATGTTGTTGAATAACTAACATTCTCACATATCTTGAATTGGTTCTTCTTACAACCTAGTCCAGTGAATTTCTTTTTTTTTCTTACATTGGTTGTATATAGGGTGTTGCTGTTTATACATTATTTTGTTTTTTTTTCTCATTTCATATATTATTTTGTTTATGTTGGTTATATTTAGGGTCATGCTCATGGTGTCTATATTTCTCAATCTTGACCTGAATCTCAATCTCAACCTCCCTTTGCCATGGGTCATACAAGTGTTCATCCTGTTATGTATCCTACTTATGATGTGAGTTATAATTGCTTACATACTTTACATTGAAAGTGTAGTATACATTGTATGAATATTTTAATAAATTTAGCACTATTGCAGGGAAATAACACGCCTCAATCAATGCCTTTAGTCTATCCTACTCAGACATCGTTTTAGGAGTTGCTTCGAGGTACTAGTGTTCAACACTTTGCAGTCTAGCTATCATAAGCCTCACATAGTCTGGCTGACAGTCATATAGATGGACATCCTTGAAAGGTTTGCACCGAACGATGATGGTGTTATCTTTTCAGATTTGGGTCTTTTTATTTTATTTTTTTTATTTTTTATGTTATTCGGCCTTTTTTGATGTTACTTTTTTTTTTGCAATGGGAATAATGTTTGGAGAGAAAAATGGATTTATACTATGTTATGTTTGTTATGGTTGACCATGTGCGTCATGGATTGATTGACAAACTTGTATGACAAGACCTACAAGCAAAATGGGTATTTATGTGTTTTGAGGTTGTATTATTTGTATTTCTTGCAGAGGTGCAGACATTTTTTTCTATGGACCTCTTTTGAATGAAATAACTTTATGATATTATCTCTTGCATCCACATCTACATTAAATTGTTATGATCATCAGGTACTCTATTCTTATGACTTTGTAGCTTGTCAAAGACTTTTGGTCTACTACTTTTGTAGCTTGAGTCCCAATAGGCCACTGCTCTTTTTTTTTTTTTTTTTTTTCCCACTAGTTGATTGATAAGGAAAAGAGGAAAGTATGCTACTGTTTTGAGTTTGACTTACCTCATTTGATTGTTATCTAGAATTTTACAGCACAAAAATGTTGTTTTGGCTTGTTGATGTTCTTGCCTGTTGATAGCACAAAATGTGAGTACAGAGAATAAAGGTTTATGGTTTAATGGATGATTAGACCATTATTTTGAGTTGCATAGTGAAAATGGTCTGGGCTGCCTACTCCTAAGATTTTGGGTTTTTACAATGTTGACTTTGGGGCTTGCCCAATAAGAGAAGGGTATAAAATTCCCTACGGCATAAGTGATGAGCATTGGGGAGTAAAAGTTACTACTTCATCATTCACATGTTAGGAATATACAATTCTCAAATAACTAAGATTTTTCGCTAGTTAGGAATATACAATTCGTAATATGCTTCATTTACTAATGAAACAGTAAATGATCTGCATCTACTATCCCTCTTTGCCTTGCTGTTTCCTTCCCTTTGGTCAAATGCCACTTCATCATTTATTGCGACTTCATCCTCTCTTTCATCCACGTCATCATCTTCATCATCCTTCCCATTCTCCCTTTCTACAACTCTAGCTTCACTATCCTGATAGTTTGATGATTCCTATTCCTTTTGCTGCTCATGACATGAACATAAGTCTTCACACACTCTGATTGTACTGGCAAACTTTTTATTGATCAGCTTGATGCTCTTGTTGATTGGCTCTATTACCTTTGTTAAAATTTTTACTTTATCCCGAGCTAGAGTTAACATGGACATTGTGTTCTCATCAACCTCTAGTACCTCACCCCATAATTCCCCCATTTTTTTTGAAGTTTGTGATGTTCCATAGATTGAAGGTACACCATAACACCGTAGCCAAACCTCCCTTTCTTGTTCTATAACCATATATTTTCTCCATTCTACAATGGTTTTGCACCATTCATCGATCCATTCACCTAACACTTTCCTCCTATACCTTAGTGCCTCTATTGATTCAAAAAATAATACTACTACTCTGCCTCTACCTTCTTGAACTTGTACATTCTTCAAACCTCTTTTAATGAACTCATTTCTAAAGTTTGAGAATTGACAATGTTTCCTAAGTGTGACTGTAGCACTTTGGTGTAACCACCCATTTCCATATTCTTTTGTTATGACCACGTCTTCAATTCCATCTTAATGTTCCCCCCTTCTAACCACCTCAGCGAAAGATGGTCTTCTACTCTCCTGTTCTCTAGCATTTCCTTTTACTTGTAGAACTTGTTTGCCTGGGTTTTGTATCCTCATCAATAGCCATCAATAACTGTAGCCTTATCAATATCCATTCCACATATTACACTCTTCAGATAGTCGATCTTCAGACCAGACACTACTTGAAAACATCTAATGATTCTCTTTATATTGGTGACCTCCACCCAGTCTGCCTCTTAGAATAAAATTGTGTCATCAGCGAATTGTAGATGAGATACATTCACACCTTTAGCCCCAATCGTAACCCTTCTTATCAGTCCCAGTTCTTTTGCTCTTGATAGTAGCATGTTTAGGCCTTCAGCTGTAATGTTAAAGAAAAATGGTGAGATTGGGTCCCTTTGCCTTTATCCTTTTTGGGGTATCACTTCCTCAAATAGAGAACCATTCACAAGAACTGAGACACTAGCTGAAACTAGGCAAGTCCTCATCCATTCCACCCATTTTGTCCCAAATCCAAACTTACTCAACATATCAAACAAGAAACTCAAATTTACTGTATCATATGCCTTTTCAAAGCCAAGTTTCAATAAAATCCCACTACTCTTGGTTCTTTTCCACCAGTCTACCACTTTATTTGCCACTAATACTCCATCTAATATGTACCTCGCACTCAAGAATGCAGATTGAGATGAGCTAATGATGTTTGGTATCACAAGCTTTAATATGTTAGCCAGTATCTTTGAAAGAATCTTATACATGGAGTTTGAGACTGATTGGCCTAAAATTTTGTATAGTGGTTGGATTTTCCTTCTTAGGAATTAATGTAACAAAAAAGCAATTCAAACCCTTCACCATCTTCCCATTCTCATGGAACTCAGCTATGAATTTGAATATATCACCTTTCATAATCCTCCACCCCTTTTGAATACAAATCAAATTAAATCCATCGGGTCCAGGTGTTTTGTTCTCGTCACACTCCTTAATCACAGCCCAAACTTTTGCTTTTGAGAACTCCTTCAACAACAACTCAGCTTGAGAGGGCTTAATGGACCTAAAAACTCCACCAATCTTGGGTCTAAACCTCCACTTTTCTACAAATGCTTCACCAAAATATCTAGCGATTTCCTGCTTCATCTCCTCAGGTTTGTTAAAGGTGTTACCCTTGACAGAAAATGAGTCCATCTGGTTCCTACTCTGCCTCTTGGTAGCCAAGATGTGGAAATACCTAGTATTTTTTTCTCCTTTTAAAGCCCAATTAACTCTGGATTTTTGCAACCAAATCCATTCTTTCATTTTTCTTAGCTTTCATAACTCCCCTTTAACCTCTCTTCTTCTTATTAATTCAGATCCTGCAGTGGTCTCACCTTAGCAACCAAGTCTAGAGCATGCATTTCCTCTTCTACTTCTTTGAGCTTGAAATTAACATTCCAAAAACTTCAATATTCCAAACATTCAGTGCTTGTTTCAATGCTTTCAATTTGGTCTTTAATCTGAACCCAGCCCAATTATTCACATGAGTGTTTTCGCATACTGATTTTAACAAGTTCATGAATTTGGGATGGATAACCCAAGCATTTAGAAATCTAAATGGCTTAGGCCCCAAATCCCTAACATCTTCCATTAAAATTATCGGACAATGATCTAATAATAACCTTGGCAAACCCCAAAGTTTAAAACTAAACCACTCCAACCATTCTGTATTTACTAAGAATCTATACAACAAGCTCTAATTTTTCCCTTTCTGTGAGTTACATCACGTGTACTTCCTCCATATCATTGAAACATCCACTAATTCCAAATCATTTACAAACTCATTGAACTCATTCATTCCACCATCTCTCCTAGTATATCCTTTTCTTTCAACTATTGTTCTAACTTCGTTAAAATCTCCCCCAATGCACTAGGGCTTAGGGAACTTGGATTTTAAATTGCCCAAAGTTTCCTATAACTTCCTTCTCATACTCTTATCATTGGGTGCATAAACATTAACAACCACACATTCAATTGATTAATGAAATTTACCTGAAAGGATGATATAATTTCTGTTGTTGCAACATCAACTAGATCAAGCACCTCAGGCTTCCACACACACAACAGTCATCAGGCCACAGAGATTTGACAAAATACTATGAAATTCCTAATCTTTTTGTTTCTTGAAACATGACCATGTGAACCTTTTTATGCCTTAAGAACTCTTTTACTCTCATTCTCTTCTCAATCCTCCACAAACCTCTAATATTCCAAGATACTATCTTCATTAACAACTTGTTTAAACTCCAATTTCTCCAAGGTTGTTCCTTTAAGAAATCACCTTTTCCTTCCTCTTTGAGGCCTGTACCATGTCTTCCTTTTCCATTAATATAATTTTCTCGATCACCTCTCTTTCCTTACCTTCAAAATCCACACCTAGAGCTTTTTTAATGTATATTGTTGCTTGAGCTTTGTTTTGCAGGTACCTTCTTTTGCTGAATTTCCTTATTTGTGATACTGATGAAGACATTACTTCTGCTGTAGCCATAACAATTGCCCCTTGTCGAAATCCATACCTGGACCATACATTCTTATGCTTCTATCTTCTTCTCTTTTTTGCCTCAGTACCCAGCTGCTCACTGCCATGTTTAGTACTCAGCTCCCCATCTTGGTTTAGATGCCCACTTGTTTCCACTGAGCCCAAAATTTCCTTTAGGGATAACTGGATGGGTTAGTACTTGGTTAATGGCGTTATTATGAGCATCTTCCTTATGCCATTCAATTCTACCTTGATTTTTCCCTCCAAGTTATCCCTTAAACAGGGCTTGGTCCAGCACCACATTAAGATTGATGTTGGGCCTATGAATCTTTGAATTACTTACACTTTTCATAAAGCCCACTAAGGACCCATGTACTATGTCTTTTCTACTTTAGTGCTTTGCATCATTACCTTAGGCATGCCTTCTTCAGCTGATCTTGGGTCTCCCACTTCGTAACATGTTTCATTTACTAATGACACAGTAAATGATCTGCATCTACTATCCTTCTTTGCCTTGCTGTTTCCTTCCCTTTGGTCAAATGCCACTTCATCATCCGTTTCATCCACGTCATCATCTTCATCATCCTTTCCATTCTCCTTCTCTACAACTCTAGTTTCACTGTACTGATAGTTTGATGATTCCTATTCCCTTTGCTGCTCATGACATGAGCATAAGTCTTCACACACTCTGATTGTACTGGCAAACTTTTATTGATCAGCTTGATGCTCTTGTTGATCAGCTTGATGTTCCATAAATAAAGTAAATTACAAATACAGCTCTTGAAATTTGTTTAAAATACGAATTACTCCTACAGTGTTAGAAATTATATCACATCCCTAGAAGTTTCTAATTTCATAATAAATAGTCCATTTTATTAAGGATAAATTATCAATAGGTCCTAATAGTTGGACTTCCTTCTCATCAAGTCCTATTGAAAATAAGTCCTAACAAAATTGTTGTTAAAAATAATTTTTTGTAACAATTTTGTGCATGTCGCTAAAACTTTCAATTAGTAATGTTTTTCTGTGATAAATTTTTCAAATTATCACTGAAAGTTGAAAATTAGTGACATTTTTTTTTGTGACACAATTTTCAAACTGTCCATGAAAATTGACAATTAGTAATGTTTTTTAATAATGTTTGATGAAGACGTTATTAATTATCATAGGACCTATTGAACAATAAATTCACTTATTATAACCTACACGTAAATCTCATTTTATTAATAAATCATCAATTCAATTATTATTTTTTAACGATGCCTAAAATTTATTTTAATTAATAATCTAAATAATTTTATTATTGTATAAGAGAGTGCTTAAAAATTTTATTTTTCAATTAATTTTATTAAATAAAAAATTCTGATAAAAAAATATTTATAATTTTTTAAATTACATAAGGCACAATTTATATTTTAAATAGATATTTAGAGGTGTATTTTTAACCCTTAAAAATAAAAGCACTGCGAGAAGGAAGATCGTTCCGCTAGGAGAGTGATTTTGTTGACAGAGGTTAAACGGTATAAAATTAACATTTATTGATGGACACGTGACAACTTATAAAGAAGAGGACAGGAACCTGGGATAGGAAAATGGGGACAGGGAATCTGAACCCATCAAGACAAAGCCACCACATTCCATGACCGTATAGCTTACCCACTCAAAAAAGTTACCGTGACTTCACAATAAAAGAGTCTATACTCCCCTTATTACCTTAAAAAAAAAAAAAAAAAAAGTCTATACTCCCCCAGTTATGCACACACATTCCATAACCGTATAGCTTACCTGCTCAAAAAAAAAAAAGTCTATATTCCCCCAGTCCCCTCTCTCTCTCTCTCTCATTTTAGGGTTCCGTTTCCGTTTGAATTCAGGAATTAAGATCACCATGGAGACGAATCAACGCACTCTGACGATCCCGTTCATATCAGCGAAAGATCTGGAGAGAGTCAAACTTTCGAACAAGATGGAGGTGTACGCGTACGTCTTCATCTCCGGCGGTGGAAAGCAGAAGACGGCCGTGGACAGAGACGGTGATACGAACCCGACCTGGAACGGTCCTATCACTTTCAACTTAGATATGGAGTCCGCGGCGGTCCAGATCCTCGTGTTCGAGCTCAACTGCTGCGATCAAAACGGCGGCGATAAAGTCATCGGAGAAGTGTTTGTGAAGGTTAAAGACCTGATGGGCTCGATCGAGGGTAGTCTGACCTATCATGTTCGAACCCCTTCTGGAAACCCCAAGGGTGCGCTCAATTTCATGTATGAGTGGGAAGATCAGAAGGTTGCCGGAACGATGTTGTCTCCTCCGCCGCCTGCTATGGCGGCGATGACTAGCTTGACCACTTGTTATCCTCCTCCAGTCATGGGTCCACGGTCATATGGGGCGGCAGCAGCAGCAGCCGGGCAGTATAATTCACCTTATCCTCCTCCAGTCATGGGTCCACGACGGTCATATGGGGCGGCCGCAGCCTCAGCCGGGCAGTATAATTCACCCTATCCTCCTCCAGCTATGGTGATGGGACCACCGCCACCGGGTTACGGGTATGGGTACGGCCTGTACCCTCTGGTGCAAGTGCAAGAACAGGCTGAGCCTGCAAAGAAGAAAAAAGGAGGATGGTTTGGCCGAGTCTTGGCCGCGGCGGCGATTAGTGATGTCCTCAATAATGTTTCACTGCCAGATGATCTCGGGTTTTGAGAGAGTCACTTTCATATGATGATGATGGTGAATTATGTGTTTCAACAGTTCCATCATTTCATACTCTATATTATGCTTGCTTTGTGTTTTGTTTTAATATGATCAACTGAGATGCTTCAAAATTATATGTTTGAACACTTTCATCATTTCATAATCTATATTATGCTTGCTTTGTGTTTTGTTTTAATCTGATCAACCGAGATGCTTCAAAATGGAACATGTGTATATATATACATATTATTGTGTAGTCTAAATTTATTTTGATTACCAGCTCAACTCACCTCACCTCACCTCACTTCACTATGAAATAATTTTTTAGATCACACATTAATTTTGTCTCTCCCTCTCTCACTCACTCCTATCATCTTTATTGCTTTTGAACCCTTTCTTTATAAACAAAATTAGTTATCTGCTGCTGCTGCGTTGGTATATATATTGATTTGATATTTGATTTCTTAACTTAACTACTATATATCTTGCTGGCTCTATATGTATAGATTGCTTGGCATATAGTATGGTAATAATGACTAAGACTAGTGTTTGTTTATGTAATATCTTACTCAAAGATTTTCATTATATGCTTACGTCAAGTGGTTTTTATGATAGCGCTATTGTTTAGGGTTTTCTTATATAGGAACCAAAAGTGAACCAAACATTGTGGATGCCAAGTTGCTAAGACAAACAATTTCTTGCTGGGGTCTTCTTCTGTCATAATTTTCTTCAATCTCTTGTCTTTCAAATACACAATTAAACCCTTCAATGGCTTCCAACCAAGCCCAGTTCAAACTGGCTTTTCTCTAACCAAAACACCACCACCACCACCTAGTGAGAGAAGAGGCCGGCAGAAGCAGGCGAGCTGGGGCGGTTCCTAGGCATCAGGCGGCGCCCTTGGGGCCATTACGCGGCCGAAATCAGAGACCCTTCAACCAAAGAAAGACATTGGCTTGGGACATTTGACACTGCTCATAAAGCAGCGCTTGCTTATGATAGGGCTGCCCTTTCCATTAAGGGCGCGTGCGTGAGCCAAATCAACTCATAAGGACAGTGTTTTCACAGGCCTATGCCGATAAGTATGGTTTTAGCTTTGATTATATTTATATTTATATATATATATATATATTTTCGTAGCATGTTTAACCTTTGATTCCAACAAAGAGTAATACTAATCTTCATATATAAAGCCAATTATAAGCAAAGAAATGTTTTTCAACAAAATAAAAATTGAAAGATTGATATACTAACAAAGCTTAGCGATTATTTGTCAAAAGTAAAAGAAAGAGAAACAACTCAAAAACTAAATCAATAAGAATGGAAATGTTTGTAAGGATGAATATGGGGAAAAAATTAATGTAAAGCCAATGATAAGCAAAAAAATGTTTTTCGTTTTTTTTTTTTGGCAAAAAAAAAAACTTTATTGATGTAACACATACAAAGTATAATAGAATACATCAATAAAGAGGAGCTTGGAGCTAATTCAAACTCCAATCTCCTAGTTGGTGAGAGATCAACAAATAGAGCAAAAAAAAAAAAAAAACAACTGAACAAAAAATGTTTTTCAATAAAATAAAAATAAAAATAAAAATTGAAAGATTGATATACTAACAAAGCTTAGTGATTATTTGTCAAAAGTAAAAGAAACAGAAAGAACTCAAAAACTAAATCAATAAGAATGAAAATGTTTGTAAAGATGAATATGAAAAAAAAAAAAAAAAAAAAATTTATAGCACCTGTTAGGAAAATCATGTGAGTTTCAGTTGTAAGAAATTTGGTACAAATATTTTATTAAAATGCATTTGTCGCATATACATGTATAATGTCTCACAACTTACAAACTCATATTACTATAACAATTGACGTTATAATCCTGTGAGCAACATCAGATACAAAATTAAGAATAAGATGTATTATGCTACATTTTCATGTGAAAGTTTTGCAACTCAAAATACTTTGCAATTTTCTCAGACACCTAATATATATTAAATCAATTAGATTCATGACCAAAAAATAAAAAGGGAGGGGGGATTGAAATATGTATCTTAAATTTAAATAGTAGATAGAACTATGAAAATTTAGATTAAGATAAGAAGATAAAGAATTATTTAAAATGAAAATGGGAATATGAGTATTGACGACAATGATTACAATAAAACAAATCCAGCCATTGAAATACAAGTTTTACATACCTTTCCATTGTTGTAATGTAACAGATTTTGAAAACCATGCCATTGAAAAGCACATTATATATATTTAATGACAAATAAACGTGGATATAACATTTGTATGTAGATAATTAATTCGTTTAAGTTAGTTGACAATTACAGTGATATCAAAGTATTATTATATTACTTAATTGGTATTGGATTGTGTTCAAGCAAGTAACAAAGGTTTCCTTTATATATATATATATATATATTTTTTTTTATCGGCAAAAAAAAAAACTTTATTGATGGAATAGACAAGTACAAGTTGACAAGCACATTACATCAATAAAGGGGAATGGGAGTGCACCGCATCACAATGAGCTAATTGATCCAACTAGGTTGGCACTAAACAGTTTATCCAATCATTTGCTAGCACCCCCGGAGTTGGTGAGAGACCAACGAAAAGACAACAAAAACAAATCTACAGCTGCTACAACACGAAACAAATCTGCAACAGCACATTGCTTCAGGACATCAGTAAGTCAGCAAATCTGTTGAGGCTCTCATCATAGTCCTAGAAGGCACCATCTCATCTAACCCATACAAGTATGCAAGCAATGAACCTCTGATGCCCTAGACTGCACCTAACAAGAATTTCCATTCGACAAACAGAGCACAACCCTGCTGCTGCCACAACACACTAGCTTCAGAACATCAGTAAATCAACAATTCTGATTAGGCTCTCTTAACAGACCGAGAAGACACCTTCCAACTCAGCAGCCTCCATTATGTAGTCCAGATTAGCGGAGTAGCAGCCTGCTGAAGGGGCAAGCACAGACTAGCTGCAGCCTCCAACTCCAAAAAGCAGGACAAAACACATTATAAGCATCGCACCCAATGCAACAGTAGCAGGCTCCCAAACCAGCAATCAGATGCAGCAGCACGGCCAACCTGCAGCAATAGCATAACACACCAGCTCCACAGCAGGGAAGAATGAACACAGCAGCATGAATGAACCCAGGGACCAGAGCAGGCACCAGAATTTGCACAGACCATAGCAGACAACCCAGCAAGTTCTGGAAGCCATCCTAGTGCAGAAACACAGCAGTTCACCATAAGACCAGCCAGAGCTAGAGTGCTGAATTACACTGGGACTTGACAGACAAAACCAGCATGCTCACCCTCCCGTCCTGATACAATGCTTGACCTGTGGCAGGTTAAAGACCAAGTCATTTATAGAGTACTCCACCTGGATTGGCGACGCTTTGAGCCACATGGCTACTCTCACCTTCACAATTTCACACAAATCCTCCAAATTAGGATGAGATCCATTAAAAATGCAATCGTTTCTATGCTTCCAAGTGGACCAAAGGATAGCCAGAGGAAGAACCATC
The DNA here is from genome assembly GCA_030407325.1 of Camellia japonica. Lineage (NCBI taxonomy): Eukaryota > Viridiplantae > Streptophyta > Magnoliopsida > Ericales > Theaceae > Camellia > Camellia japonica. The sequence continues at coordinate 33,326 of JAPPVO010000384.1, forward strand.
CAGATTTTCTTTTCCAGCTTTTTTATTGGACAACCAACCCACCACTGCAGCAGACCATTCACCGAACCTGGAATTACCCACTGCACACCCCACCATCGTATAAGGTTGGACCACACCAGCCATACAAAAGGACAAAAGAGGAGAATATGCTCAACTGTTTCAGTCTCATTCTGACAAAAAACACAGGCAAGATTAGCGCTGCCATCTAAGATCCCAAGTCTATGGAGAAAGCTAGAGGTTTTAACCTTGCCAAGCCAAGCCAACCATCCAAAGAATTGTACTTTAGGAGGTGCGAAATTGTTCCAGATTGAGTCCGCCACTGCCTTTACAGTCCCCAACAATGATTCACTCCAATTGTAGGCTGAGGCAACAGTAAATACCTCAGAAGGACCTGCCCTCCATATTAACGCATCTGGTTTGTTGTTGCAAAAAGCTGGAGCATTGCGAAGCAACTGGAATAGTCGTTGGGCTTCTTCCTCTTCCCAGACCAGCAAGGATCTTCTGAACTTCATGGACCATCCACTAGCCACTGATCGTTGCTCGAGGAAATCCTTAACCACACCATTTTTATCAGTAGATAAGGAGAAAAGCCGTGGGAATTCATCCATGAAACACACATTGCCAACCCACTTATCCCTCCAGAATTGAATTCTCCTCCCATCCCCCAGAACGATATGAGAGTTATTGGTATAGAAGCTATGCAGCTCGGAATTGGACACTACGGCAGAGGTGATATCCGACCAAATTTTGGAGCCTCTGCGTACAGTATTTGGGAACCATCTTCCGTCCCTAGCATCATACTTCTGACATATCACTTCTTTCCAAAGCGTTTGATTCTCAGCTCCAAACCGCCACCACCATTTCAATAGGAGGCATTGATTGAAGGTTGACAACTTCCTCAAGCCTAACCCACCTAGATTTTTATGCTTCGTAACCACCTTCCATCGAACCATGTGAATTTTTCTTCTGAGATCTGACCACACAAGAAAGCTGATTGCATTCTCTCAATCTCCTTTGCCACCCCAGAAGGAATCCTAAACAATGAAAGATAGTAGATCGGCAAATTGGACATTACAGATTTAATTAGAGTTAAGTGCCCAGCAAAAGATAGAAGCCTTCTCTTCCAGGAAGCCAATTTCTGCTTAAACTTGTCAAGAACGGGTTTCCAAGTACTTCTCCTACTTGGATTGGCCCCCAAAGGTAGCCCCAAATATTTGATAGGCAATTTTTGATGAAGGCAATTTAGGCTAGCAACAAACTCATGCACCAACCCATCATCCACCCCGATGCCACAGATAATGCTCTTATGGTAGTTAATTTTCAAGCCTGAGCAAATCTCAAAGCATCTTAAGATGCTTTTAATATTGCTCACCTCTCTCCTATTAGCTTCACAGAACAAAATTGTGTCATCCGCAAACTGCAAATGCGTTACTCTTAACCCATTTGAACCCACCGTTGCCCCTTTTATGATGTTCAACTCCTTGGCTCTACTCAGCAAAATGTTGAGGCCCTCTGCGACTATATTGAAGAGAAAGGGTGACAGCGGATCACCCTGCCTAAGGCCTTTTTGGGGGCAAAACTCAGGAGTTGGAGACCCATTTACCAAAACAGAAATCTTGGCCGAGGAGACACACGCTTTCATCCAGCGGACCCAGCGAGATCCAAAGCCAAACTTGGAGAGCATATCAAATAAAAACTCCCAATTGATGGAGTCATAGGCCTTTTCAAAATCCAATTTAAGCACCAAGCCTTTTTTCTTAGATTTTTGCCAGTCATCAACTATCTCATTCGCTATCAGAACCCCATCCAAAATATTCCTACCACCCAAAAAAGCTGACTGAACCTCACTGATAATCTTCGGCATCACTTGTTTCATTCTATTAGCGAGCACTTTGGCTAATAATTTATACATGGAGCCAATCAGACTGATAGGCCGATAGTCGTTCAAGCACGACGGACTTTGAACTTTGGGAATTAGGGCTATAAAAGAGCTATTGATCCCCCCAACCAGTCTTGCATTCTGATGGAATTCCCTCATAAACTGCAGCACATCCATTCTTACTATTTTTCAGCATTTCTTAAAGAATGACATGTTAAACCCATCAGGCCCAGGGGCCTTATTACCATCACAACTCCTTATGACAGATTTGATTTCCTCCTCTAGAAATTCTGCCTCCAATTGTTCCACTGCTTGAGCTCCACCAATACTCGGAAATGGGCCAGACAGTTTGGGTCTAACTTCCCAAGGTTCAGAAAAAAGCCTTATGAAGTGTGCCTGAACTTCAGCCCTCAGATCCATAGGTTCCTCAACCATTACACCATTAACTAGTAATGAGCAGAGAGAATTCCGGCTGCTCCTACTGCAAGCCAACATGTGAAAGTACCTTGTATTTTTATCCCCTTTAGTTGCCCAATTCACTCTAGATTTTTGAAACCAGATCCATTCCAACATTTTACTTAATCTCCAAGCTTCACCTCTGACCTCCTTACGCCTAAACATTTCTGCTTCAAGAAGAGGTCTCTCCTCGGCTAGCAAATCAAGGTTATGGGCCTCGTCTTCAGCACTCTTTAGCTTTGTCTCAATCTTACCAAACACCGCTACATTCCACTGTTTTAATGCAAGTTTCAGGGCTTTGAACTTCATAAGACACTTATACCCTGCCCAGCCTTCCACTACAGAATCTGACCAACTTTGCTTAACAAGAGCTAGGAAATTCGGATGTAAAAGCCAGGCATTGAGAAATTAAAAGTCTGAACCCAATCATGAGAAAGCAAAAAGCGATCAATTCTACTCCATTTCTCACTGGCTTGAGAATTACACCAGGTAAACTTTCTCCCAAGCATAGGCATATCTATCAGCTCGAGTTGCTCAATCATGTTGTTGAAATCTCTCATCCCTCTATCCCTCCTTGAGCACCCAATTCTTTCTGAAATACTCTTAATTTCATTAAAATCACCCCCATGCACCATGGTCCCAAAAAACTAGATTTCAATCATGTATTAGTGCCATCTTGCATGAATTGGATTCTATGTATTTACAAAGACGTCATTTGAGTGAGGTGCTTCGTGTATATTATGTATAAAAACAAAAAAACAAAAAAAATATCAATCTACCATAACTATTGTATTTATATTTAAAAAAAAATTAACCACAATTGTGTTCTAGAACATAGACTATCAATTTTTTCGAGTGAGAAATATAATAAATTGAATAAATTATAATTATTGAATTGATATAATTGTTTTTATAAAAAATACAAATAAATAATTTTATAAAACAAATAATTTAATTTATTAAAACGAAACCCATAATACCCAAACAATGCTCTACAGACTAAACGAAACCCAACTCCTTTTAAAATTATTCTCAAGTGATGACAACATCAAAACCACCACTTTTCCTTCCTTTTTGGATTTGGAATCATTTGAATTGAATTGAGAGTAGTGTTGATACTATTTTAAAAATACGATTATTTCAAGACTAGTGTTATTGAAATTTAAAAATTAAGTTTATTTTTAAAATTTAATAATGTGATATTTTATTAAAATATAATTTTTTTTATATTTTTTCTAATTATTCATCAATTATTTCATTTACAAATTATTAAGTTTAGAAAGTAAACTTATATATCATCACCATTAAATGAATTATAAATGAATTTTATAAATGAAAGTGAACTTATCATTTACTTTATTTTAATTAAAAATTATAAATGAATTTTCATTACCATTATATTATGGATTTTTCATTAAGTGATGATCTAATATTTTATGACTATTCTACAACGTTTACTTCTGGGTTATTAGCTGCGCAATTTTATTAAACATTATTTTATTTGTCAGTCGCATATGCAATAGATATTCTATATTATGTGTACATAGAATAGTTATTCAAGATTTTTGGCAATCTTAAGTTAGAAATAAACTTAAAACCTTATCTCACTATATTTTTTAAAAATTGAGACTTTTTTTTTGTCAGCGAAAGTCAATAGTTAGTTGCTAAATTAATACTAGGGAAAGAGTTGAAACTCACACCCACATACTTTGTAAATAAATCTTGCCCTCCTATTTCACTCCTCAGAGTGGAACCTAAGACATCTCTCTTAAAAGAGACTTGGTAGCCAAAGAGTTAGCTAACTAAGTTAGAGTCCCTTAATTTAAAAAATTGAGACCTTTTTTTTTTTTTTTTTGATCAGCAAAGAAAATCCTTTATTGATGAAGAGACATACATTACATATGAGAAAACATCAACAAGGAAAAGAAAGAAGAAAGGATAAGAAAAGAAACCGAGCATAGTGTTGGTGAGAAACCAACACTAGTTCACAAGACCACAAACACTTGAAGCCAAAACCCAAAAGCTAGCTAACGACGCTTAAGCCCACAAGATAGACTCCAGCTAAACTTACTTGATGTCATCCATCAACCTTTTGGGACCATACCCTCCTATTTGGATCTCTCTTTGTCCTTTAGCTCTAGCTCAATAATCTTATTTAATACATCATCTTCTTCCCCATTGAAATTGATGCCAAGAGATTTACCTAATTGTATAGTGGCTTTAGCTTCATTCAGGAGGAGATTGTTCGGACTAGTAATATCCTCCGACAGATCTGAACGAGCAATCGCAGCTGCTGCTGGTCTGAACATGACAGACTTTGAAGTGTGCCTGCTGACTCCTGCAGCTTTCTGCCCATGGAGTCTAGCAAAACTGGTGAACCCCTCTGTAGACACCCCATTTTTGACCGACCTTAAGACTCAGACGTCACCGATTGAGCGCTCAGTGATATTGCATATTGTGCTCGTTCTGAGGTTGCGGAGTCCCGGCTGCGAGCCTTGCCTTCGGACTTCCGGACTCTTTTGTGCTTTGCCTCGGTTTGCGAACCAGGCTCCGTTTTCTCTGTTTTCTCTTCTCGAATGGAGGGAGAGGTCTCGTAGATCATCTCTCGGTGGCCGCGGGCTACATTTCGTGGTCGTAGGCCATTTGCCCATTTCGGAGCCTAGTTCCCGATTTTCGGGGCCGTCAGGCCGTGTGCCTCGGTTCGGGACCGCCTAACCACCTCCGTTTGCTCCGGTTTTTGGTACATATCTTATTTCCTCCCTTTTGAGGGACACTGTGGTCCAAGAGACCGACTTCGTGGTCGAACACCACTCCCGGTGCCTAACAGTCAGTTTTCGGGGCCCCGGGCTGCGCGTTTTGGCCCCCGAGCCTTACTTGCAAGCATTGTTGGGCTCCGACCCAAACTAGAGATAGTCATATTTTGAGCTACTTTTCATGTTTGATTAAGGACCTTTTGATGTTTGAGATCTTCTCCTATCACTTGCTTCTTTAACGCTCTTTTAGGCCTATTTTTGCACGGTATTTTAGGCTTAATTGTGAGCTGTTTCGGACTTGGTCATAAATTACAAAGTGCCTTGTTTTGAGCCCCTCTTCAACTTTGTTGAAGGGCTCTCGGCCATTTGGGTCCAGCAGCTACCACTTTCCTTTATATCCCACTTTTTTGCCTTTTTAGGGGGAAATTTGAATTTCAATTTCCCCCCACTTTTCCCCCTCTTTTCCACCTCTTTTGCCTATATAAACCAGACCCACAGCTGTGTTTTAGGGGTTAGAAAATTTTGCTTTGAGCCTCTTGTATTGAAGCTCTCTCTCTCTACACTTTAACTCTCCAAACCTCTCAAGTCCTACACCCTTTTCTACACCATTACTAAAAACTTGACTTTTTGCGACGGTCTCAAACGTCGCAAAAGGTCCATATATCTCGCAAAAGACTTTTTGCGACGGAGCAGCGACGGAAAATGGGGGTGGCGGAAGGGGGCGTGACAAAAAGTATTTGCGACGGTTACAAACCGTCGCATTCTTGTTGCGACGGCTAATCAATAGTTTTTGCGACGGTTTCGCCCGACACAAAAAAAGGGAAAAAAATGACATTTTTAGTGACGATGTTGATTGCCGTCGCAAAAACCCTTTTTTAGCGACGATATTTGCCGTCGCAAAAAATATTATTAGCGACGGTCTAAAACGTCGCCAAAAAAGTAGTATTAAGTTAATACCGTATTGGCAACAGTTTAAACCGTCGCAAAAGATTTATTTGCGACAGTTGAAGCCGTCGCAAAAGATTGGAACTAATATGTATATGCGACAGGTTAACCCGTCGCTAATAAAATATAAGGAAATGAGAATTACATTAGCGACGGTTTATTATTGTCGCAATAAAATTATTTTTTATAAAATCATATTTTATTAAATATTTCCTATACAAATTATTAATATTTTTAAAAACACATCCACATCCACATCCACATCCACATCCACATCCACATCCAAATTCACATTCAAAAAATCATATACCAAGAATAATATATATACCTTGTAACAATTGTCAATCAAATATTATTTACAAAAATATATAAAATAACCTCTAACAATACTAATAATTTTTGAAATTCAAGAACTCAAATTTTTAGTATCGACAATAGAAATAAAAAAATAAAAACAGATATAATGTAGCTTGTTTTGATATCAATAGTAAGCTCCCATATCGATATGCGAAGATATCACGTACTCAAAAGGTTTGCATCTGCAAAAAGAAACAAAAAAGAAAAAAAAAAATCATCATTTACAACATAATTATTTTCAAGCTTACAGAAAATGTAAAACATTTGATATTTTTTTCAAAAAATAAATAAATAAATAAGATTGTAAACTCTAATATCGATATGCGAAGATATCATCACTACTCAAAAGGGTTGTACCTGCAAAAAAAAAACAAAAAAAAAAAATCATTTACAATATAATTAATTTCAAGCTTACAGCTGGAGCAGCTAACCCTGTTGCTAATAAAAAAAGAATTTATCAGGAAAAAACACTCATGTCATTAGAAGCTTGTTAGCCAATAAATAAACAAAATTCTGTATTAATTTCTAAAATAGAAACTTATAGAATAGTTGATCAATCGTCCTACATTTCCTTTATTTGTAGCATCAATTACTACTTCCTCGCTGATATTAAATAGCTGCAAAAACATTTCACCATAGTTAACATACCAAAACACACTTGACAAGTGCAATCAAGAACAATAAATATTGGAATAAGAGTTGTTCTGAACAAGCTAGATTAAAAACTAGCTTGGTTTAATCAAAACACTAGTAATGTAAAATCGGAATACTAAAAATAAAGAGTCCCACTCAAATAAACAAAGATTTCATAAATGAATTCAGTTAAGTTTTGAAATCTTCAAAGAGTGGATTGACAATTTGGCAAGTCACAATTTATGATCTTCCTTCCAAAAATCTGACTACATTGAACAAGTAACCAACTCAAGTCCGAGTGAATTCTGTCAACAATAAACTAAAAAATAAACTCAACCAAGTGAATTTCTAATGTTCTTCAAACCCCTAATGTTCTTCAAAGCCCATCAACTGACTAGGAAATAAAAAGGAGTTGGATTAGAACAAAATAATTATTGTTATAATTTACTCAGAAATGCTTTTGCTGCCTCTGAAATTTCCCAAGCAAAAGATCGAACCTCAACAGTTTTCTTTTTCTAGTCATTGACATTTTTTTAGCCTACGGAAACAAAAAGCAAAATGAATTTTTCTAGTCATTGACTTTTTTTAGCCTACGGAAACAAAAAGCAAAATGAATTGGAGCGTCTCAATATGGAAATTTTTCATAAAAAAGAAAACACATGTTCTCATCATGTTCGACAAATTGCCCAGGTTAACCCAAGCAGTGGAACTAAGTTCCCCAACTGTCACCCAGGTGACCACATACAGAAGTCAACCATCATCCTTCAACTAATCAATGCCATTCAAACTCCGAGGGTTTGTGAATATGGAATGACCATAAAGAAATAAAAATGCCTTGATGTGTGCAAATCAAACATAGATAGCAAATGATAGAAGTAACAAGAGAATATACACTCCAAGACGGGTAAAAAATTGAATATAAAAATCTTAAGACCCATTGTTTTATGTCACAGAGAAAACCAGAATGATCAATCATGAAGTTCTATGCTTTTATGCACCAGCTGCATCGTAATTCCAAATAGCTGGCATTAGTGATTAATGGTTGAAAGATGCAGAATGAAAAAGATTTATTCTCTACTGTGCAAATAAAAATTGACAAATCAAAGAAAGGAAGAGAGAGTACTACAGGGCTAGCATATTGTAATGCAAAGCACGATAACAAGAAAACAAGATCACACCCACTACAGGAAACAAATTAAGAATTCTATATGAAGCTCACTGGCAACATTGTCTAACCAATACATGCGGAGAAAATGAAAATGTGAATAATCAGAGCCTTAACTGCTTAGTTGTTTCGGTTCGTGCAGCTTTCACGGTTTCTCTGAGGCTCATCCACATTTAGATTGCCTACTACAGTTACATATTCAGTTATTGTGGTCCTAATTCATCACATCCACCCTTATCATATGGTTCCAATAAATATTCCAGCTTTGAATGTTCCAAGCATGGGTAAAAAATCACCTCCGCTGCTAGAGGTTGGCAATCTGCTAACTAAAGCTTGCCAAATGTTTATCACAGTTGGACCAATCCATGCATCCCTCAATATGTACCTGATCATAAGTTGGAAAATTAAGACTGTTCTGGCCTAGCGTATAAAAAAGCACTTACCATCCTGTGTAAGATCCTCAAATATTAACATGACGTCAGTCTTGAGATGAGCAGGTTCAACAGTTGCAGCAAACTTCCCCAAGTTTGTTGCAGCAGACCTCCTCACCATAGGCATGTCATCCTGACACAAGATATACTTAGTGTCCCACCAAAATAACAACTCACATTATATCACTGTAGTGGATGAAAAAGAAAACACCAAGTGTCCCACAAAAATAAGAAATGTAAATGCACATGCTAGCATTAATGCAGCAAGATATTTTGGAGAATTATGAAGAGCTGATGTATGATCCTTTTCATAGAGAAGATCCATGATATCCGTGCATGCTTCAAAGTTTACAAGTTTCCCAACCGTTGCAATTCCCCTAAATTCATATAAGACAGAATTCGTGACCCATTAGAATAAACAGTAAACTGATCTAAACTCTAACCTTACGATTGCCAACATATTTTATAATGATGACACCCAAAAAAAAAAAAAAAAAATTCACTTGAACTGAATGAAAAGCTCCTCGAGGAATTTAAAAGCAATATTAGATGTACCAATCTCAAAATCCAATACCTTTCAAGAATTAGAGAAAGAGTAGAAAAACATCTCAGTTGAAGCTGACAAATGCAGCCATCCACCATAGTTCTATGGGATTTACCTGCATTAGGACCACCTCCTGCAGAATATCTTCATTAACCACAACAATGGAAAATATAGAGATGAAGTTTTTTTTAAAGGAGTTACAGAAATTTAGCTTACTGATTCCAAGAAATCACGAGTTGTAAAATGTTGCTCCTTAATCATCTTGTCTCCCAAAGATTTCAAACATTTTACAGATAGGGGATGAGAATCATGCATCTGCAACCCATTAATTTAGTAAGAAATACAAGACTACACCCTAATGATGAAAGCTTATGATAAACAAAGTATGATCACCTACTTTTCTTGAGATCCATATAGAAACAAGGGCAAATAATTGCAGGTTGCTCTCCCTCATGGGATGTAAAAGCCAGTTTTCCATGTCATTGCTGTGTCTGAATCTTTGCAAGTACAAGTTAATGGTCACAAATTTGTAGTAATAAAGACATGAAACAAACTTTTTTTTTCCCAGCTAGAAAAGTATAAAACAAAATCTTCCACACTCATAGACAATCAATTAGCATACTTAAATTCTGGTACAAAAGTGTTCTCAACATTTCTGAATTATAATCCTCATAGCATACAAATGTGTGTATCAGGTTCTTATACTTAACTCAGTGACAAAACCTTTGCTGAGTTTAGTATGTTCGAGTTTTTTACGTGTATTTCAAATTCTATAGTTTGTTCATTCGATGATTGGTCGACTCAAATACTAAAAATAATATAAGTATTGAGGAAAAGGGCAGAGGGACATTGAATACAATTTCTAAATCTCAATTCTCGTATTTTCAAATGATATAACTGCCTATAAATTTTGAGTAATAAATGCATAACCCATTACCTTTCATCGCCGTCTTCCAACACATGATTATGCACCTGTTAAAGAAATGGAAAAACATTAAAAAAAAAGGACAATGAGTTTACTGTGAGATGAGGTGAATAAACGAATAAACAAAATAGCTGCCTTTAGTATAAACAGCTGCCTTTTAATAGTTTGCATAAATTCATTTTCAGTTTTTTTTTTCTCATCACTCAAGTTCCATAAGGAGAATGAATGTCAAATGAGATGTTAATGTATCTTCAAATATAGACTTCAAAAGTTATCACTTTGAACTCACCAGAAAAGTAGGAGACTTTGCCTCGAGAAATTTAGAACAGTTAGGTGCCCAACGCTGACATCGAACCTTAGCACCACCATGCCATTCAACATTATAATCACATGCCAATTCAGTTTCAACGGAAATATCTTGCTCCACAAATATACCAACCCTTATTTCCCCCAAAACTATCCACTTCCTTGTCTCACAATTTGGATGGCTGCAAGACCAAAATAATATGTCAATGCCAGGGAAGATAACCAGAATTACTTAAGGCAGACAATTCCATTTCATAATTCCTTGATACCTGTTTGCACTCCTCAGACCAAAAAGGGTACAAACAATACCTCATTATATCTATACTAAATACTAGTATATAAAGGGAGAACACCAATTGGTGAATCCCTGTTTATGAAGTGCCGTGGACATTTTTTTATACAAAATTACTCATATACAAATCTGTCATATACAGTTTAATTGAGTAATTGCTGACAGCAAATATGAAAAGACATTAATTCTACTTAACTCCATGTTTTACGCAACTAATAAAAAACCCAGGAACTTTCAGGAACTCTATGTTGTCGTCCCATCCAATGGATATACGTATCCAATTCCTTCCTGCCATTGATCTTCTTGAATTGTGTACATTTAGTTTTGCAATCTCACTTGAAAATCAGACCTTGCAGAAAAGATCATTTTTGTGTGCGAACTCACTTGAAGGGGGCAGTATCGCCATAGTATGCGGTTCCACCTACTGGATACAGCCCTGTTACTTGATTTGCTCTAATAATTTTCAGTAATATCAACAAGAGAAATACAAAGACAATAATAAAGCCACCCTCTATGATTTGGAGCTAAAAGATAATAAAAAATAGCATTTACAGATGTATGTTATTGAAGGCATGAAGCATTACTTAAAACCATACAGACATCTAAAGGATTAGCCTCAATAGACTAACCCTAGAATTGCATACAAAGCACAAACCAAAGATCACCACGAACGAGTCAGAAATAGAGTCGGTTTGCGGATGATAATATGCGCATAGGGACTCAAGCTTACAGATCTGAAGCAATCAATCGATCAAATCCAGAGAAGAGTGTTCGATCGCGATCAATAAATTAAAAATCAATCAATCGAGATTTGCCTAAAAATCGATCAATAGAATAAAAATCGATCGCGTTCAATAGACATAAATTAGTATATATATATATCAAACAGATTTGAGATCGTAGATCTAAGTTTGTATATAAACAAAATGAAAAAATCAGAGGACTCACAAAATTAATCTTCAAATCGGACTGATTGAGGCTTTGAGCCAAGATGGAGAGAACCAGATCGTGAATCGGAGCCTATGAAGCTCGATCTAGTGACCTTTCACCATAAGAAAGAGGAGTGATGAACAAATAGAAAACCTAGATCTATCAATTGCTACGTGAAATAGAATAGAAGAATGAAAAACGCGTGGGTCTTAAAAGGGAAAACATGTTCGTACACCAAAGCACGCGTTTTTTTTAAAATGAGTTATTTACAAAAATATTTTGAAAACCTTTAAAACGACGTTTTTTAAAAAAACGCCATAACAAAACCGTGGTTATAAGCTAATTTTCTTGTAGTGAATTCTGTCTTTAACATCTCTGAGGCACTAGGGTAAGCAATATGAAATTGTCCACAAGCAGAGACTCGGGCTGTAAACCATTCACCTGCTGCAGTCTCTATAGAAGGGAACTTACATAAGAAAATGAATATATTTCTTTGGTAAGAAGAATAATATATCACGAGGATATAAATCAGAAATACTGTAAGCCATTTATAAACACGGAGCAATCCCATAATTAAAATAAATCCAGAGGAAACCTAAAGGAGCAACATGCATATTTCAAGCTGGCAAAATGTACACTTCCATTTTCCAAAATAACACCATCATGGCATCACGCTGTAGAGTAGCCAATAGTAAAGAGAACAACAATGTAACAGGTAGATTTTTTTGTTATGGTAACAATGTAACTGCTTAGTTGTTTGGTTCGTGCAGCTTTCACAGAATGCTCACACTTTGGCATATTATTGAAGTTCTTGTCCTATCCAACATAAAAGTAACACTTAAAAAAAATACAAAATGCAGGACTATCATGGGGCAAATCAAGCTTACTATAGGAAAACA
>JAPPVO010000385.1:0-37714 GCA_030407325.1 Camellia japonica
TATTTTGTCAGGAGCTAGGGTTTCACTATACACACAGCAGTTTCAAACAACCTAAATCGGGTAAGCCACCTGTCCTAGTTTGGAATGATCACTATGGATTCTGATATGCACTAGTCGAATGGTTAAAAAAGGTGCCCGGTAAAACCGGAGTTTGTGTTCCCATGTTGTCAGAGCCCATAAACCGGTCAGCCTTATGGTCATTGCCTTGACAAGACAAGCCTCCGGCAAACCGTTCAGGAATGGCAGATGGCAAACACGGTGTCCTAGGCGCACCAATGCAAATGCAATGCAAAGAGACACATAAATGAAATCAAAACAGGATATCACGAGTTCGAGTCAAGCTCTCTAAACATCCCCAGCAGAGTCGCCAGAAACTGTAGACGTCCCCGAACGCCCCCGGGAGGGTTAAGTCCCGTTCCGTTCATTTGGGTTCACTACAGTTCGGACTCAAATTGTCACGGGTCTTAATCTGAACCAAAGAGTCCAACTCTGGCAAATCGTTTTGAAGAAAAACAAATTTTTGAAAAGTAGTGCCAAACATGGACTGCTTTGCCAGATTACAGAGTCGCCACCTAAATATTTTTTAATGGGGGAATTTAGGAAACCCTGACTCGGTGCCAAAGGCCACGTGTCCGTCATCACCAAATGTCTTGGCTCGGGAGCTTGGGTACGATCGGGGAAGGTCAGCTATGAGCACCCCTTTTCGCCCGGTCCGAAGACCAGCCTCTACTAACCGTGATATCCGATTTTGAAAACATTATGCGTTCTTATCCCAATTATTAACCTAGAATTACTATGTTGTGCGCACGACAAACAAGTATAGACTAGATTGCCTTATTTGGAAACAAACATTGCATATCCGTTTGTTTTGAAAATGTTTCGGCATTTGCTACTCGCAAGTAGACTAAAACACGGATTGCAATGAGTTTTCCCAACTCAGACAATCCAACCTCCACCCACAGGCATTCAAACAGTTTAACTCACATAAGCATTTAGCCGCATGGCAATCATATTGTCATGTTAGCATTCACACACATGCGATATGCTAAAGCATAAAATACTCACATCGTACTCCGTGCCAAAACAGTAAACTAGTTAGCAAACATGCATGACCTAGTTCATGTTAAGGTGACTAATGCAACGCATACAGAGTGCAATTAGACAGGCTTGGCTATCCTAAACATGGCATGTGAAATGCACGAGTAACACGTATTCAAGTTGGAAATTGAAGATACAATGCAGTTTGTATGATGTACCGAGCCCGGTGCATGTAAACAAATGCATGAATGCACGCATGCATTGCATAAGGTATGCTAATTCAAATGTGCCCTAATCTACCAACATAAGCGGGTAAATAAAAGAGAGAAAGAAGTGGGGATTGGAAGACATACACCCACTCACACACACTTATTACAGATACGCCCCCACTCGGAGGGACCGAAAGAATATACAATTTAATTAACTACGCAAGCTAATTAAAATATTACAAATCAACTAAATTAATTAAATAAAATAATTAATCTAATTAAACAGTAAATCGCCTCGGGATGAGGGCCGGATGTAACACGCACTCGGGACTGGCTTGGAATCGCACTGCCATGCACGGATTGCCTCTGTTTCCTCTGCTCTCCTCCTCAGAAAATTAACAAAGTCCCAGGAGTGCCTCTCAGGGCACTAGGGATCACCACCGGCTGGGGTAGGACACCACCGGCTGAAGGAGGAGGCCACCGGCACTGCATTTATCCATCGGCTGCAAATTGACTGCCGGTCGGCACTAAACACTGCCGGCCGGCACAAAATACCTGCAGAACCTGCAACTCACAGCAGCAGAGGGCAAAACTTGCATGGCAATGCAATTTAAGATATTTATGCATTATACACACCCCTTATCATGTTTTTGACTCAAGGGGGCACATGCCTCGATTCTCGGACCACCAATCACGCATTTCTATGCATGATGGCCCAAAGAACCAAGAGTGCAACTTTGATTTCAAATGCATGCAATGCAAACAAGCAAACAAGGGTGCTCAACCTCTATCATACTCCACTTCAAGAGGTCAAACGTGCACAATGCAAATGCAACCCTAAGCGTGTCAACTAGGCATGTAACATGGACTATGCAATATGTTCATGCAAAGGGTTCAAGCAAGCATGCAAGGTAAGCATGCAAACCAATGGAAGGGTGGTCTTATACATGAATTAGGCAACTCAAATAGTCCTAAAATCAGCGGCCAAAATGCTAAGTCAAGAGGGCCAAACACACATGCACACATGCACAAGTTAACACTTAAGCATAACATACAACCCTTAAGCACACTTAAAGGGGCACAACAATGGACAACTAGCATGCAATTTAGGCTCTGAAAATCATGCTATGAAATGATGCCAAATCATGTTAAGCAAAATAAACAAATGCATGCAACATAGGTTCAACACTTGAGGCAAGTTATGGAAGCATTAAACTACACTTATGCAAAACAACTATGGCATGCATTGAACAACCTAAAACAGAGTTTTAGCATGTTAAAACAAAGCCAAATGGCTACTTAGATGGCATCTAAGAGGCTTAAGCACAAATGCATGCAACATGACCAATACATGGAGCATTTAACACATGCTTTTAAAGCACTAAAGGAGCAACTAAGGTAAGCATACAAGCACACCAAAGGGACTGAAATAGCATGCTAGGTGGTTCCAAACTACCAAAATGATGCAAACAAGGCATGCTACACACTCATGCTCTTAAGGCCAACAAGCCCAATGCAAAGAGGCTATATTAAACATGCTATGGTTGGCTCAAACAACATGAGACAGACCTAAAACATGGAAATATGAGCACAAAAACTTCACAAATGCAAGCCTAAAACATGCTAGAAATTAAGGCATACAACCTAGGCATGTTAGAGGATCAAAAGGCATTACAAGGCAACTATGCTAAGCATGCATAAGGGACCTAAACCAACTTAGAAACATGTTATATCATGGCAATATAAGTATGAAATGGAGCCAAGACATGCTCAAAACACAACCAAACATGGTGCTCCTTTGGAGGCCAAAATTTGCCCTTTTCGAGGACATTAAGGAGAGGGGGTGGCCCTCCCCTTTTGGAGACTTTATGGCACCATCTCCACCACTGAAATCCCCCAAGATTTCAGTGGTGAAGAGGCCCAAGCACAAAAATCTCGGATCTCAACAAAATAGCACAAAAATGAGCCCTTTTCAAGGCCTAGGGGTGATTAAACTTACCCAAACCACTAAGCACTCTTAACAAACAATCAAGAGGACTAAAAATCAGAACTTTTATGTGTTAATCACTAATCACAAAAACAGTTCTAAGCTATGTAAAAATGGAGTGCAAAAATGGGGTAAATAAAGTAAGTTTCTCACCCTTGATGACCACCTTCACAAAGGTTGATGTGTTGGCTTCCTTGAACACCAAACCAGCTCCAAAGCTCCAAAACAAACCTCTGGACCCTCAAGAACTCAAGGAAGGTGAAACACTAGGTGTTGGTGAGCAAAAGTGTGACACAAACACCTAGTGTACAAAACAAGAGAGAAGAAGAGAGATAGGATGTGTATCTATCCTAACCCTAAAAACCAGAGCTTGGTCTGTCTAAAATGTCTAAAATTTTGTAACCCTAAGCCAAGAAGAGGAGTGGTCCTCTTATAGACAAGCCAAGCTTGCAAAGCTTACAAGCTAAGCTAACTAAGAGGGTCATCCCTCCATACACGTGTATGGAGGGGAACCAAAACTATACAGCTGTCTGAAAATATCTCATAAAGCAACTGCACAGTGTCCGGCCGGCAAAGAGTGTCATTTTGACAAAACTTAGTGCCGGTCGGCACAAAAGAGTGCCGGTCGGCACAATAAAGTGCCGATGGCAACACCAGCCAGCCGGTGGCCTCTAGCCACAGCCGGTGGTATGTGGGGGTGCCTCACAAAGCATTCCCTGCCCTTCCAAGGCAAAACACAAGTGTTTGGTGCAAAACCAGACACAAGACGGTCGAGTTCGGAAGTCCTGAGGCAAGGCGCGCGAGCCGAGAACTCCGGGAACTCCAAACGAACACGAACATGGATAATCACCGAGTGTTCGGACGGTGACGTCCAAGTCTTGAGGACGGTCAAAAATGGGGTGTCTACACGCCTTGTAGTTTGTTGTTGGAAAGATGCAATATTTGAAGCTTTCCTAACGCTTTGATTGTGGAGGGAATGAATCCGGTTAAACCATTTTGTTGCAGAGACAAGAATGCCAAATTGCTTACATTACCAATTTCACTAGGAATGTTGCCTCTGATTCCACAATAATCTACCTGAATGTTCTCAAGGGAAGCAGAGAAATTTCCAATGGTTGTTGGAAGAATGCCATCTAAAGGATTTTGATTTATGAACAAATATTTTAAATGTTTGCAATTTGCCAAGGAAGTGAGGAAGCTCATTTTTGGAGAGGAAGCAGATGATCCACTTGTCAAATTGTTGTTTACGAAGTTGAGAACTTTGAGTAGTTGTAAATTGCCAAGCGTTTTTGGAATTGAACCTGTAAATGCATTGTTATTGAGGTCTAAAAGAGTAAGTTTAGAAGCATTTGAGATTGACTCGGGAATAATTCCCCTGAGTTTATTTCCTGCAAGTGAGAGGCCACGAAGATTGGGTAGCCAAAGCCCTATATTTGATGGAAGA
Organism: Camellia japonica; assembly: GCA_030407325.1. Classification (NCBI taxonomy): domain Eukaryota; kingdom Viridiplantae; phylum Streptophyta; class Magnoliopsida; order Ericales; family Theaceae; genus Camellia; species Camellia japonica. Next base: position 4,679 of record JAPPVO010000385.1, read on the forward strand.
TTGCTTGAGAAGTTATTTTCCGAAAGCGACAATGTCACAAGTGATGAGATATTAAAAATTGATGTTGGAATGGCACCCATTAAGTTGCTAGCATCAAGTACTAGCTCTCTTATATTTGGAAGCTCACCAATCTCCTCTGGTATCAGACCTGCCAAAATGTAAAAACAAAGAAACTTGAAGGGAGAAAAAAAAAAATCAATGGAAACCACCTCCCCCCCCCCCCAAAAAAAAAAAAAAAATCTTCAATAAGAAAAATTATTAATTAAGGCATTCACCTTGGTAACTAACATCAAGACAAAATATTCAAACTCGTACAATTGACATCATTTTTTTTTCTTTCTCTTGGTGAAGTTATACCTACTGCTAATGGTTGCTTTCATATAACTCGTCATTTACCTTGTAGGAGTAACTATTAGTATTTTCCATGTACTATATGGCCAATTTAGAAGACCATATGTAGATGAGAAATTTAACCTTTTGATTCCTAATTGACAATTCAAGATGCCTGAATATTATGGGAGGAACATGTAATTCAATGTTCAATTTTGTAACATATAAGTATGACAAGAAATTATAAAGGGTGAAAGATGAAAATAAGGATAAACTACACCAATATTTCCTTATGTTTAAAGAAAATATAGCAAATTCATTGTTTTGGTATAATTATACCGAATTCTTTTTTAGTAAAGTTAAAGAGGTCAAAACTAATGCAGATGGTGTGAAGATACAAGAATAATCAAGGTAAAATATATATTTATGTGTAAAAGAAATGACAACATTATTTTTCATTTATATGTCTAAATAATTACTAATGAAAAAGGGGTCAAGTGTTATATAATCCCACAGGGACCCAGTTAATTATATCAAACTTATGGGGTTTATTTATTTTATTTTTTTTCAAATCTTAGATGATGTTAGTGAAATTTATCCCAAAAAAATTACACATGTCCCAAAAAAAGAAAAAAAAAAGAAAGAAAAGAAAAAGAACAGTAAAAAAAAGAAGAAGAAAAGGTCTACTCAAAATGTACCCCATTTGGTTTAAATTTTACAGTTCATTTTTTTTTTCTCGAAACAATAGGAATTAGTTTGACAAAAATAAACTGTAAAAAATATATTTTGAATATCTAAAAATTATTTTTTCCTTAAAAAAATGTAAACTATATGAACTGATGAGTGTTTTGTATTTATTATGATTTTTTCACTAAATTACTTTTAGGTTTTTTGGAAAAAATTTAGAAAATCAAACCAAATAGAGTTGAATCTTCAATTCAATTGGAACAAGTGTAATTCCTATGTTATGCATGAAAATAAATAAATAATCAAAAAAATAGTTTTAAAAATTAAATAATAACATAAAATTTGTTTAAAATATATAGAAAAAATAATTTAAAATTAAGTAAATTTTAACTATTTTCATTTGAGTTACACCTAAGAGTAGTTAAAAAAAATTAAGAAATTTATATTAATGTATTAAAGCTCATAGAGTCTTTCAAAAAAAAGTGACTTTTACTAATAAATAATATAGATTAGGATTTAGTCAGCCGTAGAATGAAAAAAGAGTTGATCACCATGATTATAATGCTATATATTTTTATGTTTAAAGAAAAATGATACATAAGTTTAGTTTTTAAACTTACTTTCATGGGATGATGGAATTGCATTAATTTTTTTTTTTTTTTCCTCTCTCATATTTTGGATTATTTTTTGCTCTATTATGTTGGTTTGGAGATGGTATGAAAAATGAGACTTGTACTATGGATGATTGACTTATGCTATGGATGGATGAGAAATACTATCTTGCACATAGCTAAGTTATGTCATTTGTGAGTTTGATTATTACAAATGGTATAATTCAATACTATGGGAGTTATAATTGGGGGGGAAAAAATTGAGTTATAACTAAACATCATATGAAGTTTAACCAAATAACTCTTGGATCATAACTAAAATTTTGTTAAAACCAATATCACAGTGTATCATAACTAACAATATGGTAAGTCATAACCATTGACTCAAAAATCGTAACCAATGGTACATACAGTATACACCATGGAATTTCCTGGATGAAGAAGAGATTTCCTTATTGGACTTGGGTTATGTACGGGAAAGAAATAAACCTTCTCGTATAATCCTGTTGATCAAGTCTGCGCTCCTCCGTACATCGTCACTTTATTCCCTGAAAACACAAACGTGAGTTAGCCGGCGGGTGTGTGTCGGAAACCTCTCCGATGCCTAAGTCAGCAAACTAGACAAATAGACAAAAGCTCTGTGTATTCGGAAATCAAAGTTGTGTTTCCTCTCCATAGGTGATGTTTGTGGGCTTTTATAGGTTCCGTGTGGCACAATCCAAGTAGGACTCTTACTCCTCTATGTAGAGTCCTCCTAGGATTCATACTCCTGAAAGATAATGCTTATCTTTCAACACCCCCCTCACTGCTTAAACCAAGTGAGATGGTTTTACCATAGCCAGATTACCATACGACCAAAATAACATTGCCATGCTTAGACAAGCTGAAATGACCGATCTAACTGTTAGTTCGGCTCTTCCTCACCTTTCTCCTACCTCGGCTTCACATGCCAAGACCGAGCTATCCATAGAAGGGTTAAGCCAAACTAACCTAAAACCAAGTCCTGAAGAGGGCTCAGCATACCTCGGTTCCATATGCCATGACCGGGCTAACTCTGGCAACCGAACTAACCGTAGGCCCTTTAGGACCGGAGTAACTTCGAGCATCTTCAAGACCGGAGTAACTTATATGGTCATTTTACTCAGCCCTTCGCACTGCAGCCCATACCGGCCCCTTACCCAGCTCGGCCCAATTTCCAAATAAATTACCCTCTCAATTGCCCCTTAATTCCATCTGCATAGCATGATAGGGATTATCTGTTTATCAGCCGAGCTAACAATTTTAGCCTTACAACCGAGCTAAAAACTTTTAAGTCTTTCCAGCCGAGCAAAAAACTCATTTAGCCTTTCCAGCCGAGCTAAAAAACCCATTTAGCCTTTCCAGCCGAGCCAAATTTCAAACCGGCCGATTTGATCTGTCTGGTCGAAACGTCCCTTTAGCTACGGTGACTGAATCGATTCCCATTCTAAGGCTACGTGGCAGGCTGTTATTAGCCTACTGCAGCTGTCACGCCGCCCTCATACTTCGCAAAATTTGAACAGTTCCCGCTATTAGGTCTTTTCATCAAAACAAACCTTTTCGTTTTCGAATCACCCTCACACTACTCATCTCCTTCCTCTCTCTTGTAAGCCTCTGAAACTCCCATTCTCAGCACTGTGAAGGTTGTGTCCTTTTGTTGCTGCCGTTGCTTTCATTTTCTTGCCTCTTTGATCTTTATCAGGTAAGCACCATAAATCTGTTCTTATTTTCCTTGTTTTTCGCATTCGTTTTATCCACAACTCTAGGTTTGTGTTTTTGTGAGACACTTTCTTTCTATTTGCTTTGCCTTGTACATTTCTGGAAAAACTTAGCAATAGAATTTTTGAATATACATAATATCCTATAGAACACTGTATTTGATCCAAAATCATGATGCAACCGAACTAGGACACTGTTTTGTGTCAAGTGTAAGTCTAGCCAGTTCATAACCGAACTAGCACTTTATGTTTATACCAGTAGTTTCAATAAGTCAAACCATCTTTTGATTTACCTTGGCCGAGATAACAAACCGAACTAAGTCTGCAATTAGTGTACTAGGAAACCATAATTCTGACCGAGCTATGTCTTCGGGGCTAAACCAGCATTCTTAGTTTTAGACCGGACTAAGAAAGCCGCCCTAGAAGCTCAACCGGTCTAGCAAAACCTCTCGCTCTAACCGTGCTATCGAACACCTTGCTTAAACCGGGATAACAAAGCCCTTTGTACAAACCGAGCTACCGAAGCCTTTGCTTAAACCGAGCTAAGACGTGATATGTTTATTACTCTTTTAGCACGGTCCAACGGTCTGTGCTTAACAACTTTGTTCTCTTTTTTTCACTTTTGCAGACTTAGGTTGCCCAAGCACTCCTTTGAGCGCTCAACCGAGTTACTCAGCACAAATCTTCAACCGATCTAACACTTGGCTTTAATTTATTTATAACTTAAAACATAAATGGGGAAGTATAGATTCTTGGTAGAGACACCTAGTGGTTTGGCCAAATTCCGAAGGGAGTACAACATCCCTGACGATGTCCACCTCACCTTAGCCAAGCAAGATATTATCCCATGGGGGAACCAAGGTTTTGTACCCTTCACCCTTCTGTCCATAGTAGAAACCGGACTAAGATTCCCCGTTCAACCCTTACTCTGTGAATTCCTTAGGCAAACCAGAATATGCCCAACCCAGCTTTCCACAAACTCATACCGTATAATAAATGGTATAGCCGAACTAAACCGCCGAGCTGGCATTAACCTCGGCCTAGCCGAGATCTTCCATCAGTACTCCATAAGCTCAAAAGAAGATGGCTGGGTCTATTACCTAAGAATACGCCGCCGCCGAGAAAAAATAATAAAAGACACTCCAGACAAAGACTTGAATGATGACGACTTTTTTTGGGTCTTTGGGAATTTTGAAGATCACCAAGCCCAGATCCCTGGCCGTAGTATAAATTGGAAAAAAGGAACCCCTGGTATACTTACTTCGGTTTCTTTGACTGCTTCTCTATTATTTCGGTTTCCTATTTCTGAACCGAGCTAACAGTTGTTATCTTTATGCAGATTCAGCCCAGCTTAAGTCATTATACAGTTACCCCAACCTAGACACACTTCGCGCCGCACTACGATACCCTGAAAGAAGTTGGGCCAAGCTTCTGAATTTTGAGCTGACATACCGATATAGCAGCCGACGCAAAGCCAGAGTAACCGACTTTTTGCTAGAGGACACCCCTGAACCGGATCCAACCTTGCCACAAATTAACCTCGTCCGTACTACTGAAGAAGAAGAAATGGCGAAGAGGAATAGAGTAAGGGCCCTCCTAACCGACACAAACCGAGCCGAGGTACCACCACCGAACCAAACCCAAGAAACAGTGGTGGCCCTTCCAACTCAGCAACCCTCTTCATCACGCCCAAGCAAGCGCGCCCGGACTACCCCAACCGAGCAGCGTCTTGTCGATGAAGACGAAACAATTCTGCCACCAAGCCCTCCAACGAGCCCTCAGCCGGAGCATTCTGACCGGCCTAGCTCCTCCAAGTGGGCTCTGAAAATGACTTTCCAGAACTAAGATATCCAGGATTCCGACTCAGTGGTTATTGAGAAGGATCACATGATGGCATTCAACCTTGCCAAGAGTGTCTGCCTTCCAGCAGACATGGAGCACCACCAGCATCTGACCGAACAAAGAGCCATCCGTTCGGCCACCAAATCCATGGTGCTTGTAAGTACCTTCTTCTGTTTAACCTTTTTAATTTGCACAACTTCCATCTCGGTTTGATAACAAGTCTTCCCTCTTTTTGCAGGCTATGCAGAAGAGCCACATCGCTCATAAGCGAGTGCTTGAACTTCGCAAGACCACAAGGCAAGCACTGGCCGAAGTAACTGAAAAAACTGCCGAGCTAGAAGAAGCCAGGAAGCAACTAGCCGAGCTAAAATCCGAGAACGGTCGTCTGACCGGACTCGTTAGCTCGGCTGAAGCGGAGAAACAAAAGGCTGCAGCCTTGATCAAAGACAAATACCTGCGCGAGCTAGCCAAGCTCGAAGGCAAGAAAAACGCAGAGATCGCCGAGCTAAAGAAAAAGGCGGATGATGCGAATGCCAAAGGTTTCAAGGAGGGGGAGGCCCTCTATATTCCACAATGTGAGGCCGCCAAAGATTTGTTCTTCAAATGCAGTTGGAGGGCAGCCGTGGTGCAGCTCGGTTGTGAGCCTGAGACCGAGGTATACAATCCTCCTCAGTACTTCATACCGAGCTCACTGGCGGAGTACGCTGCATCCGTTCAACAACAGTTTCTTCAAGGTTCAGATGATGATGAAGATACCGAGCCCAATAATACCTCGGTTGTCAATAAGCAAGCCAACGATCAATCAGCTCGGCTGGAGCCAACGGCTGAAGACCTGACGACTGAAACCGTGCTTCCAATAGACACCGAGCTCCCGACCGAGACCGCTTTACCCTTTGAAACCGGTCTTCATGTTGACATTGATGCTGATCTTGATGATCTGTTCAACTGATTCTATACTTTTCTTTCTCTTTTTTGGACTTGTAACCGGGCTGGGGGCCCCTCCTTTGTATTTTGCTTTTTACTTGATCAATGAAAATCTTCTTTTGTATTCAACACTTACTCCGGTCTGACCTGTATGCTTGCACTTGTAATGAGTTTTCAATGAATTCTTTTGCTCCAACTGTTATCTCGGTTTACTTTCCTGTTTGTGCTTGCTTTCTAACTGCAATTTGAACGAAACACAATATTTTTCGGCCGAGTTACTTTATTCCGGTCTTAGCTGAGCAATCTGACTGAGCTTACTAGCCAACCACTCTTTAGCCGATATACTTACTTCGGCTGAAGAGTACCAAGAGTTGGTTTAATCCAGCCAATCACTCTTCAGCCTATATCCTTACTTCGACTGAAGAGTAATAAGAGTTGGTTTAATCCAGCCAACCATACTTCAGCCTATACCCTTACTTCGGCTGATGAGTACTAAGAGTTGGTTTAATCCAGCCAACCACTCTTCAGCCCATACCCTTACTTCTGCTGAAGAGTAATAAGAGTTGGTTTAATCCAGCCAACCACTCTTCAGCCCATACCCTTACTTCGGCTGAAGAGTAATAAGAGTTGGTTTTAATCCAGCCAACCACTCTTCAGCCCAAACCCTTACTTCGGCTGAAGAGTAATAGGAGTTGGTTTAATCCAGCCAACTTCTAAATTGGTTTTTCTAACAAACCTAGAATAAAATATTTTGGTTATTCCGACCAAACGTCCTGCAGCCTGGATCCTTATCCTGGGCTTAGGAGGGGTGTTGGTTTAATCCAGCCAACCTCTAAGTTGGTTTTTCCAGCCAACCTAGAATAAAATGTTTGGTTATTCCGACCAAACGTCCTGCAGCCTGGATCCTTATCCTGGGCTTAGGAGGGGTGTCGGTTTAATCCAGCCAACCTCTAAATTGGTTTTTCCAACCAACCTAGAATAAAATATTTTGGTTATTCTGACTAAACGTCCTGCAGCCTGGATCCTTATCCTGGGCTTTAGGAAGGTTCGCAGTTGGTTATTCCGGCCAACTGTGTTTTTAATGCCCCTAACTCACCTAACTCACTAAAACAAACTTTTACAGAAGAAAACGTCTATACTGAAAAGAAACTACTTATTTTATTGAGAAAGGAAAAAATTACACATACTTTAAAAAGAAAAAAGCCTAAAAATAAAATAACTTGAGATTGGCAGTATTCCATGGCCTGGGAATTGCCTTGCCGTCCTCATCTTCTAAGTGGTATGCCCCTTTGCCTGCTAATCCATTTACTTTGTAAGGTCCTTCCCAATTAGGCCCTAACTTGCCATCTCCCAGTACCAAGGTGTTTCCCATCACTTTGCGCATTACCCAATCTCTGATCTTGAATCGCCTTGGATGTACTGTCTTGTTGTATTTCCTGGATAGCTCTTGTTGGTATGAGGCAATGTGAATCAATGCTCTGTCTCTTCTTTCCTCTGCAAGGTCGAGCTCTAATGTTATGGCTTCGCCATTCAAGTCTGGATCAAAATTCTCGCTTCGAATTGTGGGGAGGCCAACTTCTAGTGGGATTACTGCCTCTATACCATAGGCTAAGGAGAATAGAGTTTCTCCTGTTGACCGCCGATGTGTGGTGCGGTAAGCCCATAAAACATGAGAGAGCTCTTCTGCCCACTTGCCTTTGGCTTTCTCTAATCTTTTCTTCAATCCATCCAAGGCTACCTTGTTTGATGCTTCTGCCTGACCATTTGCTTGGGGATATGCCGGTGTAGAATTGTAGAACTCTATCTTGTATTCTTCACAAAAGCCTCTAAAGATTCTTCCGTCGAACTGCGTGCCGTTGTCTGATATTAGTGCCTTTGGTATGCCAAATCGAGTGATGATATTTTGCCAAACAAACTTCTTCACATCTTTTTCCTTGATTGATGCCAAGGCTTCTGCTTCCACCCACTTTGTGAAGTAGTCGGTTGCTACAAGAAAGAACTTCCTATTGCCTGGTGCTGTTGGAAGTGGCCCTACTATGTCCAAGCCCCACATTGCAAAGGGCCATGGGCTTGTTAATGGTAGGAGTTCTCTGGCAGGTTGGTGTATTTGGTGTGCAAACTTTTGACACTTTTCGCACTTTTTGACATACTTTTTGAATCTGCTTGCATGTATGGCCACCAATATCCTTGCGAGATTGCTCTGTATGCTAATGATCTTCCTCCTTGATGGCTTCCGCATACGCCCTCGTGTATCTCGAATAAGAATGCTTCCATTTTGCTGGGATGAACACACTTTAGGTAGGGTCCTGAGAACGACTTTTTATACAATGCTAAAGATGGGGAGAGCCAAAATCGCTGCGACTTTGCTCTTATTCTGTTGGCTTCTTTCTTTTCTTCTGGTAAGATACCGTCTTTTAAAAACAGTCTGATGGGATCCATCCAAGAAGGGCCTAGATCGACGCAGCATACCTCCTCTGCTTCTGGGTCTTCAATGCTTGGTCTAGGCAGGTAGTCGATCAGTAGTGGATGAGGGATGGAGGTATCTACCATTGAGGTGAAGCCTGCTAGTTCGTCCGCTCTGCTGTTTTCCTCCCTGCCGATCTGTTCTATCCTTACCACTTCAGATTTCTTGATCTCTGTTCTGACTAACTCTTGGTATTTGGCCATCCTGTCATCCTTTGCTTCGTAGTCGCCAGATATTTGGTTTACCACTAGTTGTGAGTCGCTGTAAACCATTAGCTCGGTGGCCTTCATGTAGAATGCTGATTTGAGGCCTGCAAGAAGCGCTTCATATTCCGTTTCGTTGTTTGATGCTGGGAAGCCCAAGTTGATTGCCTGCTCCACTACTAGGCCGTCTAGAGAGATAAGGACTATGCCAAGTCCTGCTACATGCCGATTGGATGCTCCATCCACGAAGAGCTTCCACATCTCTCTGACGAACAACTTCCAGCAAGTGGAGGGATCAGATGATGCCTTGGGGTCTTCCATGTTGCTGGTGTCTTCTTCTTCATGGTCCATACCTACTGTCTGCCACTCGCAATCTGATTGAACCAAGTCTTTATTTGTTGGTGAGTCTTGACTTGGTGTAACATGGTTTGCTTCTGCCTCCCTTACCTTGTTATGGTCTGCCTTGGGACTTGACTGCGTAACTTGTACCAGGGGTTGCGTTATTCCGACGTCAACTTCCATCCATAGCTCGGTTGTTTCAGTCAGGTCGACTGGGCAGATATGATGACTTCCTGGGGTGAATTCTGCGACAAAGTCTGCCAAAGCTTGTGCCTTTATTGCAGTTCTGGGTTGGAATTTGATGTCGAATTGTCCCAACTCCACTGCCCACTTCAGAATTCACCCAGAAAAGTTCGCCCTTTCAAAGAGAGCTTTTAATGGAAAGGCTGTGAGGACAGCTATGGTGTGGGCGTGAAAGTAATGCGACAACTTCCTTGAGGCCATCATCAAGGCTAAGGCCAGTTTTTCTAGTGGCAAGTACCTCGTTTCAGCGCCCAGCAATGTCTTACTGACATAATAGATGGGTAGATGTTGGATTCCTTCTGCGCGGACCAACACTACGCTAATTGCGTGCTGCGAGACTGCCAGGTATAAGAAGAGTTCTTCTCCAGGAATTGGGGTTACAAGTAGCGGTGGAGAAGACATGTATTCCTTTAAGCTTTCCAGGGCGCAGTCGCATTCGTCGTCCCACTCAAACTTGGCTTTTAGAGCATGAAAAAATGGTCGTAGTCTGTCTGAAGACCGGCTTATGAACCGATTGAGCGCAGCTGCCATGCCGGTGAGATGCTGTACTTCTTTTACTGAGTTAGGCCTCTCCAGATCCTAAATTGCCTTGATCTGAGAGGGGTTTGCCTCAATACCCCAGTTGGTCACCAAGAAGCCTAGGAATTTGCCAGATCCTACTCCGAACGCACACTTAGACACATTGAGGCGTAACTTGTGCTTCTTCAGGATCTCAAACATCTCACCTAGGTCCTTGAGATAGTCATTCCCATCCTTGCTCTTGACCACCATGTCGTCGATGTAAGCTTCCATTGTTCTGCCTAACAATGGCTCAAACATCTTGGTGACCATCCGTTGGAATGTCGCCCCTGCGTTCTTTAGGCCAAAGGGCATGACCTTGTAGCAATATAGTCCTCTTAGCATTGTAAAGGACGTGACTTCTTGGTCTGGTTCATGCATGGTGATCTGATGGTAGCCTCTGTATGCATCCAGAAAGCTAAGTCGGTTGTGCCCTGCCGTTAGGTCTACCAGTTGATCTATCCGTGGTAGAGGAAAGCTGTCTTTTGGGCATGCCTTGTTGACTATTTTGTAGTCGACGCAGACACGCCACTTGCCATTCTTTTTTGGCACTACGACTGCGTTGGAGATCCATCTTGGGTAGTGCACTTCTCTGATTGCCCCTGCCTCCAGCAGGTTTCCTACTTCTTCTGCCACTATTTTGGCGTGGTGGAGTGCCGATCTGCGAGTGCGTTGAATGATTGGTTTGGCGGATGGGTGGACATTAAGTTGGTGACAGATGAAGTTTGGATCAATGCCTGGCATGTCCTATGGTGTCCAGGCGAACACTTCGATGTTAGAGGTCAAGAATTCCAAGACCTCTAATCTCTCAGTGCTGGACAACGACGAATCGAGCAAAAAGAACTTATCCGGGTTCCTTTCATCTATTCTTACCTCTACCAAGTCTTCCACCGCTTTTTGATTAGCTGCTTTGCCGACGTCTACGAACAGTTCATTGCTCTCAGGTTCTTCCACCGAATGAACATATCCTTTGGCAGCGCGGCTGCCATTAACCGTAACAAAGCATTGCTTGGACATGATCTGGTCTCCATAGACCTCTTCAATTACTCCGGTATCGTTGGGGAATCGCATTACTTGGTGGTAAGATGACGCCACCGATCACATGGCATGTAGCCATGTTCTGCCCAAGATGATGTTGTAAGTGAAAGGGACTTTCAATACCCAGAACTCCACTTGTTTCGTTACACTTCCTGCACTAACTAGAAAGATTATTTTGCCGACTGGCCACTCTGGCATTGAGTTGAATCCGATCAGGGGAGATACGGCAGGTGCCAAGTCTTTATCTTGTAACTTCAATTGTTTAAATGTTTCGTAGTACATTATTTCACATGAGCTACCCTAGTCTATCAAAATCCGCTTAACGTCAAAATCCTTGACTCGGAGAGTGACAACCAGGACATCATTGTGAGGGCAATATATCATCGCCAAGTCTCTATCTGAAAAAGACATGACGTTCGTGGCCTCTGTCTTCCCCTTTTTTATGGTAGGTTGTGCACTTAGTACCTCTCTTAAGTGCTCAGCCTTTTTTATTGACCCTCTGAGTTCGCATACACGCTCAGGTTCGAAGACTCCATGTATCACATTGATTATGCATTGAGGTGGGGCGTCGATTGGCATCCCGTTGGGGTTATTGTGGTCCTAGGGGGCTGGTTGCGTCCCTCCTTCAATGTATTTATCCAGGTAACCGGCTGCCACTAACTCCTCCAGGTGCTGCCTCAATGGCGTGCAATTCTCAGTGCGGTGCCCCTTTTTCTTGTGGAAAGTGTATCGTGATCTTTCATCGTAGTCTTTCTGAGCTTCTCCTAGCTTTGCTGGCCATCTGACGAAAGGCTCATCGCGTATTTCGCTTAGAATCCGATAGATCGGTTTCTTGAATACCGTGGTTATGGCAGTACGGACTCTCAACCATCTTTTATCCTGGTCCTCTCCGTTGTCTCGCCTGCCTCGTCCGTTTTTGTTTGGACGGTCTACCGCGTTGACCTTTGCTGAGGCCTTTTTCTCTAGTACTGCAGTCGTGCCAGATTTTGTTTTGGCCCGGGCGCCATCCTCTTCCACCCTGATGTGCTGATGCACTCTTTCCATCAGGGCCTCCATGGTGAGGGGTGGCGTCATGGTGATTGAGTCCCTTAGTCTGTTCCCAACTGGAAGGCCTCTTTTGTACTGTGCAATGGCGAGATTGGTGGGGCAGTCCCCAATCTGGTTGAAGGTCTCTCAGTAGCGACTATTGTAGGATCTTAGGGTCTCCTTGTCGCCCATGTCGATGGAGAGTAGCTGGTCAATCTCTACCGGGGTTTTGGTGTTTGTTCTGAACCTTGTTACGAACGCCTCCGCCAATTGCGCCACGGAGGCTATGCTGCCTTCTAGAACTTTTTCGAACCAAGTCAAGCCTAGGTCGCCAAGGCTAGATGGGAAGAGGATGCACATCAAAGCCTCGTTTCCCCGGTATACAGCCATGACCTGGCGAAAGTGGCTCAAGTGTGAGTAGGGGTCCGTCTTTCCCTCATATGTAGTGAATTTGGGCTGAAGGAAGCCTGATGGTAGAGGCGCGTTTTCAATCGCCGGAATGAACGGCGAGGTCTGCAGCCTTGCTAATGCCTTGTCCGTCGGTTCGTAGGCGGGGCACGGTATTGGCATTCCAACCTCGACGCTTCCATGCGTCCGAGGAGCTAACCACTGTAAGGCAGAAACTCTGTGTGGATCGCGTGCCCTGGCGTCCTCCTTCCATCGTGCCTTCTCCTCGAGCACGGTTCGTAAGTCGAATGATCTGGGCAACTCCGTCTGTCTGGATCTTGTTTGGTGCGTATGTGAGGGCCAATAGGTGCTTCCTTCAGTGTACGACTTCTCAGATCTCGTCCTCTCAGACCTGGAGTGACGAGTTCTGGAAGACCTAGATTGGGTATCGCCTGTCCTGAGGCTTCTACTCTCTGCTTGTGAGGGTGTGGTATTCCTACTACGATTTTCCGAGTGGCGAGGGGGCGTCTTGCTTGTGCGTCCCTCTCCTGTCGCCACTTCTTTTCCCTTCATCTGGCGCTTTAGAGATTCCATGTCCGCCGCCAACCGTCGTATCAATTCGTCCTGCTCCTTAATGCGATTCTCCAAGGCTTGAGGATCAATCATCTGCCTTTGTCTCTCTGGACTCTGTGAACGAGAGTGACGGGGGCTGTTAGTCCACATTCTCCCCCTTGTATCCCTCCTGGGATTCTGTCTCTGTGGCTCCAAGTCCGCCATAAGAGGGATAGAAGGTAGGCCTTCACACCTCGCACCCCCTTCTGGAGTTTGTCCGTCAATGGCGGACTGTGGCAAATCTTCGTTGTGCGCCATTGATTCTAAAGAGGAAAAGCTTGATCAAGAGGTTTTGTTCTTATCTGAATTCCCACAGACGGCGCCAATTGTACGGGAAAGAAATAAACCTTCTCGTATAATCCTGTTGATCAAGTCTGCGCTCCTCCGTACGTCGTCGCTTTATTCCCTGAAAACACAAACGTGAGCTAGCCGGCGGGTGTGTGCCGGAAACCTCTCCAATGCCTAAGTCAGCAAACTAGACAAATAAACAAAAGCTCTGTGTATTCGGAAATCAAAGTTGTGTTACCTCTCCATAGGTGATGTTTGTGGGCTTTTATAGGTTCCGTATGGCACAATCCAAGTAGGACTCTTACTCCTCCATGTAGAGTCCTCCTAGGATTCATACTCCTGAAAGATAATGATTATCTTTCAACACCCCCTTCACTGCTTAAACCAAGTGAGATGGTTTTACCATAGCCGGATTACCATACGACCGAAATAACATTGCCATGCTTAGACAAGCTGAAATGACCGATCTAACTGTTAGTTCGGCTCTTCCTCACCTTTCTCCTACCTCGGCTTCACATGCCAAGACCGAGCTATCCATAGAAGGGTTAAGCCGAACTAACCTAAAACCAAGTCCTGAAGAGGGCTCAGCATACCTCGGTTCCATATGCCATGACCGGGCTAACTCTGGCGACCGAACTAACCGTAGGCCCTTTAGGACCGGAGTAACTTCGAGCATCTTCAAGACCGGAGTAACTTATATGGTCATTTTACTCAGCCCTTCGCATTGCGGCCCATACCGGCCCCTTACCCAGCTCGGCCCAATTTCCAAATAAATTACCCTCTCAGGTTAGATAATTGGTGGTGCTACATGCATCAATTAGTGTACTAACTAGTATACTAACATTAGTTATGACATTATTAATGACCCCACTCATTATACAAATTACAAATACCGAAACTTCTTAAATTATACCACATCATCAATTAGTATATTAATTAGTACATATAGCATTATTCTTAGATAATTATATGCGTTACCCAAATGAGTAGTTAATCAATGCATATAAGTTTACAAGGCATAGATGTATCTTGGAAATCATATGATGCATCGCTATAACAACCTAACATGTTAGTATGGATTGAGAGGTTGTTCAAATCCAAATCCAAATTGTGTAAGTTTCGATTGTAACCCAAGAGTGTCATCCCAAGTTCAATTCGAATTGTCCAAATTGCACATAAATTTTAGTTGTCTTTTTTTTTAGTGCACGTAAGTTATTTAATTTGTTAAAGTTAGACTCTAATTACATTTCTTTTATAAAATCATTAATAAAATCAAAAGAAAGAATTTATGTAATGTAAGAAAGATGCTGCTACAGTGGTCTTTACACTTTATGAGTGAGAAAATATATTTTTTTTGTGTTGTGTTAGTTGTGTGTATAATATATATTCAATATGATATAACGATCTAAATTACTTTAATATCATCCAGCGACTAATAATTTATATTATAAAATTATATATATATATATATATATATATATATGTAATTCGGGTTTCGAGTTGTTTGATGTCTTTGTCCAAATCCGTTCAAATTTAATTTGGGTTTCTGAATTTTTTGCCTAAGCCTGTACCGAATTTAAAAATATTTCGCCCAAGTCCTAAAAAAATTTGAATTGGGCTCGGGTTGTTCGGATTGAACCAGCTCAAGTTGCACCCCTAACTTAATTCTTATAATTTGAAGAAATTAGAAAAGTTTTTGAGGACATTAGGATTGTGTTTAAATCGAGAATTGAGATAATGATTTGAAAATGAAAAATGAAAAGATGAGGATAACATGAATGAAATATAAGTTAAATATTTTCTCTCATTTTTTCAAATTCCTCTATAAATATATGATTCAAAAAAAAAAAAAAAAAAAAAAAAAGAAGAAGAAGAAGAAGAAGAAGAAGAAAGGGCAAGTAATGTTTAGTGTGATAAAGATTAGTGCTCATTCCCTTCCCAAAATCAGCAACTAAAGTTTGAGAGATGGATGGGTTACCTATCAAGTTATTTTCATTCATAGCAAATATTGAAAGCAAGGTACAGTTGCCGATTGCTCTTGGAATGTTTCCCATCAATTTATTGTTCCCAAGATACATCATTTGGAGCGAGGAATGATGCGAGCACAAATTCCTTGGCAGGCTACCAAATAAATTATTGGTGTGTAGATTAAGCCCTCTCAATGAAGAGATGTTAAAGATAAAAGATGGTATGAGGCCAGTGATGTTGGTAGATTCCATACCTAACATCTCCAAATTATGTAGACTACTGAGTTCATGTGGAATTTCACCTGCAAAATAATAAATAATTTCCGAATTGAATCTACAGAGTGTTGTGTAATAGCAACATACATATATTAAAATAAAGTTTCTTTTCAAATGGACAGGCAGACATGTTGGTAGGGCTGCAAACCAACCGAATCAAGCTGAGCTTTGCTAAGTTCGAGCTTGAGCTTGACTCGTTTATTTATTGAGCTCGTTTATTGAGTTCGCGGTTCGTTCAGGAACTGTGCTTGAACTCAGCTCGGCTCGGCTTGTGAATATTAATGAAACTTGAGCTCGGCTCGATAAATTTTTTTTAATATTATTTATATTATTTAAATAAAAAATATTATTTATATTATTTAATATATAAATAATGTATTTATACTATTATTTATTTTTATTTATATATTATTTATTATATAAATAATATATTTATTATATAATTTAAATAAAGATAAACAAATTGATCTTGATGAGCCAAGCTTCGGCTCATTTACTAAACGAACCGAACCGAACGGAGCCGAGCCGAGCACTTAACGAGCCAAACCGAGCTTGTTCATAAACAGCTCAATTCATTTGCAGCCCTACATGTTGGTTGCACTTTTGAATTATGTACATATATTCCTTGTGCTCAAATTTTGGTAATCTTTTTTTAATACTATTTTAGAATCTTGAATTTGTTAAAATAAAGAAAAATAATTACTTATACTTCTCCAATTTTTATGGATAACCAAACCCACAAAAAAAAAAAAAAAATCCATTTTCTTCTTATTTTTCTAAGGCAACCAAAAGATAGAAAGAAATTTAATTGTATTGAATTGATACCACATAAAAATTTAGAGTCCACTGTTTTAATCAATAAAAAATTGTAATATGAAATTGGGAAAGGGATTTGTTAAAAAAAAAATTAGCATTTGTTTCATCCATTTTCTCTTCCCTTTCTTTTTCTCACAAATTTAAGATTCAAACATATTCCTAATATTTTTCAGATCAATAATTCTATGATAATCCTACTTATCTATCGTGTTTTGTTTGTCATCTTTAGTATCATTATTATACTAGCAATAGATATGAGTAGTACAAATCATTACACGAACAAAATATGATAAATATCATCCTTTTGTAGGGGGGGGGGGGGGGGGGGGGTTTATGAGTTAATTTTGATAAATTACTAATTGAAGACAATTTTTTATATAAGCATTGTGAAAGAAATATTTATTGAAGGCAACACAGATACTTGCAATGAAAAAGAGGTTGGGAATTCAACACATAAGTTGGTAAATTTCAGTTTTAGTCAAAAAATTATTATAAATTGTCACATCACTCTCTTCACTTTTTACATATCTTTTCATAAAAAGTTAAAAAAATTACTAAAATATTTTGTTTCCAAACGAGGTAATAATAAGCATTTTGGGAGAAGAATTTCATTAAATAATAAAATAAAATCTAACTAGTCTTTTTTTTATTTTTTAAAATTTAAAGTTTTGAACTATTAAGCTGATCTCATAATCGATTAGACCATTATTTTAAGCGTTTTATTGGTTGATAAAATCTACTAATTACAAGGCTGACAAATCATTTGATTTTTAAAATTAACAAACGAAGTAATATTTACTAGTTAAATTAATAGAACGGGTAAATTGTGACAATAGTCCCTTTATTTTAGTTTTTTGTGTTATTTTGGTTTTTATAATTTCAATTGTTTCGATTTTCATCTTGAATTTATGATTTTGGTCCAATTAATTACAACTCTTAGTATTTTTTTTAATGAAAAATATGTATATAAGTGGCATATGTCATATTTTTTGGAGTAAAATTATAAATTTACTAAACTCAGTAGGATAAACTCAGCCAATTCAGCGATTATGTTTCGTTAAAAACACTAACAAAATTATCAGTTGGATCAAAATAGCACAAAATTTAAAATTAAAGGTAAAAATTGAGCCAATTGAAAGTGGATGGACCACAATGATACAAGAGGTAAAATGTAAGGATTACTAGTGTAATTTTCCCTAATAGAATTAACTTGATAAAATTGAAAGTATTAACTAACAAAAGGGGTAATAAATATTTAGAATTTTATTATAAATATAAATATAAATATTCATGTTATAAATATTGATAAAATTGAAAGTATTAACTAAGGGGTAATAAATATTCAAAATTTTGTTATAAATATAAATATTCAGGTTATAAATATTGATAAAATGTAAGGGGTAATAAATAATTTTCAAAAATTTGGAGGGCTGCCCCCGCGCCCTTTATAGTTTCGCCCTGGTTATCCAACTATTATTATTATAGACAATTACAATGATAGTCTTATATTTTAGTTTTTGCGTTATTTTTGTTCTTATGATTTTAATTGATTTAATTTTAATAATAAATTTGTTTTAATTTGATTTAATTGATTATAATTTTTTTAATTTTTATATGGTAAATATACACATAAGTGAAATGTGTCATATGTATAAGGGTAAAATTATAATATAATCAACTCAATGAGTGGATCTTAACTGATTCAGCAATGTTTTTTGTCAAAAACATTAGTAGCGACATTAAGTCATAACCAATTCTATATAAATCTATATAATAAAGCAGGATCGTTTTTGAATTTGTCCTATACACATTTGTCTTACTAGGACATTTGGATGATTTAGATCTATTGAAATTATAAAACAACGGTTGAGATATATTTTTCAAAAAATATCCTAAATGTATATTTTCTATTTTCCCGCTTCTTTCTCTTACTTTTTCCTTTTCTCACCGATCCTTCATTGATCCCATAATCCTACATTCCTCTCTCTTTTATTTTTATATTTTTTATTTTCTCCCATTTTTATTTTTCTCTCTATTTGTTTATTTTATTTTTATTTTCTTCTTTTTGTTCACTTATTTTTATTCCTATTATATGAAAAAGTCTGCGATCCCAGAATTAGAAGTCAGATTTTACTGTGTGTAGTAGAGATTAAATTAATGATTTTTATAATCCACAAATTAAATGAATTTGAACAATTAATTATTATTTTAAATATATTGAATACCTGATAGACTTCATAAATTTAGACCTTATATGAATCTTGAACATATTTTAATAAAGCGGGACGGTATTTTAATCTTCAATATATTTTTGTCCTATTAGGAAATTTGGATGACTCAGATCTGTTCAAATTATAAAACAATGGCTGAGATATGTTCTCCAAAAAATATCCTATATATACATTTTCTACTTTCCTGATCCTCTCTCTCTTACTTTTTCCTTTTCTCACCCATCCTTCTATGATCCGATGATCTCACCTTTCTCTCTCTTTTCTTTTTATTTTTTTATTTTCTCCCGTTTTTATTTTTCTCTCTATTTGTTTTTTTTTTTATTTTTTCCTTTTTGTTCAATATATTTTACACATATTTCCATGTATGTATGCCCGTAATACACTAGGACATTATGGGCATACGTACAATTTTCATATAATTATATAAGCAAAAGCAATATTGTATGTATGCTCGTGGAAATTGTATGTATGTCAGACACATTTATCTATCTAGCTGTATATTATATAAGCAAAAGTGAGTTTTCGTGAGGAGTTTTGTGAGAACTCCAAAATTTTATAATAAATTTGTGATTTTATCAAATTAAAAAATAAATTTAAATTGTGTTGGATTACAATTATATTATAATCCTAACAATATTTACACCGTGCTTTCAGGCACGGGTATACACTAGTGTATATATAAAGCAAGAGGATTTTTTAATCTTCTATATATTTTTTTATTTTACTAGGATATTTGGATGGCTCATATTTGTTTAAACTACAAAATAATGACGGTGATATATCTTACGTGTACATTTTCTACTTTCTCACTTTTCTCTCTTAGTTTTTCTTTTTCTCACCCACTGTCCCATGATCCGATAAATAATTTCATGAATGATCCTATGATCTCACCTTCCTCCTTTTACTTTTATTTTTTTTATTGTCCTCCCTACTTATTTATTTTTTGTTTTCTCTCCTTTTTTTCACTTATTTTTATTTACACCATGTCATCAGGCACAGACATACACTAATATTACTATAAGCTATACTCAAACCATAAATAAGTATTATAACCAAATATCATGTGAGTTATAATTAAAGATCTCTTCGATTATTAATAAAATAAATACAATAAATTATAATTAGAATATAAATTATTTTTAATTAATTAAAAATAAATTTATCAATAATTATTTAATTCCGTTCATAATACAGATGATATGTTAATACCATAATGAGACAAAAGTCATAATTGTGAATATAATATTAAAAAAAAATTAAAAAGAGTTATATTACAAAATTTTCCTAATCTCCTTATTTTGAATATATGTCAAACCCCAATCAAACTGAATAACAATGACTTTATTTGAGAAGTTAGCTATTTTAGTTGATTGTTTAATTTTTTAAAATTATTTTAACTTAATTAATATAGTTGTGTTTAAAAAGATTGATATGTTTTTTTAAAAATAATTGATTTGATAATTATAAAAAATAATAATAATAATTATAAATTAAATCTGATATTTTATCTTAAATTTTTTTTACTCATGCCATTAATTTAACTCTTTATACCCTCAAAATATAATTTTTTAATTACATATTTTTATAATTCCTTTTCCCTAACCTCCCCTCTTTTCCTTACACCCAAAACCTAAAAATCCTAAACGCATTTCTCTCCCTCATCCTTTAAATATTGCGACGAAAGCGCCCCAATCAACACCCCCCCCCCCCCCCCCCCCCCCCCCCCCCCCAAAACAACAAAACCAGAGTCTTTGAGCCTTTCCACAATTTGGGGAATGATTTTCGTCAAATGGGTTGCCGTGGAGTCGCCATAGAGGCAATTGAGCATCGAAACCCCATCTGGAGAAAGGTTTTGGATGATCATTTCGAGGTCTTCAATGGCGATCTGGTGGGTCTCTGTCGGAGAGCTTAGATAGAGAAGTGAGGATTCTTTTCTTCAGCGCAACCATGGCGAGGTGAGAGGAAAGAGAAGAGGACGGTGATCTTGAAGGTTGGTTCTGGATTTTTAAAGATCTTGAAAATTTAGGTACTTGTGAACTCATTGTTGATTTTGTTGAAGAATCAGAAATGGGGTTGTGAAGATAGAATTTGGGAATGTGAGTGAGATGGGTTTGAAAATAGGATTGGTTGTAGACTCATTAGTTGCAGAAGAGAAAGTTAAACCACCATGAAAACAAAATCGAAGCTAATTTACAGGGGAAAATGAGATCTGTGAGAGTGAATCACCAAGTACATTTTCAAAAATAGTGGTGTTAGTGTTAGGGTTTTTGGCTACGTCTATTTGACGGATTAAGTGGAGATAAGATTGTTAGTGATTAGGTGGAATGAGATTATTAGTGAAATGATGGTTAATGAAAAGATTGTTAATGTAAGAATTACTAATGAGAGGATTAAATAAAAATGTATTTGTTTTGATGATAGTGTGAGAGATTATTAGTGATGGGATTGTTAAATTATTTTTATATAAAATAAATAAAAAAAATATTTTTATATTAAAAAAATTTAAATAAATATTAAAACAAACAGGTGCACTTAGTAAAAAAAAAAAATTATATAAAACAGACTCAATTCGCGCTTACTATTTTTTTAATCTCACTCAAAATTCAGTTAAACTAATCTCTCTGAGGATTACTAGCTTTTCGGACTATCACTCCCTCCTAAATCATCACAAGATATGAGTCTCACCCACAGCCATAGCAATACAATCTCGCCTTCCATGCTGGTAAACAAACATGACCTTCAGGTTTTGAGTGTAAGGAGGAGGGAGGAAGATTATAGATGAGGATAATAAAAAAAATTAAATACAAAATAAAAAAAATTATATTTTGAGAGTGTAAAGAGTTAAATTTGTGCTGTAAGTAAAATTTTCTTTTATTTTTATTAATTATTTTAATCTATTTCATTTTTATTAATTATTTTAGTCAAAAATAAATTAAAAAAAAAAACTAAAAAAATAACTTGCCAAATAGGGCTAATAACAAGTGGAAATGAATCATACCTTTAAAGTTGTTAAGACCGAGATATAAAATCTGAAGCAAAGTTAAATTTCCAATTGCCTTTGGAATGAAACCACTGAATTTATTGGAAGACAATGATATGATTTGAAGCTGTCTGCATTCACCCAAAGTAGATGGAATTTGGCCATCAAACTCATTCGCAGAAAGAGCAAGAATTTCAAGTTTCGGAAGAAAAACACACAAATCATCCGGAAGACTACCAGACAACATATTATGTGTGAAATCAATCATTTCAAGTGATGAGATGTTGAAGATGGTTGGCGGTATAGACCCCGAAAATTGATTAAATTCCATCTCTAACCTCTTCAGTTTAGAAAGATAACCGATTTCTTCAGGAACTCTTCCCTCCAGAAAATTGTACGTTAAATCGAGAGACTCTAATGTTGATATGTTGCCAATGGAAGCTGGAACCGAACCCGTGAAACTGTTGTTTGAGAGAAGCAAGTATTGAAGTTTGGGTAAGTTTCCAAACCATGCCGGAACACCTCCACCGAAATTGTTGATTCTGAAGTCGACAACTTTTAGGCGATGCAATCGAGCCATCTCACCTGGAAGATGACCATGGAAAGTGTTGTTGATAATGTTGAAGTAGGATAGAAATGAGAGGTTTCCTATGTGGGTTGGAATGGTGCCTCCAATACCCATGTCAGGGAGATTCAAGGCTGTCACTCTACGGTGGCGCTTGCCGCAAGAGACACCAATCCAATTGCAGACTGAGGTGGCTGAGGACCAGTTATCAACCAATATATGGTGAGGATTGTCGAAAGTGATATGGGCTTTGAAGGCTAAAAGAGCAAATTGATCAGTGGTGGAGTTGGGAACATTCATAGCCAAACAAGGTATGAAACAGTAATGTGCCAAGGACACTACAGCTGCTGCTGTTAAATAGAGGAACCAAGTTTTCTCCATGAAGATAACTTAGATATGGAAACAAGAGTAGAAGTGAGTACACAGTTTGAGGAAGAGCAATAACAAACCAACATAATTTATATAGATAGACATCATGCAGAATAATGTTTGGCTTTTGTCATCCTTATTTTCAAATCAAAATTTGACTAATAATTTTAAAAAAGGTGCTTATTCTTAATGAGTTTTTCCCTCAAAAAGTAGGAGTCTTGTGTCATTTTGATTTTTTTAATATTTAAATTGTGTCAATTTAGTCCTTAATATATAAAAGTGTTTCAATATATTTTCCAATATTTAAACTATGTCAATGTGATTCCAATTATATTTTATAAAAGGTGTTTCAATTTAATTCTTCAATTTAACTTTGTTATAGATTTAAACATTGGAGGTTGAATTGAAACTACTTTTAAGTGTATAAATGTATAACAGAATTAGATTGAGGGATTAAATTGAAACATTTTTTATACAATTAGAAAAAAATTAAAATAATTTTATATATTGGGGATTAAATTGAGACAATTCAAATATTGGGGACACAAACTCATATTTTTTAATTAAAAATATAATTAATCCAAAAATATTTATATCTTATTTTCCTTTGAGTAATACTATAGTGATTACATTTGGAACAAACTATTGTGCAATTCTAATATTGGTGGCACAAACTCATATTTTTGAATTAAAAATATAATTAATCCAAAAATATTTATATCTTATTTTCCTTTGAATAATACTATAGATAGTGATTACATTTGGAAAATAAATATTGTGCAACGGTGACTTAACATTATTTGTATGATGTCAGTAATCAATAACGAGGCACAAACAAAATTAAGACTTCCGCTAATCCAACTGTGTAACCATTCGAGGTTTTCTAATTGATTAGTGATTTTTTATTTTTTTTTCTTATTATTATTATTTTTTGTGTGTGTTCACTTCATATTCGAACACCATCTGCCATGTTACCTCACTTTATTGTACCAATGGCTTTTACTAATTCTTTTCTTACTATAAATTTTAAGGGTTTGGCGAGTGGTAAAACTATGGGCAAATAACACAGAGCTTTTTGCGACGGTGTAGGTGCCGTCGCCAAAAATGATTTTTTGCAACGATGTGTAGGCGTCATCGCCAAAAAAAATCTTTTGCGACAGCGTGTATCTGCCGTCGCCAAAAATGACCTTTTGCGACGATAGTGACCCCGTCGCTGATGAATGCACAAGAAAAATACAGGAACAATTGCGACGCCTGGTTTACCGTCGCAAAAAAAAAAAAAAAAAAATTTGAGACGGGAAAAAGTTACTCTCGCAAATAGTGGACAATTTTGCAAACTAAGTCTTGTTAAAACGGTGTCGTTTTATTTGCTAACTAGCGTATGCCCGTGTCTAAAGGCATGGTGTAATTTTTTTTTTTTTTTCAAAGAGTAGGGAGTAAATTTTTTAAAATGTTTGACACTGGAAAGATATGAATGAAGTGCATCTAATAAAAAATTTAAAACATGAAAAAAATTTATGAAAGACAAAAATAAAAGATTCAAAAAATAAAATTTTGTTTGAAAACCAAATTTCAGCCATCATATTATTCATGTTCCATTTTAATGCATAGCCAACATGGTCATTGACCCTCTCCATCTTCATAACATTGTTGCTTACACTAAAACATAAAAAATCACACAATGGCAAAGACTAAATTAACAACCGTAACTTCCAAATTCCCTTGTTCATAAAAAAGACTCTTCTATGCTTCAGAAATGATCTCTTGTCCCCGAAAACTTATAACCCTTTTATCTTATTTGACTCACAATCGTTTGATCATACCTTGAGAAGTTCAGATGATTCAACGATGTGTAGAACTTAGAATTGTTCGGAAAAAAAAAAATCTATAACGGCATTGGATATATAAATTTACAGACGGCAAATATCCCTAGCACGGGGTTTTAGATGGCTGACTATTCAAAGCAGAATTCTAAGGGATGAAGGGGAAAACCTCCATTTTACAGAAGCATTATTCGACCCCAGTTTAGCTTTGCATCAAATGGCTCGATTACATAGACTGCACCATCGCTCATTCCAAGCGCGATTTGATTAGGTTGAGATGGATGTGCTGCAATCACCACAGGAAAGGCACAGCCACTGCTTCTTCTGTAGAATTAATAGCCATCTTTAAATGATTAAATCAACCTCTCAAGCATAATACAGATTATCTTAACTTCTCTAGTCTTTGCAAATTTATTTATTTATTTTAAATTTAAAAAAGAGTAACATTAATGGAATCTGCATTCCGCAGTACCATCAGGTGTGGGATAATCATGGCCATAAACATTTAGTTCAGGCAATCTTCCAACAGCTACTTGTTGTATGTAAGGCATAAGATTGTTTGGGATGCCTTTTGGATCTTCACCAATTTTGCCACTCTCATGAGCCCCAGCAGGGTTAAAGTACCTCAGAAAAATCACTCTCCATTCAGGATCTAAACTCTGGATATCTCGAGCAATTTCTTCGAGGAAAAGCTAATTAAACGGAACAAAACGTAGGTTGGGGGGGGGGGGAATTAAGAAATTGCACCTTTCTAAACTAAGTACACCATTCCTTCTCTAATGGTCCAACAGACTTGGAGCATAAAACATAGAATGTGAGTAGAAAGGGGACATATTTTAGGATATTGTAGCATATACCTTGGTCCGCCCATAAGGGTTCATATGTATTAACTCAAAATCCTCAACACATGGAATTTGTAATTAATGTAGCTTTGTAAGAGCTTCAATCACACTAAGGGCATTCCTTTGTAGTTTTACCTCTATGCCATTTGTAAGAACCTGCATTTTAAGTGAATAAGAAAATCAAAAAAGCACACCAGAAAACAATACCAGTTCCCACGAAATAACACAAAAATGAAGTAAAAATTTAAGTCAAAGTGACCACATGTAATGGACACTAATTCTGAACCAATCTACCCATCTATCGTAGAAAGAAAATAAATTCAATTCTATTATATGAACCAATCTATCCATCAAATTTTGATCTATAAACTCATCAAAGGCTAGATGAATCCAAAGTTTTTAAACAGTAATTTAACAGAGAAAACCATCCGCACCTTGTGCAAAACCAGGAATCTAGTGACACTTAATATCAAAAAAATAAATTAAAATAAGAATTAAATCATATAAATTAAAAAGATGTGTGTGTGTGTGTGTGTGTGAGAGAGTAGATATCTGTAACACTTTCAATCAGTTTTTTATTTTTTATTTTAAAAAAAAAATTGATACATATTTTGTTAAAATTACAAGAAAACTTATTTGAATATTGCACAAACCAATTTTACTACAATCGGTTGAAAAAATGTACACGCAAGTTGTACAGAATACCCTTCGACAGAACATGATGATTCAATAAGTTAAATTCGACCAGTAATTATTAATCGTTGATCAATAATGCAAGCAATCCACATAGAAAGACCCAAAAAAATCCTGAACTGTCCAAAACAAAATATACCCAACTTCAATTGATCAACAAAAGTATAACATTAGCAAGTCCCATCAAAATCAGAGACCAAAACACATTATATCAGCATAACTGAATCCAATATACATACATATATATATCTATATATATAGAAAAAATCCCCCTAATGCAATGATGACAATAAGAAAGAAAACCAAATAAACAGATTCTAACTACATTAATTACAAATTACATATTTGCATTTCCCACGTTAAAAAAAAAAAAAATTAAACCCCCAGATCTACTGATAAAAAATTAACAGATCCAAAGTATAATTATTTGTGTAATTAACCCTAAAAAATCAAAATACATAACACAAATTGTGACAATCACTATTCTACATATCACAATCACAGTGTTAATTTAGACAAATTGCCCTACACCCAAAAACAAAAAAGCACCAAATTAAACCCTAAAATAAATATATAAAAAGCTCAAGGTAGGAGTTTGCTTTAAAGTTTTCCCTCCTTTTCCCGGTGAACAAACAACGAAGAGAAAGTAATGGTACCAGATAGAAGTCGAGATTGTTGGAGAGTTGAGGTTCGACCAAGTCTCGAACTCGGTCGACGGCTTCCCCAACGGAATTGTCGACGTTGTCGATGATGGCAACCTTGAATCCTTGTTTGAGAAGCTGAAGAGAGGTGTGCGTGAATCCAGCGCCTCCGGTGACCAGAATCGTTTGATTTGACAACGCCATTGCCGTCGAATAAAATCAAAGAGTAAACGCAAAACTGTGATAAAGATGGAAGAGGGGGGGGAGTGAGTACAGAGAAGGGGGAGAGATAAAGATAAAAGGGAGGGGAGACGTGGGTAAGGGGGAGGCTTAATGTTTAGGCGGGAAAATATATATTTAGGATTGATATAAATTTAAGGGGGTTATCTGAGCCGTCCATGTAAATATACAAATGAATCCTGACCCTTAAAATGTCCTAGTAGGACAAATGTCTCTAGGATAAATTCAAAAACCTTTGTGTCTTATTATATAGATGTTTGTCATTTGTGACGGTTTAATATATGCGGTCGCAATAAACTAAAAATTTTCTATCGCGCTCATTTGTTTCCCATTCGCGGTCAAGTTTTCCCAAAATCCCTAAAAACCTTTCTGAAACCAAAATCCCTAAAAGCTTCTGAAACCAAAATCCCCAAAATCCCTAAAAGCTTTCTAGGGTTCCAGCATTCAGCATTGCCATACATTGAAGAGGGTGAACGACGACGAGGGTGACTAGTGAGTGAGCAGCGAGTGACGAGGGTGAACGACGACGACGATGAGCAACAGCAAGTGACGGCTAGCAATGAACAACGGCCTTCGCAAACCCTTCCACTCTCAACTCCCTCCTCCTTCCATCTCCTCCTCCAGATCTCACTCCCGTCGGAGTTTCCTTCTCAGAGCTATAAGTGCTCTATGTTTATTTATTTACAAAATCTCATTTTTGATTAATTGGCTAGTGTTTACTTTTAGTAGTTTTTTTTATTTATTTACAAAATCTCGTTTTTGATTAATTCTGACTCCATCTTTTATCATGCACATCCATTAAAATTAGAGTACATCATAATACACCAACAAAAAATAAAAATTAATTACGAGATTAAAAATAAAAAAAAAAAGAGCAGAAGGTCTAAAAGCAATAAACAGACACTAATAAGTTGATTAGAATTTGAAGATGGGTATGATGATAGAGATGGAGATGGTGGCAATGGAAAAAATGGAATTGTGATGCCATTTGATGGAGGAGAAGAAAAAGGTGACACAGAGGCATGACTCTTATTGCCTTCATGAATCAACTTAATCATCACCATGAAGAGTACCAAATGCAGCTCTCCTGGACCCAAGACCCCCACAGTAACCCCTTTCTCTCTCTCTCTCATCAATATCTCAACTGGGTTCTCTTTGTTTTGATCAATTATTTCCTTATTGAAGTTGGGTTTGTTCTACAGAGCAGACTTTCATAGTCTTGGATAAAGAATTGGTTGTTGGAGACTTCATCCATGGAGATGCCCATGTTGAAGGTCAGTTGGACTTGCACACCCCCTCTTTTATTTACTGAATGGTTTTTATTTTTTATTTTATTACTATGCTTTGATACTCTTGTTGTTTGCAATTGCAATTGAATTTTGGTTGTCATGTATAGTCAGTGTGGAGTATTGTTGATAACTTGACATTAATGAAATTTCTTTATTGTATTGATAATTTCATACACATATGTGCTTATAATTGTGCTTGTATCAATTTTGTGAAGGTTAACCACTGTTGAAAAGGTCTCTCTAGAGATTTTTTTTTATGGCTTTTCACAACCATGGAAAGGGGTTGTTATACAATCCCATCTTCTCCCCTTAGTACCATGATGCCTCCCCCTGGGCTACACTATTTTATTTTTATTTATTTATTTTGCGGGGAGATTTGTGCTTTTGAGATATCTCCTCTATGCTATAGAGTCTAATCTCTTGGGTTATCCCTTCTCTTGCTTCAAGAGTTTGCTTCTACATGGTGGATAGGGTGTTTTCTGGTGTTCTCCATTTTTTGTGTGCTAGCTTTCATGGTGAGAACTAAGAACCCACTTTGGTTATCCAGATTTGCTATGAAATTTTCCCTTTTCTTTCTAGATTCTTGTTTGTGTATGCAAGATCTTGTTGTGGTTCTTGTTGATAGGTAAATCTCTGTGTGTTTTTCTGGAAATCTTTGATTTGCCATTAAGAATGATATCAAAAAGGCTTGAGTTTGTGGGCTCCCATGAGATTTTTATATTTGTTGGAGATGGTATTTTGTTCCAGCACAGCTGGAGTTTTGGCCGAATGATCTCCATGTATGCCTGTTGTTACTGCTGCTAAGTTGCTAAGGAGCTGCTGGTGTTTGCTGTTGGTTTGTTCAAATCCATGCTAGGTTTGTTTCAAAACCATGGGCGGTTTTGTTTAAGACCATAGGCTGGTTTGGAAGCCTTGGTGGGTTTTCTTGACCAAATAGTGTTGATTGGACTGAACTTTATTTAAAATTTATTTGTCCAATGTGTTGTATTGCTTTAGCCTCACTTTGAGCTTATTTAAATCTATTTAGTAGATTATATTGTGTGTTAGTAGCTAGGAGTGTTTTTCCTTTTTGAAGGGCGTGTTGCCTTTTAGGCATGTAATGAACTTCATTGTAATATCTAATTTTTTGGTATAAAATATATGACTTACTTACCCTCTTCTTTTTTGTTTTTGTTTTTGTTTTTTTTTTTTGTTTTGTGAAGGCTCGATTCTCATGTATAATTGGGTCTGTGAACTTCCCTTGAATTTGTTGGATAAATTTGATTGTTCTTTTTTATGGAATTGAGTTTTGTGATTGACACTTATAAGAAAGGTTAGAGTTTTGGATGTTGAGGACAGAGTTGTGCTAAAAATGACAATCTCTAATTTTTATCCTTTTTGCTAAAGCACCATTAATTTTTGCTAAATGCTCAAATATTTTTGATTAATTTTAAAAAGAATGACAAATATAGATGATTAAGTCACTTCGTACTAATGTAGATATAGATATTTGGTTGTTATTGATTATACTATTAATTGGAACGCCTTGGCTTGAGCATTGTAGATGTTTCCTTGTCTTGGGAACTGAAGTTGTTCCCTAAGGTTGTTTTGGATTTATGGATTTAAGTAGAGATTTGTAGAGGGAAAGGAAATAGGAAGGGAAAAGTGTCAAAAGTTTAGCTTATATTTTTTCACTTTCTCCCTTCTCTTTTCCTTTCTCTTCTGAAATCTTTGAATCAGACATAACCTAAAATGATTGTAATTTGTAGTTGCTTTTCAGTGGGGACATCTCTTGAATGGTTAAGATTATAATTGATCACATATGCATGGATTTTATAAATGCGTAAAATTGCTAAAGAGAATTTAATTCTTCACTTTCTATTCCTGCAGTATTTTTGAGGGGTAGTAAATTTTTAATTGGGTTTATTAACCTTTTAAAATATTAAATATATAATTCAGTGATGAAAACTTCTACTTGTGATGGCTGATGTATGCATATAAACTTTAAATTTCTATTATTTCCATGTTCATCATTGGATTACTGCCTACCATTTACAAGTTTCCCAATGCTATTCTCAATATATGAAATACCTTGTCCACTAGTTTATTGCATTTAAAAGCACTAACCCTACTTTGAGAACGAAGAAGTCAAAATTGAATCATAACTGAAGGAGATTAATTTTTATCTACGTATGGATTTTTCATTAATTTTTATATGCGTATGAAATACCCCACTTGACTTCTTTATGTTGCTTATCTGTATGTGCTAAATTCATGTCTATAAATGATATGCCCTTTTTTCCAGGCATGGTTGGTGATGTAAATATATACATGAATGACTTGGATGATTCCCAAATAGAAAAGATTGAAATAATGATAGCTGAGCCCAAAAGGTACATGCCTTTCAATTTCTTCTTATGATAGTGCCAATGATGACTGGGAGTCGCAGATTATTTCATTATCACTGATTGCTCGTCTCTTCTTATTTTCATTTATAATTAAGTCCATAGTATATGTGTCCATGTACATCCATATTTTCTTTCTGACCATTATGTTTCTTTTGTTTTGGTTACTATTTTACTTTGCTCTGAAGTTGTTAAAGATGTGGATGCTACAACAATGTTTTTTTCCCTGGTTGATGATTTTTTTAAAAGCAACAAATGAAATATTAAACTCTCTGTCTATATATATATGTTTTGTATGTATATTAACATTGATACTAATTATATTACATGATTTTACTTCAACAAGTGAAGCATAGTTTATGATGGACATAGTTTAAGCATATTTGACTTGTATGTCTTATTCAATACAAGATGAGTTTAATCGTCAACTCTTCATGCTACCTGAGGATTGCCGGACTTTAGAGGCTAGGAATACCATTTTCCATGAGTTGATAGGTCATGACGGACATGGATATTGTCACACTTACGGGAGAACTGTGCCTCGGAACGCGGTGTATAAAGATGGTGCTGGGCCATCACGGTCAACACCCTAGCCATCGACTATTGTTCAGATCACCCAGTAGGTTTGGGCGGAGCTAAAGGATGAGTTAAGGGAGGAGCTAAAGGAGGAGATGCGAGCAGAGTTCTCTACACATTTACAACAGATGAGAGCTGAGATGATGGCCTTTGTGTCACAGGGGGCAAGTGTGGATCTCAACAGACAGGTTCGATATAAATTAAATTGTTTGATAGTTAAATTTTCACACAACATATATATACATATATATAATAAAATTTGAATATGATTAACACATTATGTATGCACTATCATAGGTTCCTGATGCATCGAGTCGCCACCGGATATTTAGGGAATCTGCAGGAGATGAGACTCCATATGCACCACCACCGGAAGATCAGGTATAAAATGTATCTTTGCGTTCTAAGCTAAGAATAACCATACATTAACTGTACACAGCCCAAAATGATAGAGGCTAATTCCATAACTAGAAAGAAAGACAAAGGATTTTCCATTGTTAGCACGAAACTTGGCACACACGACCGCCTAGGGACGAGAGAAGACGGGACTCGAATCGGGTTCCCAGTTTGGAAGTTAGAGCTAGATTTCGGTCTAGGCAAACTAGTTCTTTAAAAAACTTAGAATTTGAGGTGTTAACGCCCCAAAATCACCAAACAGCGTCGGATTAGCACGAAACTTGACACACACGACCGACTAGGCACGAGAGACTTATGGGAGAAGACCGGACTTGAATCGGGTTCCTAGTTTGGGAGTTAGAGCCGGATTTCGGTCTAGGCAAACTAGTTCTTTAAAAAACTTAGAATTTGAGGTGTTAACGCCCCAAAATCGCCAAACGGTGTCGGATTAGCACAAAACTTGGCACACATAACTGGCTGGCTTGGCACGAGAGACTTGTAGGAGAAGACGGGACTCGAATCGGGTTCCCGGTTTGGGAGTTGGACCCAAATTTCGGTCTAGGCAAACTAGTTCTTTAAAAAAAACTTAGAATTCGAGGTGTTAACGCCCCAAAATCATCAAACGGCGTCGGATTAGTGCAAAACTTGGCACACATGACCGACTAGGCATGAGAGACTTGTGGGAGAAGACAGGACTCGAATCAGGTTCCCGGTTTGGGAGTTAGAGCCAGATTTCGGTCTAGGCAAACTACTTCTTTAAAAAACTTAGAATTCGAGGTGTTAACGCCCCAAAATCACCAAACGGCGTCAAATTAGCACGAAACTTGGCGCACACGACCGCCTTGGCACGAGAGACTTGTGGGAGAAGACAAAACTCGAATCGGGTTCCCAGTTTGGGAGTTAGAGCCAGATTTCGGTCTGGACAAACTAGTTCTTTAAAAAACTTGAAATTTAAGGTGTTAACAATCCAAAATCACCAAACGGTGTCAGATTAGCACAAAACTTGGCACACACGACCGCCTAGGCACGAGAGGCTTGTGGGAGAAGACAGGACTCGAATCGGGTTCCCGATTTGGAAGTTAGAGTCGGATTTCGGTCTAGGCAAACTAGTTCTTTAAAAAACTTAGAATTCGAGATGTTAACCCCACAAAATACCAAACGGTGTCGGATTAGCACGAAACTTGGCACACACGACCACCTAGGCACGAGAGACTTGTGGGAGAAGACGGGGCTCAAATTGAGTTCCCGGTTTGGGAATTAGAGCCGGATTTCACTGTAGACAAACTAGTTTTTTAAGAAACTTAGAATTCGAGATGTTAACGCCCCAAAATCACCAAACGGCGTCGGATTAGCACGAAACTTGGCATACACGACCGCCTTGGCATGAGAGAATTGTGGGAGAAGACGGGACTTGAATCGGGTTCCCGGTTTGGGAGTTAGAGCCGGATTTCGCTCTAGACAAACTAGTTTCTTAAGAAACTTAAAATTCGAGGTGTTAATGCCCCAAAATCACCAAACGGTGTCTGATTAGCACGAAACTTGGCACACATGACCGCCTTGGCACGAGAAACTTGTGGGAGAAGACGGGACTCGAATCGGGTTCTCGGTTTGGAAGTTAGAGTCGGATTTCGGTCTAGGCAAACTAATTGTTTAAAAAACT
>JAPPVO010000386.1:0-18304 GCA_030407325.1 Camellia japonica
AAAACGAATAAAAAAATGTAAAAACATTAAACATTAATGTTCAAAAAAAAAAAAGTCTAACATGTAAAAAAATATAAAAAATAGAAAAAAATAAAAATAAATAAAATTATGATTTTTACTTAACAAAAAAATACAAAAATATTAAACATTAATGTTTAAAAAAAATGTCCAACATGTAAAAAATAAAATAAAAAATATAAAAAAATAGTCCGGTAGACTATTTTCTAATACCAAGTGCTGGAAATCTATCCGAATCCCTTCTCCAAGGGGATTTATAATCTGGAGGGAATTACGACTCATCTCTCCATTTTCCAAAACAAACACAAAAATAGTGGATCTAATCTCACTATTAATCTCAATCTCTATAACTCCAAACAAACGAGCTCTTAATATTTTCATTATCAATATTTTAAGAAGTACATTAGATCTAAGTTGAAGAAGGAAAAGGACGAAACGAAGGTCGGTGTGGTTTGGTTTGGAAGTGGGTGCACTGGATCATCATTGAATAGGTAAAATCCTCCTGTTTTTCCATTCTTTACATTTTCATGTTTTTTCATTCATTAGTTTGGGATAGTGGCTTTAGGTTTTTTAGTGTTGTAATGTTTGATTTCACCTTTTGATGGCTTGTTCGGCCGTCTAGTGTTGAATAAGATTGTTATTTAAAATTTCAAATATTTGCTTTTATGTTAAAAAATATATATATAAATCAAGAATTGTATTTTGATATTTATGTAAATGCTTACCTCATCTTTGATGCATTGATTCAAAAATCAGTTTTGATTATTATTCTTATTCATTGATTTTGTTTAAACTCTATTATTATTTTATATAAAAATAATTTAATGATCCTTACATTAACAACTATCATCAAAACAAATACAATTTTACTTAATCTCTTCACTATCAATCTCCTCACTATGAATCCCCTCCATCTACCTCTGAAAACAAATGGGACCTAAGGAGATAATGACGTTGTAACGCCCTCAAATTTAACCCAAAATACATACAATATTGACATGCATCGACATAAGAAAATAAAATATTATTCCATTCATCAGAGTATTCTAAAAGAAAACATTACATGTAATAACGAAAGTAAATGCCCTACGGGCTTACATCTTTCCAAGCCAATACTTGGACATAAAAGAAATGAGTACTAACTCAACTACAGGTTAAGCCCTTGGCTTGTAATTATATGTAACATCAAAATAACAAACTAGCTAACTAAACAGAAAGAGTCTTCAACTCCAAATCCTCCCAAGCTAAGTTCTTGGAGGTAGCATATCACCTGGACCTGAAAATGATATTCCCGTATAGGGTGAGCCATAACCCAGCAGAAATATACTAAACCAAATATAAGAATTGACTAAAGCTATAGCATTCGATAGATGGTTAACCCTTACAAATCCATTATACCATTATATAGTTTCATGACCATAATGCCCATGACATGTTTCACTTTCCATTATTATTCAACCTTCCATTTATACAAACGTGGCTCAGAACCTGGCCAAACAATATAATGAGACTACATCTCATGTTAACATTCCTTCCAATAATAACAATTTAAGTGAGACTAAGGCTCCAACTAAAATGCTTCCATAAATCGATAAGTACACATATATGCTGTACTAATACACTTCCATACATCAATAAGTACACAGATTTGATGTACTAATGAAGTCCATCCCCTTTCTCCTCCCAAACAGGTTTGAGAGTCCATCTTCTATCTTCCCTCAAACCATGGAGTACATCCCCTATCTCCTCCCAAACAATATGCATATACAATGTATTAAACACTTGTCATACACAATATTCAATCAATACACACATTTGCTGTATTAATTCAACCATCATATTTAATGACTCATTCAATGTGATTAGTTTCAGTTTTCCCTAATCAACATGCAACGTCTACAACACTCACGACTATCCTCCACCGATAGCCCAAAACAGTTATTTCTAAACAGGAAATAAATGTATCAACAAATATAAACTCAACATTTTTATAGGTGAGTGATTAAATTATCCAACTACACTATTTAATTTCATAATTCTCCAATTTCAAGAATTAAACTTAATCCCACATTTTTCTCTAAATTAATTATGCAAATTAATTTATTACAACAATTAGGGCTTTTCCCCCGTTCCTCAAAATTAACCCTAAGGTTCAATTTTCTCAATTTAATACTATCAATGTCATTTTTCATGACTTCCAAACACATGAATTTTTATATATAAAAATTCCCCTTTCACAAATTATAAATCAAACCCTAAAAATTACCAAACGACACCAACATATCAAAATGACCAAAACTTAGGACAAAACCTATAATATGGAGTAGGGTATCTCTACCTCGAAGTGAAGAACTCGAATGGAGAAGATGACGAAAATCCAAAGTGCTCCAAACCGCCAAACTCTCAGATTAAAACAAAGCCCTCGCAACCCTCTATCTTTTTAATAAAGAACCTAGGGTAGAAACACCCTAAAAATAGATGAAACCTAAAAGAGAAGGTGAGTGAAGGGAGAGAGAACACGGACCTAGGGTTTTTAAAACAAAAGAGGCTGAAAAAAGATGTTTAAAACCGCTGCTGCGTATTTATATAGAACAGGCTCGCTCGAGCAAAGACTTGGTCGCTCGAGCGACCAGACACAAAGAATACTCGCTCGAGCGTAGAAAGCCTCGCTCGAGCCAACAATACGATGCTTCAGGTCTGCAACCCAGAAGCACGCTCGAGCGACAGAAGGCTCGCTCGAGCGAAGAACTCGAAAACATACACCACGCTCGCTCGAGCGAAGGAAAGCTCGATCGAGCCAAGAAAGACTGCTGTAGACACCCCATTTTTGACCGACCTTAAGACTCAGATGTCACCGATTGAGTGCTCGGTGATGTTGCATATTGTGCTCGTTCAGAGGTTTTAGAGTCTCGGTTGCGAGCCTTGCCTCCGAACTTCCGGGCTTTTCTATGCTTTGCCTCGGTTTGCGAACCAGGCTCTATTTTCTCTATTTTCTCTTCCCGAAGGGAGGGAGAGGTCTCGTAAACCGTCTCTCAGTGGCCGTAGGCTACGTTTCGTGGTTGTAGGCCATTTTTCCCATTTGGAGCCTGGTTCCCGGTTTTCGGAGCCGTCGGCCGTGTGCCTCGGTTCGGGACCACTTAACCACCTCCGTTTGCTCCGGTTTTTGGCATACATCTTATTTACTCCCTTTTGAGGGACACTGAGGCTCGAGAGACCAACTTCGTGGTCGAACGCCACCTCCGGTGCTTAACAGGTTGTTTTCGGGGCCCCGGCCGCGCCTTTCGGCCCCCGAACCTTCGTTTTGCATCCGTTTTGTTTCATTTTTGGTGGAGACCTTATTTTCATTGTTATGAAGGTCGTAGAAGGGTGGGAGGCCAGCAATTGTTCTGAAGACCAGCTTTATTCCTTTATCGCTTTCCGTCGCCCGTTTTCCTCACTAGAAAGCTGATGTTGACCATTCCCGGGCCACTTTCTTTGACCCTCAACCACCTATTTGTGTTGTACACACCTGGGAGGCCACCAATATGTCATGGCCGGCCAGCAATTGTTCCTGACCCTTTTGAACCCCTCTAGAAAGTTTTTTTTTTCTCTCTCCTGGTTCACATTTTCAGGGTTTTGACTACATAGTTGTGTTGTGCACACATGGGAGGCCACCAATATGGGGTAGCCGGCCACTAATTCTCATTGACCCTTTTGACCCTGGCCGGCCGGCCAGGGGAGGTGGCCGGCCGGCCACCTGAACCCTCTGAGCCTGGCCGGCCATGTTCCTCACACCTGGTTCCTTACAGCTGCACCCTCTGTTTCCCCCCAGATTCTGTATCCGATGAGGGGTCTTTTGGGGGGAAAATTTGAATTTGATTTTCCCCCCATTTCCTCCACTCCTCCCTCTATAAAACCAGATCCCCCAGCTCCATTTTAGAGGGTTATAACAATTGGTTTAGAGCTCTTTCATTAACTCTCCCTCTCTCTCTATTACAACCCTCAAAACACCCTTGGTTCTTGGCCATTTCTATACCAACCCATAGCACAACACCTCCACACTCCATTCCAGCGACTTGAGGCTGTTTTTCAGAGGTTAGGAGCACCATTTCTTGGACCAAAAGCTGTTGAAGACTTGTGCTCCAAGGGTGAGTCTCTTCTCCCTCTTTTCTTGCCTTATTTTGCATGCTATTTTAGCTTTTGTTGCTAGCATTTTTGGGCTCTGACCCGAACTGTAAATAGTCATATTTTGATCCCATATCCATGTTTGATCAAGGGTCTTTCTCTGTTTGAGGTCTCCTCCTCACCCTTTGTGTTTAAACTCTCTTTTAGGCCTATTTTTGCATGATATTTTAGGCTTATTTGTGAGCTGTTTTGGACTTGGTCATAAACTGTGAAATGTCTTTTTTTGAGCCCCTCTTAAACTTTGTTGAAGGGCTCTTCTCTGTTTGAGGTCAGCTGCTACCACTTGCCTCTTTATCCCTCTTTTAGCCCTTTTTTTGCATGTTGATTTAGCCTCACTTTTGTTCATTTTCAAGACTTGATGTAAACTGTAAAGTGCCTTGTTTTGAGCCCTTCTTCAATTTTCTTGAAGGGCTCTTTGCCATTTGGGGCCAGATGCTGTCCCTTTTCTCTATTCTCTCTTTTAGGGCCATTTTTGCATGATAGATTAGCCCTACTTGTGTTCATTTTTGAGGTTTTTCATAAACTTAAAAATATCTTGTTTTAATCTCATCTTCAAGTTTGTTTGAGGTCCCATTTTTTTTTTGAGGTCACATGCTTCCTTGTATGCTTGATTCCTTCTTATTTTGAGCCTTACACCTAAGCTCTTGTTGCATGCTTTGTTTGGCCTTCTAGCCACTAAAATCAAGTGGATTTTCAGTGGCTAGCACACTGTTTTGAGCCTCCAAATCAGAGGGGGGTGACCCCCTCTCATCTTGACTTGTTTGGTGGTCATTTTGGCCTTCCAAAGGGACCCCTCTTTGCATGCTTTTTAGCTACTTTTCAGGCCCAATTTGGTGAGTTTTAGGACTACCATATTTGATTTCCAGAGTTTTTTTGGTCATTCTTCATGTCTATCTTGTATGTGCCTAATAACTCCTTGCATGGCTCTCTAAAGGAGCTCCTCATTTTTGCACATGTTGGCTGCATTTCAGTGATTATTTGGTCATATTTCCATGTGTTTTGTTCACTGATTTTTGTTGGTTTGGTGAGATTCCATGTGCTTCATATACTTGCCATG
This sequence comes from Camellia japonica, assembly GCA_030407325.1. NCBI lineage: Eukaryota > Viridiplantae > Streptophyta > Magnoliopsida > Ericales > Theaceae > Camellia > Camellia japonica. The sequence continues at coordinate 5,240 of JAPPVO010000386.1, forward strand.
TAAACCATGTTTGCTAGTCAAAATTGCATTCTACTTTAGCCCATCTTGCTAGCACCTTTTGGCCATGCTTCGAACTAAGAAAGTTCATGTTTTGGGACTGCCTTGACTCTATCTTCATGCTTCATGATCAAATAATGCATGCTTTGTATAGCTATGGGTCATTGCGTATGCCTAGTTTTGAGTTTCGGGGTTCATCTCATGCATCGGGTGCCATATTGCCATGTTTCGGGGCTGTTTAGCATCATATTTTAGTGCTGAAATTCGCATGTTCGTATGCCATATTCCATGCCTTGCCACGCTTTGGTAGAGTGGCATTCGTGCCTTAGGGTCGGTCATCGGTTCGCGTGCACGTGTGCATGCATCTCGAGTGTCTCATTTCCATCTAATGGCCACTGATGTGAGTGTGGCTGAGGTCCACTTACGTTGGTGTAAGTCCATTATGCATTGCGTATGCCATTTCATTTCATAGCATTGCGTATGCTAGGTTGCACGTTAGAGCATCGTGCATGTCGTGTTACATCGAGCATCGTGTATGCCATTTCATAGCATTGTGTATGCTAGGCTGTATATTAGTCACATTCATGCATGTCATGCATATTGCATTGTGTTCGGGATAGGAGTTAGCCCGAGCACGGGAAACGAGGGATGTTTCGTACTTCGAGTGACGGAACGTGTCTAAATTCCCAGTCACCGACACTCCGGATTATCCATGATGGAGTCTTGGTCTTGTTGTGTTTTCATGTGCATTCATTCCATATTGAGTTGTGCAATTCGAATCCTCGGCCATCATGCATCGAGATGCGTGATTGGTGGCACGAGGATCGAGGCATGCATACATATGTAAAAATACATTGCTATGCCCCTTTTCTGCTCTCTGTTGCAGCAAATCAGAAATCAGCAGCTTTCAGAAGCCTTGCACAGCATTCTGGCATCAATTGCAAACAGAGGCTAATTGGGGCATCGCGATGGATTTCCATGCCAAGCAACCCGAACATGCATCATTCATCATCCAGAGCAGAGTCGAGGCAGTCCCTAGCTTGCATGCTAGTTTACTACTTTCTTAATTTAATTTGTTAATTAATTAGGATTTTGTATTTATTCGGACTGTACTATTTATTTGGGACTGTATATTATTTATTCGGACCCTCCAAGCGAGGGCAATGTTGTAATAAGTATACGTGCGTGTGATGTATGTCTTCCAGCCCCACGTCTTTCTCCCTTTTATTTACCTGCTTATGATGGTTAGATTAGGGCATGTTTCAATTAGCATACAGTATGATAGCATGTTTGCATTCATTCATCTGTTTTGCATGCACCGGGCTCGGTGCATCATACCTCACTGCATTGTATTTCAATTCCAAGTTGAATACTTGTTAGCTGTAGCATTCCATATGCCATGTTTAGAATAGCCGAGCCTATTATAGTTGCATTTTTGCATGTGTTGCATTAGGCATTTCTGTATAGTTAGGATCATGCATGGATTTCTAACATAGTTTCTGTTTTGGCTTGGAGTACTCGGTAAGTTTTTACGCTTTAGCATCCTTGCATGTGTGTAAGTGACTGCCATGATAGCATGCTTACCATGAGGCTATATGCTTATGTGATATAACTGCCTGAGTGCCTGTGGGTGAAGGTTGAGTTATTTGGATTGGAACAAATCATCGACTGTGAGTTTTAAGCCCACTAGATAGTGACAAAACCATCTTTTCTAAGCCCACCCGAGGGTGGCAAAATCTGCATTTTAAGCCTACTTGCGAGTAGCAAACCATCTCTCAAAAACAAACATAAAATGTTTTGTTCCAATTCAGGCGACCCAGTCTATACTTGTATGCTGTGCGCATCACATAGTAAATCTAGGCTAATAACCGGAATAAGAACATATAATGTTTTCAAAACTAGATATCATGGTTAGTAGAGGTCGATCTTTGATCGGGCGAGCGAGGGTGCTCACGAAGTGACCTTCCCCAATCGTACCCAAGTTCCCGAGCCGAGGCAACTTTGGTGATGACGGACACATGGCCTTAGGCATGAGTCAGGGTTTCCTAAATTTCCCAAAATAAAATATTTAGGTGGCGACTCTGTATCTGGCAAAGCAGTCCATGTTTGGCATTTCTTTCAAAAATCTGTTTTCTCAAAACGATTTGCCGGATTTGGACTCTTTGGTTCAAGATTGAGAACCGTGACAATTTGAGTCCGAACTGTAGTGAGCCCAAAATGAACAGAACGGGACATCATTCCTCCCGGGGCGTTCGGGGACGTCTACAACTGCTCTCAGGTCTATTACCCAGACACAGTCGCTCGCTCGAGCGAAGAAACACTGGCTCGAGTGAAGGACCAAAAACAAAGAGCTCGCTCGAGCGACAAACTGCTCACTCGAGCGAAGGACTAAAATTCTGGGCAGCAACCTTTTGCTCCCAAACACTCCCAACTTGTAACAAACCTGCCCAATACATCCTGTAACTCAAAAATAAAGAATTAAAGGACGACAACAGCGAATATATAGTAACAGGATCCACGGAACTTAAGTCCGGATACAACAACCAAATGGGAAAAAGACCGGGGTCGCTATAGACGTGATTGAGACGTGAGAATAAGATGTGATTGAGAATAGAAAAGGAAGAATTTTTTAAAAAATTAATTTTATATTAAGGTTATTATTTGAGTGTAATATAAAATTAAAATATTATATTATTCAAGAAAAATTTATGAAAAATTATAAGCGGTACTTACGTGTAGGTTCTAATAAGTAGACATTATTTAATAAGTCCTATGGAAAAAATTTGTCAAAAAAAAATCACTAATTGTCAATTTTTAGCGACAAATATATAAAATTGTCACAAAAAAATTATTTTTAACGGCAATTTTATCAAGAATTATTTTCAATAAGACTTGATGGGAATTAAATCTAACTATTAGGACCTATTGATAATTTACCCAAATTATAAAGTGTATGAAAAGTAAATTATATATTTAAATAATTTAATAAAGAGTACTTTAAAATTAGGTGTGCTAATTAATTTCTTAAGAGTAAATAAAATCCTTCTAATTTTCATGGGAGCTTTACGTTGGGCCCACCATGCATGGGCTGGAGGGGCCACTTGGTGTAGAATTCAACTATTTTGGGTCATAAAAATGACCATTCTATTTGAATCAAAAAAATTATCTAGTACGCTTTATTCAAATTTTAAATTTTTATTATATTTTAATGTGAATTTACTAATACAGATAATACATATTAAATCTTAAAATAAAATATTATATTTTTCTTGTGGTATACCCTAATCAATTATACGTATTCTTCCTATTTAAATAATTTAATCTTCTTTCCCAATTTTCAGTTATTTATTCTTCTTCTTCTTCTTCTTCTTCTTCTTCTTACTCCAAAACTCCAATCCAGCACACAAAAACTCACCATTATCATTAAAATAATTGTTTTTTTTTATTAAAATAGAAGTTTGAAGAAAATCAAATAATGGATGAGAGTAACAATCAAAACAACTTTTTTAAAGAAACCCAACAAAGAGGAGATAAGTATTCACATAAATATCAAAATACAATTGATTTCTATGTTTTTCTTATATAAAAGCGAATATTTAGCTTGTTATTCATTATTATTGTTCGGACTTTCAAAACCAAGCAAGTTCACTTTATTTGGCAATATAGATTTTGAAAGTCCGAACATGAAGTTTACCCTCTTCTTCTCTTTCGCAATCCTCCTTCGCCGGTGCCGCTTTTGCCGCTTTTGCCAGTGCCAGATTCCCTAGTTATATTCCCTATATGTATGTGAATAAAAGAAAGATTTTTCAAAAGTAATTTGAATAGTTTAATTTATTTTGTTTGGATGTACCTCAAAAGGGTAATTTAGAAAAAAATAGGGTGTATTGAAAATAAATTATAATTATAAATAATTTAATAAAATATACTAAAAAATTAGACTCACTTAAACATTGGTGGATGTAAATAGAATTCCCCTAGCTAAAGTGTGGGTTGCTAATGGTTTGATGTATTAATTGGGCGTTGTTTCCCTTTGTTGTTTTATGTTGGGTTATGGGCTATGTTTTTTAGTGGCTTATTGTAATCCATATAGGCATTGGGTTTTGTGACTAATTATGGTCTAAAACCATAGCCTATTTGGTCATGAAGATTGGCCTTGCAAACTTCATGTGATTCCAACCGAGATTATTCTTGGGCCACTTCCAGCATGAGCGATTTGGGGGTCATTGTTATGGGGAATTAAAGTGCGTTGATTAGTCGTGATAGAGTCTGGGAGTTTTGAGGACTATTGGATTGTTCAGGTTGGTTTGTGATTTTTTAATAGTTTATTCTGGTTTGGTTAATGGTCCTCCGTTTTGACTACTTTTAAGCTATGTGAGTTATTGTTATCATGTCAATACATCTTCATGTGATTCAGCTTGGTTTGTTTTGAGGCCACTTCCAGCATGGCTTGAGAGTGATTAAAGGACCATTGTTATGGGGAATTGAGGCTCTTGATAAGCCGTGGTAAAGACTGGGGGGTAGCATGGACAGTTCGTGAGATATAATTTGTTGTGCTTATTTTTACTGATGTTGTGCCTATTGGTCGGTGTTTGTGGTTTCGGTTGATCATTTTGGTGGTAGTATGAGCAAAGCTTAGGTTTTATGTATCGTTTGCTATTTATCATTTTGTTATTGTTGTTAATGTACCGGCCTAGTTCTTTGTCTTCATTCTTTTGATGGCAGAAACAACTAGGAGCAAAATACATTGGCAACATATTATGTTTTTTATTTTTTTATTTTTTTGGTTGTCCCCCCTATTTCTTAAGGGGGTGATGTTAGAAATTGTATAGAGTTTAGTTTCCTGGGTATGTCCCTTGTAAACATATATATTTTATTATTTTATTTTATGACTTACTTATCAAAATATATATATATATATATATATATATCTGAAATGGTGGAAGAAAAATGACATTGGCAACAATAAAACTCGAACCAATTGCATCACACTAATAAGGAGCATTTTATCCACCAAATCATATTTCTTAATGAGTCATTGCCCGTGTCATATTGAGTTCATAAATTTGAAAGCTTTTCTAAAGAAATAGCAATGAAGAAAATCAATACCAAACCAATTAGCAACACAAGGAAAAGATTAAGACTGTGATTTATTAAAGAAAGACAAATATAATCGAGCTCAAAGCACCTTACAAAGTTTAATTAATAATTTATTTTATATATAAAACAAATTTTTTCAACTCTAAATCAATTTATTATTTTTAGATGAATTTAAAAAAATGGGAAAAAATATAAAATAAAAAAGTTTACAATAAAAAACAAATCAATTCTATCAAAAAACCAAAAAAGTAGACTTATTCTATCTTGAGTGGACTTTCTAAAAATATTTAAATATATAATTTGATTTATAAAGTTGTCTCTTAAGAAAAAATTCAAAGACAAAAATAATCCTACTAGTAATTGGAGCCAGAGAAATACCTTATTATTTTTTTTATGTCCAAAAAAAAACCTTAAATATGAACAATTTATCATTATTTTTTGAAAGAGTAATTATAAGTAAACAAAATGTTTGTACAAAATTTGTATAGAGAATGAGTTGATATATTGTGGTTATTTCATTTTCCATAAAAAAATTTGTTGTTGTCTTCTTAATTTTACAAATGCCATTAACACATCATTCTAAATATGTTTTTTTTTGTATGAATTTTATTTTTGCAAATCACTTTTCTCTTTTGTGTGTGTGTGTGTGTTAAATTTTCATATTCGACTCTTAGAATTTAAAATCTTTAATTTTAAGTGGTACGCTTGATTTAAACAAAGAAGAGATGGAGTGTGTGTAATATCATAGAGTTTTATCTAGAAAGAGAATATTGAAGACATTTCCCTTTTGGGAATGGCTTATCCGTACTCTTATCTTCTATAATTCTCTATACTTTATTTTTTTAGCCCCATTCTAGACTTACAATGATAATCTAAATCATATATCTCATAAATTTCATAGTGATGACTATCTGTGCAAAAAACTAATTTCATCAGATATCGATGAATACATGAACAAATCATTATTTTTTTATAAAATAAAAGGTTTAACTTTAGACTCACAGTTATCATCCATTTAAAAAAAAAATGCAATTTATTCATATATCTAGTGATATCTGATGAAATGATTTTTTGTGCAACTCATCTAAATCATTGAAATTACGAGAAGAACGATTTATAGTGTATATCATTGTGGGCCTAGAATGTGACTAAAAAATGAAGTATGAATTTCTTTCGTATTAGGGAAGAAGAATTTAGCATTCATGCATAACTATTGGTCCTTTTGTTTTATAGAAAAAAGAACTCTACAAATAAACCAACATTATTTTTTTTATGAATAAAAAAAGGATTCTATAAATAAAGAAATAATTTTATATAAGCAAAGAACAAGACTAAGACAAAGAACAAAACCGAAAAAAGAGAAAAGGTAGTCTTCCCCATCCACACTGATCCACTGATCATTTCCTTACAGTTGGGTTGATGCTCATCTTTACCAAGTAACCATTTTTTTTTTATTTATTTATCAATATTATCCTTTTTTGGGTAATCACACTTAATTTTCATTTTAATTTTTAATTTTTAATTTTTAATTTTTAATATGGAGATCATTGCTCATGCATCATGGGTCTCATAGCCTTTAAATATTTTTGTATTCTCTATCTAATTTTTGATTTAATAATGCTATAATTTTAAAAAATCTATCTTGAATTTTATCAAAAGACATCAATATATGCCTCAAATTCATTTCACACTTGAACCTATACCAATTCAATCTACATCACCCAAAATCTAGGAAAAGAAATCTGGGTCATATCGTTTTTGTTTCTTGATTATATATAGGGTTCGGGCTTTTCTCCAAAAGACATCAATATATGCCTCAAATTCATTTCACACTTGAACCTATGCCAATTCAATCTACATCACCCAAAATCTAGGAAAAGAAATCTGGGTCATATCGTTTTTGTTTCTTGATTATATATAGGGTTCGGGCTTTTCTCAATTCACAATTTCGATTGAATGGTGGGGATTGTTTGGGACTGTGGAGCCCATTAAGAGTCTCGTTTCAATAATTCGAATATTTTTTTTTAATTTTTTGTAAGGCCCTCTATGTATATCTCCTATTAAAAAAAATTATATTGATTCGATAATCGTAATTTTTTTATTTTATTATGTTTGTCTATAAAAAAATCGATAAGTGTTTTTTTAAAATAAGCCATCCATTAAAGCGATAAAATGAAATTATATATATATATATAATAAGTAATAGGTCTAGCTTAACCAGGACATTTAGTCTAGTGATTGTGTAACACCCTTTGTGGTAGGAGCTCTCGGACTCATACGGAGAGGAGTTTGATACCCTTATGATGGTGATTATTTCTCCCCCATTATAGGGGTTGTTGGGCAGGTTTGGGCTTAGGCTTCATTTGGAAAGTTGGATTGGTTTTTTGGCTATTTTAGCCTAGGCTATAATGTTCATTTGAGTTACTTTTTTGGTTTTTTTTTTTTACTTTTGTAAGAGAAAAAGTGAAATAATTATAGTTTGGATGTAACATTTTATCTTATTAATTTTTTAGCCTATTTTTCTTTTTTGTGGCTAATTTAGCCAAGAAGTCAACCCAACCCATATCACAAACCACACCTTAGTAGTGGGTTAGTAGATTTTATTGACTTTCTTCCCATGTGAGCAACTAGGCTAGTGGTTTGTTTAAAGATGTAATATTTCTTAATTACTTGTAAATATTCTTCCATCGATTGTTAAAAAAAATAAAAATAACAAATAAAAAAAGGTTTAGCTTGTCTTGTTTGGGCCAATGAGACTCATTATGGATCTCGTTTCGATAATTTTATCTTCCATTGTTGGGCAGGTTTGGGATTAATATGTTGGTTAGTAGGCTTTGTTGACTTTCTAATTATGTAAGCTATTAGGCTACTAGTATGTTTAAAGATGTAATATTTCTTAATTACTTGTAAATATTCTTCTATCGATTCTAAAAAAAAAAGATCTAGCTGGCCTTGTTTGGGCCAATGAAGCTCATTATGAATTTCGTTTCGATAATTTAAAATGTTTGTTTATAGAGCCATTTGTGTATATATTAGAGTCACTTGTGTACATATTAGAGTCATTTGTGTATATATCATTCACATAAAAAATTAAGTTCATTCAATGATGGTTGCATGTTTCATTTATCGTGTTTGTCTCTAAAAAAATAGATAGTATGTGTGTTTTTTAAAATAGACTATTCATTTTTTAGTGACAAACTTGATAACTGGAATAAATTACGGTTAAGAGATCGACCTAATTTCTTTATATAGATGATATATATGAATGACCCTCTAAAATAAATTATTTAAATTAATGAAGCGAGACTTGTACTAAACCTCACTACGATTATCAGATCAACCTAATTAGTATAAGTTTGTAAAAAAAAATCACAAATAAATGGTAAACTATAAAAGAATTAATAATTAAAAATATAAAAAAAATTATTAATCTGTAACAACTTTTTTGACAATATCACCGGTTAATATTTTTCCTTAAAAAATTAACACATGCTATAACATCTTATTGTGGATAAACTAATGAGCCTTTTCAGGAATCTCTCAATCGTTTTTTGAGCTCGTTTGGCATAAAAAAGCCAAAGGTTTTTTTGTTAAAATAATTACAAAAAGATAAAATAAGTTTTTTAGCTCAATAAGATAAAACATTCACATCGAATCCATAATCACAAAAGTCAAAAAACCTATCACAAATGAAACTTTTTAACCCGAGGCTAAACTAGCCAAAAGTCAAAAAGCTAAAAAACCAACCCACATCACGTGTTGACGGTGAACTTGCACCCTAAAAACATTGCTGCAACTTTTATTTATTTATTTACTAATAATAATAATAATAATAATAATAATAATACCATTTTACTCTTAAATTAAAGGGTAAATTACAAATACCTCTTCTGAGATTTGCTTAAAATACAAATTGCCCCTTGTGATTTGGAAAATTACAAATACCTCCCTGTCAGAATTTTTTATTTAACAAAATTAATTAAAAAGTAAATTTTTTAACTGTTCACCTATACAATAATAAAATTATCTGAATTATTAATTGAAATAAAATTTTAACATTATTGAAAACTGTTAATTAATTTGATGATTTATTAATAAAAAGATCTATTTGTTATAAAATTAGCAACCTTAGGAGGAATAATATAATTTTTAAAATCACGGAGAATAATTTGTAATTTAAATAAATCTCAAAGGTGTGTTTATAATTTACTCTAAATTAAATTATTACAAAAAGACAAACTTTAAATCCAGCTCCGACGAACCCCTCCCGAGCTTCAGCCAGCCCTTCCCAACTAGAGGGGATGACAGTAATAGTTTAGTGTATTCAATTGAATATCATGATTTTGTTTTTCTTTGTATATATAAATATTATATTTTAATAAGTAAATTCTTCATATTTTAAACACTCCAGTTTCATATATTTTGAATACCCATCTTTCGAACCCTACTCAGCCACTACAACTTTTTCAAAACCACTACAACAATTAAATTTTAGAAACAAAAATATAGGAATGAAATATTTTAGTTGTTGAAAATGTCTTTGTTTTATGTTTATTAACTACCATTATTGTATTTTTAGCGACGATTGAATATTTAGTAATATTTTTTTAAGAATCAAATTTTCGTCTAAAAAAAAATACTTTTGACATAAAATTGTTGACCTTATGCATCAGTGACATTCTCAAAATTTTATCGAAAAATGCATTTTTTGACTTTTTGGGATAGTTTTTCGCGACGACTCACATGACTAATAAAATTGGTCTCCAAATATTTTTATCACAAATTTTTTACTCTTTTGTATAAAAAATAAATAGTTATTAAAACTCTTATGTGTTATGACAAAGGCCAATGAAAGGAGGACCAACATTGAAATCGAGCGGAGGGTGTGTTTCCACCATGGGTGAGTCGGTAGTGGGTGAAGTATGGCGTAGGTGGGTGAAATCCGACAGAGGGGTCAGGCGTGAGAGACACAAAGTTGTGCCTTGGGAGTAGTGGGGCTATGCCTTGGGAGTTGACAAGTGTGCTTATGGGTGCCTGTTAGTGTCTATGTGGTTTTGACTTTGGAGATTCAAGTTTTGTAGTTTTTTTAGTTAAGTCCCTCTTAATTTTTTGTTAAGTGTTACCAAACGGTACCTTATATTTATAAAATTAGTTTATGTTTTGATACCTGGCAATCTGAGTGCTTGTAAAACTGCGGTGGGAATCTCCACAACAGAGCTTATTAGAGCATCTCCAACCCATCCTTCAAAACTTCAAATATAAAGGATCCTTCTTAATTTTGAACTCCAACCCATCCTTCATTTCTTCCTCCCAAATGAAGGAAGATGGATTGATCCTTCAAATATGAAGGGAGGATGAAAAAATGAAGGAGACCTCTAAAATACTATTCACTTTATATTCTTATTATATTTGAAATAACTTTTAATGTGTTTATTTAATTTTATAAAATTGACATCAATAAAAAAGTATAAATCATACCTTTAAAATGAGTATAATATTAAATATATTTTACAAAAATTTTAAAATTAAATATTTATTAATAAACAAAAATTATTTTTTGATTGGAGTTTGAATGAAGGAAATAAAAGTTTGTGGTTAGAGTTTGAATGAATAATGACCTAATCTATATTTACTTTTTGAATAAAAAATATTATTTCCATCCTCGTGAGAAGAGGATGTGGTTGGAGATGCTCTTACTCATCATAGACATCGACTTGAGGTATGTGAGCTAAGTGGGGCCAATATTTGCCAATCCCCTTTTCACACTTCCTTGTTAGTTTCCGACTTCCACCGATCTGCAAGAACGTAAGTGAGGGAGGCAGCCTTTGCACTGGTAAAGATTTGAGCCTAGGGCAACGCCGGATTTGAAGAAGTTCAAGAGAGGCGAGGTTTTGAAACAACTTCGAAGATAGCTTCTCCAGATTTCGGAAATCCTCGATACGAAGAAAAAACAGAGAGGTGGGCAGCAACTTCCCATCTGTCGGAAAGCTGGACCCTGCTACACCTTCTTCTTCTTCTTCCTCTGCCACGTTAATTGCGCCTGAAATCGACAATATTATAAGAGAGGATAAACTGCGCAAACCAATCTTCTTGAAGTTGTTGTTCCATTCTGAAATATTCATCTCCAGCGATTGAAGAGAAGTGAGGTAGTTGATGCACTGCAATCCGTGTGGTAGGGCCTTGAGTTTTTTGCATCCCCTGATATCCAAACGTGTCAGATTTGTTCTGGAGTGGAACCATCCTTCCGGAATGTACTCCAAATTCTTACACCCATCCAAGTACAATGTACTGAGATTCCTGAGATTATTATTATTATTAGGAAGGGCATCTGGCAAGTATTTGAGCCTATCACAATCCCTGATCCAAACAAACTCAAGAGATGGACAGGTAATTTCCATTCCCTCCTCTACTACTAGCAGTGCCTCCAACTTTTTACACCCACAAATCTGAAGCTCTTTGAGTGTGGTTGGTAGCCCCCCACCTCTGCACGATATCAAGCATGTGAGGGATGGACAATAACCAACATCTAACACTTGAAGATTACTGTCATTAATCTGTGTTAAACACCCGAATGTTTTCAGAGCCTCACAATAATGTATCCTGAGTGTTTTCAGCGTGCACGGAAAACCTGTCTCCGAAAAAGAGATGAGACTCGGACACTTAAAGAAATACAACTCTACAAGAAAAGTGAAGCTATGTAGCAGCCGTGGCAATTTCTCTAGCTTTTCACAATTATGTATTGTTAGATGCTCAAGCCTCCTCACTATGCAGGGGAGTCCCTCTTGTTGCTGCTGCTGCTGCTCATGTTGCCCTTTGTTGTCTTCATCCTCATCTTCTTCAAACAATGAAACAAGCTGGGGGCAGCCTCCAATTTTCAAGTGTCGGAATGCAGGGAAACTGTGTTGCACTCTCTCCTCATTCTTCCACAGTGTCTTGAGTTCTTCACAGCTTGTGATCTCCAATTCTTCGAGTTCCATCAGCCCATGAGTAACCCATTTCGGCAAGAACTCGAGTTTCTTAATCATCCCAATGCTCAAGGAGGTCATTGAACTCGGATGCTTAGACTTTGCATTTGCCGATATCAGTTCGTCATCAACCATGCTCCTCATCTCAAGGACCGCTTGAAGGCTTGTTAGAGGAACGTCATTCATAGCTATAGAGGTGAGTGACGGGTGGACAACCCTAGAAACTTCAACTAGCAATTGCGGGCACTTTGTAATCTTTAGATTATTCAAACAAGGTAGATCACTTGGCAACATTCCAACAAGTTTAGGACAATTTTCGATGGAGAGCTCACTAACATGAGTAAATGGTTCAACTTCCTTATCATCTTCAAAAGTATACCAATACTCCCATTCCGGCATATCCTAAAGCTTAGAGTCTCCAATAATTGAAAAGGTTTGGCACTACCCTGCCCATAAAACTCAGGACTGACATGTTTTAGTACACTCATTCCTTTAATGTAAAGCTTTTTGAGCAAGGGTAGTTGTCCGAGTGGTGGCAAGGATACACAATTTCCACAATTATCTAAACTTAGGTCAACCATATTGGAGAACAGAGGATCTCCTATCCAATTAGGAAATCCTGTACCAAGGTAGCCTTTGATATGGAGCTCTTTTAAATCTTTGTGAGGTCGTAGCATGTCAAGCACTTCTGTTTCAACTCTTCCATCTTGTGAATTATCTAAGTTAAGACTCCATTCCATTGATAACACATCCAACCCCTTCTTATCATTTAAATTCGCCTCCCTTGCATCTAATGGAACGACCACGTTCTGTAACCCAGATAGGCAAAGCTTCCCCCGAAGATAAATTAAGTTTCCCAACTCTCTTAACTGATGCCCATTATTTTTAGTAACAATGAAATTGGATAGTGTTTGAAGACTAGCCAACTTACCTATTTCCAGTGGCATTTCTTTTAAGGAATGTGCATTTGTAGTATCGAGATGACGTAGGTCAATCAGGCTTCCCA
>JAPPVO010000387.1:0-27777 GCA_030407325.1 Camellia japonica
GTACGCAATGACTCCACTATGGAAAATGGTTATGGAATAGTCATTTTGTAAAGAGTCATAAGCTATGAGCAAATTTTAAACCACCATCGTGTAATTAAATCACCATGTAATTAATCTAGGTCCATTAGTTGATTACAATGGTTTATAACATGATTTAGTGTTTTTTAAAAATAATTTTTGAATTTTTTATTTGTATTTTTTTTATTTTTAGTCAATTTTATAAATATTTTAATCAATATTTTTTAAATTAATTTAATTTAAATATAGTATAAAATTTATGATTTTAATAAAAAAATGACTAAAAACCAACAAAGGCAAAATTTAAATAATTTTTTGTATTTTGTTATATTTATTGAATTTTTTAAATATTGTCTTTCAAATATTTTACTTTTTAAAAACATCTATATTAAATGTATATAAAAAAAACCAAAATATTAAAAAAAAATAGTAAAAATAAAATACTAATTGAAAATTCAAAATTTGATTGAAAGGTATTATTAACTCATGGTGGGTCATGATCCGAGTCCATCTCGACAATTATAGACCATTTTAATGTGTAAGGATCATTGAATATGTTATTTTTGTAAAAAATTACGTTGATCGAATAGCGGTATTCACTTGATCATATCATATTTGTGTCAGCAATTTATTTTTAAATCATATTTGCTAATACACAAATATAATCTAAACGAGTGGCTATCGATATCCTATAAACATATTTTTCACAATAATGATATAACGAACTCTAATGATTTGAATTATCGAAATAAAACCCACTATAAGTTAATAACACTCTCTAATCAGATTACAAATGATAAAGAAACCTCCACTATTTGGTATCATCTACAAAAGTGCACTTTTTTTATATTTTTATTTTTTTAAATCACATCACCTATTTATTTTTTTACACATATTTTCATAAAAAAATAAAAATATATATATTTATTTAGATCATCCCAAATACCGTCGAATCTATCTTGCGAACGCATTAAATTCTCATAACTCTTGGCAAACCAAATCGTTCGAGTGTCTGGGAAGGGACTTTTTTGGCTAAAATAATAAATAAGACAAAATATCATATCCAAATTATAATTATTTTATTTTTTTTTACAACCATTAAATCAACTATAAAAAAAAAAAGTCAACAATCATTTCAAACATAACTTTTTTAACCAAGTTAAAATAGTTAAAAATCCAATTAAAATAGCAAGTTCCAAAACAAGTCGACTATTTGGTCCAAGAAATCAAATCAAGTTATCACATCAGTCTTTTTATTTTTTTATACGTCTTTTCGTAAAAAAATTTAAAAATTAATTAAAATAATCAATTTTCAAATGAACTCTAAGAATACTTATAATTAAAATAGAGCAGCTTGCCTCCCGTTCGAGATTGGACTGGACGGTGTTGTTCGGCCCGTGGAGGTCCACCACGGGTTCCATATTGATAATCTGAACTGTCAATGTATAAAACTCGTCGAGTACTATATGCCTATAAAAAATCACGTTGATCGAATATCGATAGCTATGTGATCAAATAAATTTTGTATACAAAAAATGAACTAATAACAAATTAACAGTTGACAAAAAATTGATCCGATAAGATAGCTATCGATATTCGATCAACGTGATTTTTTACAAGTATATAGTACTCGACGAGTTTTACAAATTAAACAGTTCGGATTATCAAACGAGACTCGTGGTGAGCCCCCACGGGCCGAACAACACCGTCCAGTCCGATCTCGGACTGCAGGCAAGTTGCTTCCTATTTAAAATGTTACAATACTTATAAGCTGACTTTTTTACTTATTATGAAAAAATTTGTAAAAACATAAAAAGATAATATGATAAAAATTAGTCAACAAATTAATTTATTTATGCTGTTGTAGCATACATATACTTGAAACTTTTTAATAATTACGATAGGGTGTTTTGAAAAGATGGTTAAAAGTTAACTTTTTGATTTTTTTTTTTACTTTTTTAAAAAATATATATATAAAAAAATATGAGAGATGATATGACCCAAAATGAATTAAAAATTGAAAAGTGACTTTTAACCTACTTTAAAGAGCCCACAAGTTCAAAATTATTTTTGAACATGTATTTATGAATCAGACGACAATATATTTTTCTTCATCCCTAGGTCTCTCTTTCGAGAAGTTATTAGTTTGGTTCAGAAAAATACTTCATATGAATTGTGATTGGTAGAAGGAGTGAAATTCACGAATTTGTGTTACATGATTAGAGAATATAAAAAATATAATGAATTGTGATTGATGAAGAATATAACTACATAACACCTCCAAAACAACTAATAATTTTTTTCTCTCTTTCCCTTTTTTTCTTCTTCTGAAAAAAGCTAGGTAGCTCGAATTTCTGTAGCCCGAATGACTCGAATGTATCAAAACGGCATCATTTTACCTCCAAAACAACATTATTTTGAGATATTCAAACCATTCGAATCATGAAAATTCGGACCATTAAGCATGATTGTTTTCTTTTTCCACACTTTTCTCTTTTTCTAGAGATAATCAATCAATTGGGTTTTGAAAATAAGAGCCATCGTAATGAGTGATTATCAATTGGGTTGAAAATAAGAACCATCGTAAGGACTGATTATAGAGTCACATTGGAGTATTATTTCATATTATTTATTATTTTACCCTTATTTTGTTATTTTTAAAATTTTAATAAAAAATATTATATTTTTTTATAGCTTTAATCAATAGAAGTCAAGTTGAGGCACTATTATATAAATTTAAGCCTTGTTTGGCATACAACACTTTCAGCTTAAAAGTCAAAAAATTATTTAAAAAATCAAAAAACCTAAAACCTATATTAAAAAGTCAAGATTTTCTTTTATTATTTCTTTTTTGCACATCCTTTCGTAAAGAAGTAAAAATTCATTTCAAACATACTAATTTTTTTTTACCTCATATTTTTACTAAAAAGTCAAAAAAACACTAAAATACCTTATTCCCAAACGAGGCCTTACTCCAAGACCGCATAATTTTTCTCATGACAACTTACATTTGTTTAAATTTTCAAAAATAATTTTTTGAGTTTTCAATTTTTATATTTTTTTATTTTTAATGATTTTTTAAAAATCTTTTTAGATCCACTTACTCTTGATATACTTAAAGTATTATTTGTACAAAAATCTTTTAAAAATTATTAAGTACAACAAAATATGAAAATATACTAAATTTTTATATTTTTTTATATTTGGTGAACAATTTTGATTCAGACCCCCACTGTTTTCCCACCCCCACCACCCCCACCAACCCCACACACACGTGGGGGTTGGTCAAAAAAAATAAAAAAAATATGGGCCAATCAGCTCCAACTGGGGGTCTGGGGGTCTCCTCCAGTGGGGGTACAAACCATTTTCCTTTGGTGAATTGTTTAAATTTATTTTTTTATATAAATATTATACTTTTTAAGTATATCTAAAAAATAAAAAATAAATGCAAAATGTTAAAAAAATTTACTAAAAACAAAAAAATTCAAAATGGACTAATGCGACCATTACTGGTCTGGCCTATACACCATTGACGTTGTGGCCCTTTCAGATAATTCCCACAGTGTAGCTATGATGCATTTTATTTAGAAATAGTTTCAATTTTGAAATACAATTCACGGGCAATGTTTTGCATATTTCAATGAAAGCCTACATAAATTTCACATGCTATAGTCTGCAAATAGATATGTTGAGCTCGAAACACAAAAAACACATTCATGAATTTCACACACTACTAGTCTGCAAATAGATAGGTTGAGCGCAAAACACAAAAAACATTTTCATGAATTTCACCCAACTATTCTGCAAATAGATATGTTGAGCCCAAAACACAAAAACAAATGTCTGCATAAAGACGCGACAATTTAGGGCACACTATATAATCGGCATGACATAATTGTTTTTCATGCAATAGTAGACATTAGTTACAGAACTTACTACAAGCGAAGTAGTACACATACAATACAAATTTTGCTGCAAGTCCCACAATAGGAAGGAAACGAACCACGAGGGAGAAGACCAATGTCGCTCCATTGGCTATATATTTTGAACACATATAAGTACTTAAATCGAACAACCACACATGCTAAAGCAACATGAACAACCACAAGTAATATAACTTCAAGTGCTCACAGAAGACTTTTGCTTGAAAAGCCATAAAGTTTTCCTGCAGATGCCAACCAACAAAATGGAAATCGATATGAAGAACAGAGCTGGACCTTCATTGGGTGATACTGCCTTCAACGAGAACATATAAGAACCAAATAGAGTCGAAATTGGGATATGAGGCCAAGGCTTTAGTGGGAATTCATGCAGAAGGAATACAATAATGCCCACCGATGCGATGAACACCATAGAATTCAACAACATGAGCGAGTGGGACATGATTGAATCTTGTATATAGCCCTCTTTGGAAGTGCTTCCAAGGAGGTGAAAAGGTACTTGGAAGGTTATTGTTGCAAATAGGGTAGCTATCAGCAGCAAACATTTCCGAATCCAACAATGCGCATAACAGTGCTTATTCTGATAACCCTTTGGACAAACCTCTATGACCATAATCATCATTGTGCTTCATTTTTTGTGTGATTAATTCTCTTGAGCCGTTGGACAATCCTCCATGACTATAATCATCACTGTGCTTGATTTTTTGTTTGGTTAAATCCCAGGTTATCATAGCCTTAGGTTCTTGACGGATCTTGCCAATTTCGATATCCATATTCTCTGATTGAGGTAGATCATACGAACCATTGTCACCATAAACATCGTTGTGCTTGATTTTTTGTTTGGTTAAATCCCAAGCTAACGTAGCTCTACGTTGTTGAAGGGTCCTATCAATTTCGATATCCATATTCTCTGATTGAGGTATATCATATCAGCCATTGCCACTATAAAGATCACTGTGGATGATTTTTTATTTGGTTAAATCCCAATCTATCATAACCCTAGGTTCTTCACCGATTCATTCAATTTCGAAATCCATATTCTCTGAATGAGGTAGATCATATGAGATGTCGAGAGCTATAGAACCACTAGAGTTCAAGGGAAGTGATACTCTTATAGTCTGCAATTACATTTAACTGTGAATTCCTCCGTTTGTGAAAGCAGAGCAGGATAATATGAGAAACAACATACAAAAAAAATGATGAAAAACATAGTCAAATATGCAGATTGTCTTCTTCTTCTTCTTCTTCTTCTTCTTCTTCTTCTTCTTCCAATTCTTCCTCTGTTTCTAAAACTATGTTTAGTTTGATGGAAAATGTTTTTCTTTGAAAAAAAAAAAAAAAAAAAATTCCCATGTGAAACATTTTACAGGTAAAACTTTATAATGTTTCTTATTTTCCAGTGTTTGGCTTATACCTTAAAACAAATTCAACAAAGGGAAAAAACAATCTCAGATAAATGTCATGAATAGAACCAAAAAAAAAAAAAAACTAACTTTCAAATACAAGTTTTCAAGAACCCATAAACCCAGAAACATTTCAATTCAGAAATCTTATAAATTCAATTCTATTAACCAAACATTTCAACTCAGAAAAATATATATATATATATCTACTAAACACAAACAAAATGTAATCTGCCATTGACAATTTTATCCAAAAAAATCTCAAATAAATGGCATGAATAGAATTAAAAATCTAACTTTCAAAGACAAGTTTTCAAGAACCCAGAAACATTTCAATTCAGATGTCTCATAAATTCAATTCTATTAACCAACATTTCAATCCGAAAAAAAAAAAAAAAAACCCACCATACACAAACAAAAATCATAGTGCTCTGCAATTGACATATTTTATCGAACACTTAAGGGACAAACAAAAATATATAAGTACGATTGCACCTTCCATATCTACTGAAACTTAAGAAAATAAGGACACCACAAAACAGCAACAAACTATTCAAAGAAAAAAAATTGAAGAAACAAATTCCAAAAAGACCAAGATGGAAAGTGAAATAAATACCTGGAATTGTTTGTGTGTGTATCAATTTCCGACCACACTGCCAATCAAGCACTCAGCTGGAGAACACTGACAGAATAGATTAAGCCCGAACGACCTGTCACAAAAAGAAGAGATTCCGGCGGTAGTTCGTTCACCCGAGGGCACTCCAACGATGAAGTCAGTTATCTCTCAAAGATAGCAAAAGTGCTTAACTTACTATTCAGAGCATAAAAAGCATACCTTAGACCCATGAGGGTGCCTTTCTTTTATAGCCAACACAAATCTAGTCCCAATAGAAGCCTAGCTTCAATAGACTTAGGATTACTGCTAATCTTGGACTACTAGTAGGATTGAGATAAACTCTCTAAGAGTCTTATCTTTACCCAAACTGAAGTCCTCTCTCATTCTAGGACTCTTGTCCCTTATCCGCTTATCTCGGATTCTGGTATCTTTGCAGATAACCTCGGCCTAGCCGAGATTATCTCGGCGTCATGACTAGGACACGTGGCACCTCGGATGGCACTTTGGTGATACTTCGGCCACGTGTTGTCATTCAAAAATTATGTCTCCACAACTGCCCCTTAGGTTCTATTACCTCGGTATCCTGAAGTGATGGAACCTATATCATTCCTTCCTTTAATCATGACCCCGGTTTAACTTCAGCTTATAAATTTTCTTAAAATTTCAAGAAGTGTTAAACATGACCTCGGTTTAACTTCAACTTGCAAAATTTTTCTTAAATTTCAACAAGTGTTAAACATGACCTCGGTTTAACTTCAACTTGTAAATTTAAATTTCAACAAGTATTAAACACGTCCTCGGTTTAACTTCAACTTGTAAATTTAAAGTTCAACAAGTATTAAACAGGTCATCGGTTTAACTTCAACTTGTAAATTTCAATTTCAACAAGTGTTAAACACGTCCTCAGTTTAACTTCAACTTGTAAATTTCAATTTCAACAAGTATTAAACACGTCCTCGGTTTAACTTCAACTTGTAAATTTAAATTTCAACAAGTATTAAACACGTCCTCGGTTTAACTTCAACTTATAAATTTCAATTTCAACAAGTGTTAAACACGTCCTCAGTTTAACTTCAACTTGTAAATTTAAATTTCAACAAGTGTTAAACATGACATCGGTTTAACTTCAATTTGTAAATTTTTCTTTAAATTTCAACAAGTGTTAAATCGATCTTGGCTTGAAAATTCCAACTCCCAAGCATCATTCTCCAACCCTTTGCATGTCTTCCACCTACTCCTTTGTGGACCTTATATAAAAAATCTTTAACTTAGGCTGAACTTTTCTCTTCTCGGACTTAATCATCTAGGCCAAGATCTTGTCTTCTGGAATCCGGGATCTACTCACTTTAGGCTGAGCTCTTCTCTTCTCAAACCTAATCATCTAGGCCGAGATCATATCTTCTGGGATTCTCCATGCCCGACCTCCCGCAAAGGCCGGTGAGAATGTCCTTTAGTCCCGCCATGCTGAGGGACTGCAAGAACCATTTTCTGCCCCCCTTTCTGGGCACCTTTCTTGGCCGCTGGAATCGACGTATCTTGTAGCGGAAACGGTGGCTGCATGATGTTGTTCTGCATCAGGAAATTGACGACCATTTGTAGGTCCGCCAATTTGTTCGCCATTCCTTTCATCTTATCATCCCTCTGCAGGCATCTATCTTTCCATACCTGGAGGTCGTCATCGTTATAATATCCGCTTCGGTCTGATTCCTTCGGTGCGCCACCCCCCTGGCCGACGTCCTTTCCTCCGTGATTCTTATTATGAGTCTCTTCGTTGCAGTTGTCTTCTTCGACGTAAATGTCAATATGTTTCCCACTCTCAGTAGGGGTGTCGTCCCCAACCTTCTCTTTCTGTCTGTCGTTGGCCATCTATTCTTTTTTCTTTCCCACAGACGGCGCCAAATTATGGGTGTCAATTTCCGACCACACTGCCAATCAAGCACTCAGCTGGAGAACACTGACAGAATAGATTAAGCCCGAACGACCTGTCACAAAAAGAAGAGATTCCGGCGGTGGTTCGTCCACCCAGGGGCACTCCGACGATCAAGTCAGTTATCTCTCAAAGATACCAAAAGTGCTTAACTCACTATTCAGAGCATAAAAAGTATACCTTAGACCCATGAGGGTGTCTTTCTTTCATAGCCAACACAAATCTAGTCCCAATAGAAGCCTAGCTTCAATAGACTTAGGATTACTGCTAATCTTGGACTCCCAGTAGGATTGAGATAAACTCTCTAAGAGTCTTATTTTTATCCAAACTGAAATCATCTCTCATTCTAG
Organism: Camellia japonica; assembly: GCA_030407325.1. NCBI lineage: Eukaryota > Viridiplantae > Streptophyta > Magnoliopsida > Ericales > Theaceae > Camellia > Camellia japonica. The sequence goes on from JAPPVO010000387.1 coordinate 8,256, forward strand.
GACTCTTGTTCCTTATCTGCTTATCCCGCATTTCGGTATCTTCACAAATAACCTCGGCCTAGCCGAGATCATCTCGGCGTCATGACCAGGACACGTGGCACCTCGGCTGGCACTTCGGTGACACCTCGGCCATGTGTTGTCATTCAAAAATTATGTCCCCACAATTTGCTTGAAGTAGAGAATTGAACAGCAGTTTTTCCCTTGTAATCCTTCAAACTAAGAAGATAGAGAAAGTCAGGCCTTTCTCTAACAACCCATCATAGCAAGTGCATAACAACCTCGATCTGGTTATGATTAACAGCCACATGAAAACAAGTCCTCATTGTTTTCGCAGTCACTTCCTTCACAACTTCAGGGCAATATTTCAAAATCAAATCTACAACATCAATTCTACCGTTCTGTGCAGCGATATGAAGAGGCGTGAATCCAAACTTGTTCTTCTCCAAACACGAGTCTTTGTTCTCTCGAATCAACTCTTCCACAGATTTCAAATCGCCGTACTCGCCAGCTTCGTGCAAAGTATTCTTGAGGAAAATGAGTTTGATGAGCTCAGGCCACCATAAATTCTTATCCAATTTAATAGTCGACGGAACTATTCTCACTACGAGATGATGGATGATCTTCTTCAAAATAGCCACAAGGATTTCTTCATTTCTCAAACTGAGTTCGCTATTGTTTGCAGATTCATTGATCTCCATTTCGTGAAAGCGAGAGAGACAATTGGGAATTTTTTTCAAAGTTGATCGGTTTGTTTGTTGGGTATTCTGAGATGAACAATGTCTCCTACATTCTTGAAAAGAAAATAAATTATTCTCCTTTATTTCATTATAATACTTTTTTTTAATTAAAAAATAAATAAATTTTTACATGAATAAAATGGTCACACATCAAATTTTCTAATTTTTTTTTTAAATAGTAAATTTTCTAATGTTTTAATTTGTAATAGTATGGGTAAGTTATTGCAAAATTGATACTTACAGAATTATGAGGATAGGTATCATTAATAATATTTATTAACAAAATTCTATAAATATTTTATCTCATTATAATAATTAGAGTTGTATTAATGTATGTTCTTAAATCACTTGATAAGAAAGCTTAGAGCATCTGCATAGACTCTTTATTATGGTTTTAAGATTATATTAGCAAATTAACGTTCTAAATCAGTCCTTCGTCAAATTAGCTATTACAAAATAAAATTTACCATTGTTATATAGTATCTCACTTCATCAAACGAGGTATTATTCACAGGTTATACATTCTTTTATTATTTATTCTAAAGGTAAAATTGAGCAATTTTTACCAAATGGTCGATCACCTGCTTATACACCTGATCGACCATCTTAAATGATAAAACTGGATAATTTTCACCAAGTGGTCAATCACTCGGTCGACCACCTTATTCTAGAGAAAATATGGCAAAATTGGGCAATTTTTACAAAGTGGTCAACCACCCGATCAACCACCTTGTTGCTCGTTGAATTTTTTTTAATTATTTAAACAGAAAAGAAAATAAATAAAAATAAATATTTTATAAAATTAAATTTTATAATAGAGGCTGATGAAGTGTGTACATAAAACAATACTAGTTAAAATAATAAAGTAAATTTTTTGTTATAATTTAATTCAAAATTTATTGAGACTAATACTGATACTCTTACAATGATTATATTTTTTGTTTTTTATACTTTTTTTTTAGATGCTTGTAATTTTTATACTTTTAAACTTCTTAATATGTATTTTAATTATTTATTTATAAATTTCAAAATTAAATAAAATATAAAATTAATTAATCCCGATATTATTTTAAGTCCAAGTTGGTTCGGAGGACGTGTGTGTTATTTCCGCCAAATTTCATTTGCTTGTAGAAGTGGAAATGTACATTTGTTATTGATCCAACCGCGCGGAATTTAGTACCTAGAATTTGATGAACCTTCATTGTAATTCATCTGACTATGGGGTCATTTGCCAGCACAGTTAAAAGTTAATTTTTAATTTTTAATTTTTAATTTTTAATTTTTAATTTGTTTTAAGTCACGTCATTTTTTATATTTTTTATATTAAAAGATAAATAAATTAAAAAAATTAATTTTTAATTAACTTTTCAAAACATTCCTATATATATATTTTTTGAGAAAAAAAAAGGTGCCCTTTGGGACAATTGTTTCAACAATGCTACATGTACGTAAGATTTTGAACACATAATATATAAATGTAATGTAAAATAAAAAATATTTATATTTGTAATTATAAATATATTTACATATATGTCACGTATATACATTTCTTGTTTAAAATTTTCTATGCACTTAAGCCCTTTTCCAATTGTTTGCATGAATGTATGTACTATTTTGAAATTACATAGACATTTTTTTCCCAATTATTATTATTATTATTTTTTTTGTTTGTGTGTGTGTGTGTTTGGTTGGAAAATTTAAAAAGGGATTTAGAAATAAAAAAAGAAAAAATATGTGAAATTAGATGAAATATAGTTATATTTTATTTATATTTCATATTTTTTTTCTCTTTTTCAAATTCCTTCTCAAATCTCTAACGAAACACAACATTAATGATTCAGACCCCAACAAAATATCACCCCCCACAATTCTCATTTACTTGTGATTAGTCCAAATAAAAAAGAAAAAAAAAAAAATAATACAAACATACCATCGATCCATATCACTGTGGGGTTGGTAGGATCTTCAAAAGGAGTCCAAACATTTTCCCCACATTAATGCCCGTTAGTCAACGCCTCCAAAGTCTCTCTTCTCATTTTGACTATTTCTTCTTTCCGTTCTCTCTCTTCTATCAGCCATTTTTCTATTTTTTATGTCAGTTTTGTCTCATGTTTCTTTATTATTATTTTTATTTTAACAAAATATATATTTACTTTTTATAAAATTAGTACTACTGAAAATATAGTGAGAGTTTAAAATGAGATTAACTATATTTAATAAAAAAATTTAAAACAATATATTATGGTAGCTAAAAGAAAAGTTTGATATTGCAGTTGCAAATTTTGTTGGGCAAATTAGGAATTTTTTTTTTAAGGTTCTTAATATTAAAATTTTATAAGATAAAGAATATATAATATTTTCATAATAGTTGAAATCCCTCAATATTTTCACAAAGAAAACGACTTAGAGAAATATCGATTTTTACAGAGACCAATATGACACAATCTGTTAAATTAAGGGGTAAAATCGAGTAAATTAAAATAATAGGGACCAAATTAATACATCATGTAAATTATAAGAACCATTTACATAATTTACCTTTTAATTTTAGATAATTCTATTATTCATATGATACTTTTATTTTAATTATACTTGTTTTGATTCATTCTGTCAGAAATTTTATGCGAAAGGAATCTATTTGTCTTGCTTATGCATTTCGTTCAATTAATTTTTTTTTAATTTTTTTTTTAAATGCAAATGATTCAATCAGAAAAATTGACATAATGATAGTTAACATTTATTCTTATATAGGAGTGTAAAAATGGCCCGCGATCCGTAATAGGTTCGGGCTCGAGCCCAGTTCGAGCTCCTGAGCCATCATTTTGAAACTCGACCCGACTGGTCGGGCCCATCGGCCCGCTTAAGGCCCACTCAAGATCCAGCCTGAGGCACAGTGTCTTTTTTAGTGAAAAATAATAAAATTTTAGTACAAAAAATATTAGGCCCGCCCAAGTCCGAGAATAGGTTTAGGCCCACTAGACCGATCTGAGGCCCGGCCCACCGGCCAGCCCATGGCTCGAATACCCCTAGGCCTGAGCCTAGGCTTGGGTCTAATTTTTTAGGCCGTGGACTGGCCCAGCCTGAATTTTGGTAGGAATCCGTGAGACCCGACATAGGCCAGAACAGGCTAGATTTACACCCCTATTCTTATGTGAATTCTACCCATGTAACATACTTAATTCTTGATACCGACGGGCACCCAGGAGGACCCAACCACGAGGGCCCAACCGCGAATCAGGGCCCAGCCCACATTCTTGTGATCTAAGCCCAACAACATTAACACTGGCTAAACAAGAACGTAGGCACGTAAGTAGACAAAGATCCTACAAGTTATTGCATCATACATCAACCATTAATGAGGCTCTCACATCATTAAATGCAATAACCTCCTCACATCGGAATATACAAACTCACCATGAACAATGCAAGTTAGAACGTAGACTTTCGGCCAGAACAATAGGCTGAAATGGACAAGGAAATAATGAGCAAAGAATATAAAGAGGCTTCTGAGACACATCAAAAGGTTAAGTTTTTCATTTCTCCTATTCTCTCTCTCTGCATAGTTAATCTCTCCTATTCTAACTGGATCGTCGGAGTGTCTGCCTGGGGATTATCTCCCCCACTGGACCTTTTGCAGGGGTGCTCCACGGATATTAGGACCAGTAGACCTGTCGGGCGTAGAGCTCAGCCCGAACCATCTCCTGTCAGAAAAAGAACAACATCAATTCTGATCAAATGAATTTTGTACTAATAAAAAAACTATTAAAATCTTCATTGTCCTATCACAACTAGTACATAAAATTACATGTTGATGGGCCAAAGGCAGATGTGATCATGCAACGAAATTTCTTTGCATGTAAAAAATTCAAATGGTAGGCCACCATCCATGCGTGATTAATTTTTTTTTAAAAAAAATAAAAAAAAACACATCTATAATTTTTAAGACATTTTAAATATCTACACAATAAAAAATATGAACCAAACAAATAAATTAATTTTATTAATCAGAAGCAAAAAGTTGTATTTTCCTTGGTTCCTTTATAGATTATATAATAATCTAGAGAGAGAAGAGAGAGAGTTGATCGAAAAAATAAAAAAACTAACTAGGCGAGACGCGAAATGGATCTGACACTACTTGAGGCCGCGAAAAATGACGATGACTTTGATTTGGAAGCGAAGCTTAAGCTTTTATCTGGAGATGTTCTTGATGAGTTGGTCCTTGTGGCTTGTCAACACCACAGTGTCAACTTTGCCGAGAAAATTATCCTTGCCAAGGCCAATCTTCCTAATGATATTATCCAAATTAACATAATGGAGGTGTTCTCTCTCTCTCTTTCTCTTAAAATTTTGGATAATTACATTTTAGTCTATAAAATTTGTTCTCAAAATAAGAATAAACAAAAACTAGAAGTAGTGTAATATCTTCTCTTTTTTCTTTTTTTATCAGCAAAGAAAAACGATATTGCTGGTATGTTGCAACTTGTAAGCTAATTAGATCGGATGAGTTTGCATTTTATAAAAAATAGTATACTGCAACGTTATTGCATTTAAATGAATAGATCCCACCTCATGTCTAATTCTGTGATTGAATTTTATGGACATAAAACAATGTTTAGAATAAAGTCTCAACAAAATTTGGGTATGTTCAAGTTCATATGTTTTAAGAAATCTAGTTAAACTTGATGCTGATTCAAATGGAAAAACATGAAGTCAACTATAGCCCTACAAATGACAAGGAAGTCTTGGCCTTATAGTTGGATCTTCATCCTCCAAATAAAATTGAAGACGATGATGATGATGGGGATACTGCAGATCGCCCCCTTGTTCTAAACAATACAACCGATCAAGGAATCAACGTCTCAAAAGCAGCTCTGCTGATCAGATTCTTCACTTTTTTTTTTTGATCAGCAAAAAAACAAAACTTTATTGATGAAAAAGCATAGTACATGCGAAATTACAACAACAAAGAAGAGAAGTGCAAAAAGCATCAAAGCAACCTTAACAATCCCAACTAGGTTGGCACCGCAAAGGAAGCACAATCATCTGCTAGCACTTACCCAAGATTGGTAAGGGACCAATCAAACAAAACCCAACGAAGAAATCAAACAAAACAAGCACTGCCAATTCAGACCATGACCATATACCAGCCCAACATAGCAGCCTAACATAACACCATGGCAGACCAACATATCAGTTTAGCATCCACAGATCAAGTCATTGGCACTTCCTATTGTCACCTACCCAGACTTTGCAACCTTCTCCTCCCAAATAATACCTGATGGCTAACTCTCAAACAATGAAGCAGAGTTGTGCAGCCAATCTGCTTTCATTCTCATGAAGGTCCCCCAATTCCATTGGTGAGGAAACAAGACACTAGAATCTGTGATGATACTACCATGAGCACCATCACACAGATATGGACTGATGAATCAAAAGCCCCATAAGACTGATGAACCAATCTGCTAACTCTCTTGTGAAGACCTACAAAACCAATCAAACAAAACCCAATACTAGCAGCAAGCCACATATCAAACCAATCCGCCCATTATCATCACACCAGCATTGAACCTCTGTTGCCCTGAACTTCACCTAACAAGCACTGCCAATCAAACAAATGCAGCCCACCAGATTTGATCCAGATTAGACAACCACCATTACTGATACAGTCCTACCCCTCGCAGATCACCAGATCAGATTTAGCAGCCATATCAGATCAGCAATCCACAGATGGGGATAGCAGGCACAAAAAAAAAAAAAAAAAAAAAAGGGCCAATATTGACCCAGGACTGATGAGCATGTCAAACAAATAAAAACTCATAAGACTGATGAAAATGGGAACACTCCTCAGCTAGCACTACAAAATAGGAGCTAACCCAAGACTTGTAGCCTGTATCCAATATTGGACCTGCTAGCACTAAAGAATCACCATATCAGTCCAAGAAATCAACCCCCAGACTTGCAACCCTCTTTTTTCTATACAACTCATCACAGATAACTGCTGCAGATTCAACTTCCAATCCTCAGCAACAAGACTCAAAATTGAACAAATCAGTAACTCAAAACAGAACAAAATCAGAACAGATTTGGGCACCTAGGCATAAGCCAACCAGCCCTGTAGCAACACACACAAGATAACCAACTGGTGTTGCCGAAACAAAACAACTGGACAGATTCATTCACCATTCCTTCAAGCATCTGATGAGCCAACATATTCATCTACCATTCCTGCTTTAAAAACCAGCCTCAGAAATTAATTTGACAAAAAAACCAGCAGCCTGCATACTTATACAGCCAGCTTCAGAAACTCCCAGCCAGAACAGAAATCCCTCAAAATAGAACCAAAACTGATAGAACATACTGTGCAAAAAACCAAAAAAATAGAACACCAAAAAAGCCACCAGCACCAGCATACTTAGCAGTAATTCAGCATCCTTAGGTCCCATTTTCTACACACAGTTGCAGACCTGCTTCAGGTTATGTAACACATCGTGCACCGAGTAATTAAACTCTTTCAAGCAGAAAACAGCCCACATAGCAACTCTGATTTTTACCAGGTCAGCCAAATCATTCAAAGCTGGTTGTGCTTCATTAAATATGCATTCGTTCCTGAGTTTCCACACTAACCACATTACTGCCAATGGTATCATCTTCCAGATCTCCTTTACCTTTTTCTTCATTTTTGGGCTTGACCAGCAGGGAAGTACTGCCTCTACTGAACCAGGAATAGCCAAACTCAGGTTCCACCAACTCACAATACTGGCCCATATTCTCCAGATCTTAGGACAGTGGATGAGGACATGGTTTAAAGACTCCACCTCAGATTTACAAAACACACACAGTGCACTAACATTGGAATTCAATACTCCAATCCTTTGTAAAAACTCAGAGGACTTAATCCTACCTCTCCAAGCCAACCAGCTCAGAAATTGTACTTTGGGAGGAGCTAAGTTATTCCAAATGCTTTTAGCGATTGTGATAGTTGGCCCTTTACATGCTACCACCCACTTCCAGATTGATGACACATTAAAGACTCCAGAATGGTGCGCTAACCAAGAGCAATAGTCTTCAACCCTATCAGTCTTGGAGCACTCTGTAACAAATCATTAAGTTTCAACACTTCCTCCTCTTCCCAAGCAAGAAGAGGCCTTCTAAAATCAATATTCCAGACTATACCCACTCCTCTGCTATGAACATACTCAAACAGAGTGCCATCCTTTCCAACTAACAAGGAGAATAATCTAGGAAATACCTCATTTAGACTTTGATTATTAATCCACCTATCAATCCAGAACCGCACTCTTCTACCATTTCCAACAATTACCTTAAAATTTTGCAAAAAGAAAATCTCGCAAGTCAGGTTTTTTTGCAGCCACTAAAAGTACACCCTGCCAAAATTTGACATGGGCAGTGACTCTCCTAAAAATGGGCTCCATCTGCCACCCAAACCTCCATACTTATTGTATACCATTTGTTTCCATAAAGCTGAATCCTCTTTGCCATATCTCCACCACCATTTAATTAAAAGGCACTCATTAACTTGACTTAGATTTCTCACACCTAGCCCACCTTGATTTTTGCTTAGACAAATCTCCTTCCAGCTAACTAGGTGCTTTTTTTTTTTTTTTTTTTTTTTTTTTTTTTTTTTTTTTTTTTTTTTTCAGATTTTAGAACCTCCCCAAAGAAAATTGGCTTGAATTTTGTCTAGTGATTTTGCAATCCCCACTGGCAGCTTGAAGATGGATAGGAAATAGGCTGGCAAGCTTGTCAAAACAGACTTTATCAGTGTTAATCTTCCTGCAAAAGACAAATACCTTCTCTTCCATGAAGCAAGCTTATTCTTGAACTTATCCACTACTGGTTTCCATGAGCTCTTTCTTCTTGGATTTGCTTCTAATGGAAGTCCCAGATAGTTCATTGGCAGCTTTTGGCTGAGGCAGTTAAGTTTCTTTGCAAAGACCTTCACTAAATCATCCTGGATATCCACCCCACACACTTTGCTTTTATGGAAATTTATTTTGAGTCCTGACATAACCTCAAAGCATCTTAAGATCCTTTTCAAAGCAACAATTTCTTCCCATTCAGCTTCGCAAAATATAATAGTATCATCCGCAAATTGCAAGTGTGATAGTTTCAACTCATTTGGCCCTACTGTGACTCCTCTGATCAAACCCTCTTCTTTTGCTCTTTCCATAAGTATATTAAGGCCTTTGCTACAATGTTAAAAAGGAAAGGTGAAAGTGGGTCGCCTTGCCTAAGGCCTTTCATGGGGGTAAACTCTGAAGTAGGTGATCCATTAACTAGTACTAAAATTCTAGCTGTAGATATGCATGTCTTTATCCAACCCACCCATTTCTCACCAAAACCAAAATTGACCATCATTGAATACAAAAACTCCCAATTTACTAAGTCATATGCCTTTTCAAAGTCCAATTTTAAGATGATTCCTTTCTTTTTTGACCTTCTCCACCAATCCACCACTTTATTGGCAATTAGAACTCCATCTAGAATGTATCTTCCACTTAGAAATGCCGTTTGTACTTCACTAATGATCTTGGGTAAGACCTGCCTCAACCTTTTTGATAAGACTTTGGCAATTATTTTATACATGGAGCTAACAAACTAACCAAACTGATTGGCCTATAGTCACTTAGATCCACTGGATTTTCCTTCTTAGGAATTAAGGTAATAAATGAACTATTCACTCCTTTGGCCAACTTACCATTGGAGTGGAACTCATACATCGTCTGCACAATCTCCCCTTTCATGGTGTCCCAACATTTTTGGATACACTTTAGATTAAAACGATTCAGCCCCGGGGCTTTATTACCATTATAGTCGTTGATTGCTGCCCAAATTTCATCCTCTAAAAAATTTGCCTCAAATAATTCAGTTGAATCTGTTTGACTAAGTGAGGCAAAAACACCTGACAACTTTGGTCTACACCTCCATCCTTCAGTGAACAACTGACTGAAATGACTAACCACAGCTTATTTAATCATCCCAGGCTGATCATGCAGTACTCCATGCTCATTAATTGAGTTCAATAAGTTTTTCCTTTGCCTTTTACTTGCCATTATATGAAACAACCTGGTATTGTTATCCCCATTTTCAGCCCAAACCATTCTAGATTTTTGATGCCACAACCATTCCTTTTTCTTGCTCAAATCCCAGGCTAAACTTCTAACTTCTGCCCTTCTTTTAATCTCAGAATCTTGGAGAATCCTTTCTTTAGCTTTTAAATCCTATTCATGAATTTTATCCTCCGCTTGTTTCAGCTGCTCATCAAGGTTACCAAACACTTCACAGTTCTACCTTCTCAGATGTACTCTCAAATTTTCTAGCTTTTTCAATAGCTTATAACTGGCCCACCCACTGACCTGTGTTCCTTTCCAACAATTCTTTACTGCTTCTTTGAATTTAGGATGCAGGCACCATGCATTTATGAATCTAAATGGTTTTGGACCCCAATCCCGCTCATCTTCCATGGGGAGTATTGGGCAATGGTTAGAAATGCTTCGAGGTAGCCCCCACTGTTTCAACTTTAATCTTTCCAACCACCTAGGATCTAGTAGGAATCTATCAATCCTACTCCATCTATCTCCATCCATCGCATTACACCAAGTGAAATTTCTGCCTAGCATTGGTATATCAATCAGTTCCAACTTATCAATTCATTGCCCAACTTATCAATCAGTTCCAACTTATCAATCAATCAATCGAATTCTTCACTTTAATATCAAGTTCTAGGATTTCAGCTCTTAGTAACTTAAAGGATTCTGGAAAAACTGAAACTAACAAAGCCAAGCTCACACTTGGATTCAAAGACATATTCTTGCATCCAAACAAGTTACCAGATGCTTTCTACGACATCTTGTTATTGACGATCGCGTTCACAGTGAGCATCGTATTAGCTGTGGCTTTGCTATGGCTGATTATTAAGGACCGGTTGTTTTGTTACCGGACAATTCTATTTGCTAGTGTGGTTGCTTTCTTTTTTAGTTTTGGTAATATACTAAAGGACAAGGTGCCTAAATTATGGTTAACTGCTACGGATTCCTTCAGCATTCCAAGCTTTTGGTTGGTGTGGGTGTATGGTTTTTCTCTAGTCCTCTTCACAGTTACCATATCAAGTGCAACACATCTTCTTTCTGCATTTCGCCATGTGGGTTAAATTTACACATGCTCTTTTATTTTACATCAAATCTAACTTTGTCTTATGGCCTTTTAGTTGTTTTAATCAATTACTAGACTTCGTGTCAAGTTGCAAATTGCAATTGAGCTTAGTTGTATAATATTGTTTCAAAAAATGACGGAAAAACTAAAGTGAAAGAACTAAAATGAAATTTTGATAAAAGTATACTGGTGCCTAGGACTAGAGTGAAGGGACTGAAGTGGGGGTAAAAGTATAGGAGTGCTAAGTTGGTTTCGAAATGATGTTATAGGAAGAGACTCAATTGCAATTTGATTCAAAGTGTAAGAGACTGACTGTTGAAACAACTAAAATATTATGAGACATGGTGAGATTTGATATGAAGTATAAGGTGCCAAATGAAATTTTCCCTTTCTAAAATAATATTTTTATAAGTTTCAAATTTAATTTTAAATTTTACAATTTAAGATTATTTGAAGAGGTTTTTTTTCCTCTTCAAATTTGTCATCTTGGTAATTTTTTTTGAATTTTATGTAATTACAAAATAATGTGCCAGTAATTACTGTAATTGGGGCACCAATTATGGTGTGCTTAGCAAATAATAGTGTTGTTAGTCTTTTGAGACTAATCAATTGTTGTTTGAATAGTAAAAATCCAAACGAATCATTTCTAAAGTTGTTTTTGTTTTCCTTGTATTTTTCCGTTCATTCCATATGCTTGCTTGTATAATTTGATATTAGAACCCGGGTTCGAGACCTAATAATGCCACAAGATAGATTTGAATAAAAAAAAAAAAAAAGGTACAAGATAGAGGTGCATTCAAGGGATAAGGAGCTAGACATGCTGTTGTGAAAGAGGTGTTTGAGTGCAATGGCATTGTGTGGAGCTAGACATGCTGTTGTGAAAGAGGGGCTTGAGGGCAATGGCATTGTGTGAGATGGCAGGATAGCCAACATGATGGGGCATGATGATTGATTATTAGGAAGTACGAATATGTCGTATTTTGGGAATATTCTATAATTTTCCGGATAACCATTAGACTAAAAGATTGTGGAAAGTTTAAAAAAAAAAAAAAAAAAAAAAAAACCATAAAAATCTCTAACAATAAAAAGTCGAGAAAAAAAATGTGATTTTTAGCAGTAGCCAAATAAAAATAAATTTTGTAAAAATGAAGTTATTTTTCTCAATTATCAACTAAATAAACTAAAAACACACATTAACTCTTTTTTTTTTTTTACCAATAATTCTACACATATTAAAAATCTTACTAAAAATACAAAAAGCCGAATGTGATTGGTTGTCAAAAAAAAAAAAAAAAATCATATTTAAACATCCAATGATGTTTTGACATTTATATTTTTAAGTAAGAGTTTAAATAAATATAGCACTGCTCTTTTTTTTTTTTTTTACATAAAATAACCAAAAAAACAATTAAAAAGACCAGAGTCGAACAAAACCTAAATATGAAGTACAGTAAATTACGAAAACTTATTTTAAAAAAAGAAGAAAAAGAAGATGAAGAACCGCTCAATTGATAAAGTCCAGGTTTTTGTTCTGTCTGGTGGTTCGTAAAAGAAATTCAAAAACAAATTTTATTAAAATTTGATTTTTGCTAGGCATGTAATTTGGTCGATTCTTCAAAATTCTGTTACCATTCAGCTTATTTGGTTTTGGATCCTAAAAAATATTTTTCAGAAAATTCTATTTTTTTATTTTTCGTATTTTTTTTTGTTGTTTTCAATGATTTTTTTTTAATATTTTAAGCATTTTTTTTTTAAATTTTTAGACACACCTAATATAAATACACTTAAAAAGTATAATATTTGTGAAAAAGATCTTTAAAAAATTCCCTAATACCAAAAAATAAAAAATCAATACATTTTTCATATTTTTGTGTATTTATTAATTTTTTAAAATATTTTTTTCACAAATATTTTACTATTTAGATACATCTAAGTAAGGTTCATCTTAAAAAGTAAAAAAATTATTTAAAATTTTAAAATTATTCACTAAAAACAAAAAATACGAAAAATAAAAAACTCAATTTCTAAAAAACTAATTCAGAAAACTGAAACCAAATACACTGATTGTTTTTTGAAATCATATAACTGGTCATACATATCTTCTTACCAAAAAAAATTATGCTATCTTTCTTCAATCACTAAACCGATTCAAATCGCTAGTTTGTTCTGATTTTTATAGTTCTAGTTCCAATTTTAAAAATGGTAGATACGCTTGTGCTAAAACATTGATGGAAGCGGAAAGCCCATTTGACCAATTGGTTTGGCCCAGTTTTTATTAAATTCAATTCTGATTTGAGTTTTGAAAATGCTACAACCGTTCGAATTAGTCATATTTTTATATTTCAAAAATAGAGGGTAGAACTATTTTGTAAGATTCAAACATAGTGGTGATTGTAGAATTGACAAATTTCAACTAGTATATGTATATGTGGTATTGTTGCAGCATTAGAGGAGAGGAGACACTTCAATTTATTATTCGGTGGTATTGTTGTTGGATGCAAGCGCGTAGACCTGTGCCGAGGTGAATTTGCGTATAAAATTAATTTTAAATATAACGCGCCATTCGTCTTGGAAAAATTAATTTTAAATACAAAATGGATGTCGACTTGAGTCTTATTGTGCTGCTATGATTTTTTTAATTTTTTTTTATAATTTAATTCTTTATATATATCATCATGGGATCCTATCCCTAAATTCATTTCTTCAATTCTAATGTATTTTTATTCATAATATCTTATATTTTTCAATTTCAAGAATTTTTACCAAGCGCAATAGAAGATGAGAGATACATGGATTTTAGGGAGAAAAGTCATAGTTGCATTGAAAACTGAATAAACAATTCTTATATTGTTACATCCATTTCTGGATAGGCATTATATTCAATAATTAATTTTTTGTTATTTTGCAGAGCAACTGTTTTTTGGGAACAATTATTCAATCCCCATGGGCCAAAAAAAAAAAAAAAAAAAAAATTTAAAAGCAATTTCCCAATTTGTCACTTGTCCATACTCTGGTTGAATGATCATAATTTTGGTCCATAATTGATTGTTAAGTAATTTCCCTAATGTTTAATGATGTTGACCTCAATGCCAAGCAAAAGCATTTTTTCGGTGAAATTACTGCAGCACAATTCATAATTTATTCTAGACTCTCTTTGCACGTGCAATGATCTATCCAGATAAACTGACACAATTAAGTAGTATATTTTTTCATTTTAATTTTTATTAAAATGTTACAACATTACTCATGAATATACTTATTAATTTCCACCAAATCTCTGAACAACCCGAAGCATTTTAATTTTTATTAGAATGTTACAAGATTACTCATGAATATACTTATGAATTTCCACCAAATCTCTATGCAACCCGATGCATCTTTATAGTTTGATTTGATTAAATCATTTGGAAATTTTCTTGGCCAAAGAAGTCTAAGATATTTGAATTTACAATTCATTCACATTGCATTTGTATTTTTTATTCGTATTTTAATATTATTTCCATTGTTTACTCTTTTAAATTGAACATTTAGAATTGTTTATATTAATTTATTAAGATAAGAAGTATATTAAATCCCGCAACCAAACCGTTACGTCAGTCATTTATATATATTCATTAAAAATTAATTATATTTAAAAGATTTGTGCTAGTGGAAAAAGTTTAATAATAAATATAAAATGACTCAGTCAACATTTCGAAACAAGTTAACATGAATAAAAAACAAAAAATTACACCTCACCAAACTTAATGTGACTTGTTCAATCTATATCTATATGCGTGATTCATATTTTATATTTTATTGTTTTATTAATTATTTCAAATTAAATATTTAGAATAGTTTATATTATATTATGAAGATAATTAAGGCCTTGTTTGGCAAGGGCTATTTTAGCCTATTTTAGGCTAAAATTTACAAAAAAAATAAAATAGGCTAAAATTATTAATATGACAAAATGTCACATCAAACCCACAATCATTTCACTTTTTCTCTCATAAACATTAGATCCAACTAAAAAAATCCAACAATCTTCTCAAACACAAAAATTTTAACCTACTAAAATAGTCAAAAACTGAAATAACCTATTAAAATAACTAACTTCCCAAACAAAGCCTAAGTATATTAAAAATCTCAAAACTAAACAGTTGGATCATATTAACTCATTTCATTTTATATTCATTAAAAATACTTATATTCAAGACGATTTGCTAGGGGGAGAAATTAATAATTAATATAAAATGACTAATTCATTTTTGGAGATAAACTTAAATGAACAAAATTGTTGAAAAATCAAGATATAACGTATTAGATCTAGTAGATATTTTTTTGTTGATGAGAGATCTACCATTTGTAAAATAGTTTGGTGAATAATCTTTTTTATTCATTTTAGATGACATTTTATTTTCAATTTTATCTCTTTCTGTGTTAAATTTTTTTTGACTATCGGTTCAAGTATTATTTTATCTGTTTAATTTTTTGACTATTTGTTCATTTTTTCCTCCTAAATTCTATCTGTTCATTTTTTTTTTAATTTTTTCTATCAGTGAAATACAAAGCCAAACCAACATCTATCTATTGCAATAGCAAGCCAAACCAAACCCTATCTGTTCATAAAAAATTCTACCTGTTCAAATCTCTATCTCTCTCTCCTGCCACACAAGAACCAAAAAATAAATAAATAAATAATGTTTGCAAATATCTGTTTCATCATCAACAATAGCAACATATAGAAAAAATAATAATAATAAAAAATAAAATATGGAGTTTCATCACCACTACCACAGATCTGTAGAAAAGGCATGAAGATGAGAGTTAGGCCAGTTTCGGTGGTGAAGAAGAAGACCAAGATTGGGTGGATAGTGACCACCACGACGGCGCCTGGACAGTGAGAAGAAACTTGAGAGTCAATATGGAGTACATCTTGCGAATGAAAGCCCATTGGAACTCCGACAACTCCAGCATCGTCGGGTAGAGAAGAGTCAGGTAGAGTCCAATGACGGCAGAGCCCAAGTCGTCATCATCATTATCACAGAGAGAGAGAGAGAGAGAGAGAGAGAGAGAGAGAGTACTAAGCCAAACAGTGCCCCAATCGTGGCCCACCAGGAACATCTGGTTCATGCCCAGGGCATCTCGCTTCCAGACCAAACCATTACGAACCCACAATTTGCTTTGCCCCAATTTAAAAATCTCAATCTAAACCATTCGGCCCAAAAACTGTTCGATGGAAAAATGAATAAAAATTGAAAATTTAGAAGAGTACTATGCTGTTTGGTTTTAAAGTTTTAAATTTATTATTTTTATATTTCTTTATTTTTAGTATTTTTTCATATTTTAATTTTTATTATTTTTACTTTTTATATGTACTTAATATAGTTATTTAAAAAATAAAATATTTTGTTTTAGATCAAGTGGGACTAAAATGTAAATAATAATATATTTTAAAAAATCAATAAAAACAAAAATATGAAAAATAAAATATTCAAAAATAATATTTTAAAACTCAAAATCAAACAGAAAAAAAGAGATGTCAATATTATATCATCATTGGGCATCTCTTATCTTCCAATTCCAGCAAAAATATTACACCTTCCTCAACAATATTGGCACCTCATGTTTTGTAAGCCTCTCAGAGCATTTCCAATCCACTAGGCATATGGGGTTGTTTGATTGGACAGACTGAATAGGGAGATTAGAATCCATCGGACTTGAATCCTGAGACTGTGAATCCTCGGACTATTTGGTTGGATTGGATATGTATCCTATGTTTGTTTTTTCATGGAATTAGATGTTTGGAAATGACTGTTTTTAGTGAATCCAATATTTGGTTCGACGGACTGGATAGGAATTTAACCATATCTTTAATGTTTTAATTATTTTTAGCAAGTAATAGCAATTTAACCATATCTTTAATGTTTTAATTATTTTTAGCTAGATTAAATAAAAATTTATTTTATTTTATTTTATTTTTTACACAATTAAATAATTTTTTTAAAAAATTAAATAAATAAAATATCAATAAAAATATATGTTATTTTTTTAATTAAAATTTTAAATAACTTTTAAAAAAAATAATAATAATTAAACAATGAAATTAAATAAACATCTATTAAAATTTAAATAATGAAATTAAATAAAATATAAAAAAAATTAAAATAAAACATCAATAAAATATCTATAAAAAATTATTTAAAAAAATTAAATAAATAAACATCAATAAAAAGTTAAATAAAATTATTTTATTTTTAAATTGAGACATTTAAATTTTATTGAATATTACTAAATATAATACACAATTAAATAGTAGAGGGTCAAAATGATTATTTTAGCATCTAATCTCAACAGTAAATAGTCCCTCCAAAATTGTCCCACACCCCCTCCCCGGAATAGTATAATCCCCTATATGGGAGATAAGGAGTCCAGCCGGACTCTATGTCCGGCGAACTAAAAAAAAAACAAACGATCAACATCTCTCTCCTTCGGATAAACAATTCGAACAGCAAATAATCCCCCTCTAATCCCCTCAATCAAACACACCCATAATGTTTGTTAGTCAAAATGTCTAGTATAACTTATTTTTTTCAACTCCAATGCATTAGTCATATGATTAGACATTTTAGCTTAACTCACATTCACTAGCTATATAGCTAGCCTTCAAAGGCTAAGTAAAATATATTTAATCATTAAGATCATTTCCCTCCATCTTTATTTGGATGAATAACTAAAATAATGAGTATGATTGGAATAAAAACATAAAATAGTTGATAGGTAAAATAAAATATATACTTTATAATAATATTTAGATAATGCCTATTAGTGTTGAAGATGATCTCATGACTTTGTTTGGAAGATCATCCATAAATTTGAGTTTGGAAGATCCCTTAAAACCATAACACAATTTTATGGTAAAAATTAAAGGGGAACTTACTGATAAGTCCCATGTACCAAGTTCAAGATCCAGCTAATCCTCAAACAAAACACTTGCACCAATTAGTCCAATACATTTTTAATTGTTACCAAAAAATCCTTTTTTTTAAAAAAAAAAAATTTACAGACACTGTTCACATCTTACTACCGTCGGACTTCCGTCAAACGGTCGCCGAAGACTCGTCGGAATGTTCAACATCACCGGGAAGTCGCCGGAGTTTCGCCGGAAGTTCACCGGAGTGTTAAGAACGTTAATGGAAGTCGCCGGAATGTTCAGAACGTTCACTGGACGTTAAGAACATCACTGGAGACTCACCGGAATGTCTAGAATATTGCCAAGAAAAAAAAAAGAATAAATGGATAAATTATAGCAAAAAAAACATAGCAAAATGTGCTAAATATTGATAAACTAAAAGGAAAAAAAATGAAACGACAAAAAACAGCAACAATGGGGAAAACATATGTTATTTTTCAATTTTTGTAAGATTCAAGCAAATAATCTCTAAATAGTGATCAAACTGAAAAGTAAGTTTTGAAACTGTAAAATGTTACAGTTTCAAAACAAAAATCTATTAAGCATTTATCCTTATTAATCAAACTGAAAAACATGTTATGAAACTGTAAAATTTTACAGTTTTATACCATGATTCATTCCAGCACCAAAAAAATTTGAAACTGCAAAATTTTACAGTTTTAAACCATGATTCATTCCAGCACCCAAAAAAAAATTTGAAACTGCAAAATTTTACAGTTTTCACCTCCTGTAACTAAAACTCGAAAACTACTTGATCAGAATTTGAAAATTTTCTCCATTAGAACAGAAAAACAGAAGTGTATAGCAGAGAAGAAAAAAAAAAAAAAAAAAAGAGATCCAAGGAGAAAGGCGGATGTAGAGAGAGAATTGTACTCCGGCAATTATTTTTTGTTTAGATCTAGCCAAATCTGATGTAGATCTACTTAGATCTGATGTAGATTTGAGTAGATCTACATCAGATCTAAGTAGATCCACTCATCTTCTTCGTTGAAAATATATCATCTTCTTCGTCGGAAATATATCATCTTCGCCGTCGGTGAGAGTGAAGTCACGAGTTGATTTTGATGGTTGGTGGTTATCGGTGAATCCTGATCAATGGAGAAAGACATGATCACCGGTCGTCGTCCATGACAAAGACGATGAGAGAAAAATGCAGAAAAAAAGAGAGATAGGAAATTGTAAAGAGGGAGGCAAAAAGCAGAGAGAGAGAGAGAGAGGAAAGAAGGACTTTTGGGTCTACTAAAAAAGTTACAGGATTAAATGGTGTCCACATGTTCCACATGTGACCTGTGGGTAATTTCCCCAAAATTAAATTTAAGTTTAGGCCAGCTTCTTCAACTCCTATGAGGCCCAAATCAATTCAAACCCACACGTAAAATCAATCTAAAGCATTTGGCCCACAAACTATTGGGTCATACATAACTTGGCAATCAGACCTATAGTTCATGGTCCAGCAGCATCAGAAATCAGGTCAAAAACAAATAAAATTAAATTTTACTTTTCTTCTTTTTTGTTTTTCATATTTTCATAAATAAAATTAATAAAAAGTTCACAGATCCATTGTTTTCAATTTTGTGAAAACATTTTTAAGAATTCAAAAAATAACTTTTTATATTTCCTAAAATATGAGTTGTTTTTTACAAAAATAATTTTCAGA
>JAPPVO010000388.1:0-15346 GCA_030407325.1 Camellia japonica
GATACATCACCACCATGTGTATCAGTTGGGAAGTATGGAAGTGAAGTTGATTGAGATTGATATAACACCAGCATGTGTGTTTATTATGTTATAAGAAAGGTTTAGCCTAATATTGTTATCCTTGTTGAGTTATTTGGCCAGGTTCTGAGCCATAAGTGGGAAGTAAAATGTGCCATAGACAGTGTGTCATAGGCAATGTAGACATTTGTGTCATGAAAATTGTAACTTGATTGTAGAGTATTAACCATGTATCAGATGCTAATGCTTTAGTTAATTCTTATGCTTGGTTTAGTATTTCTCCACTGGGCTGTGGCTCACCCTATATGGGAACTTATTTTTCAGGTTCAGGTGGTTCACTCCCTCCAAGGACTTAGCTTGTGAGGAATTGAATTTGAAGACTTGTCTTATTTCTATTTGTTTTATTTGAACAATGTAATCTTTCAAGCCTAGGGCTTTATCTATTTTGAGTTAGAACTCAGTGAATTGTGTCCAAGTGTTGGCTTGGCAAGATGTAAGCCCGTAGGGCAATTATTCTGATGTTTTATTTCACAATACTCTGATGGATGGATTTATATTATTGTTTTAATATAATATTGCATGTTTATATTATTTATTTAATGGGTTGAATTTTGAGGGCGTTACACGCTATTTTGCGCATCAAACTATTTTGTGCAGTTTACACTCGCGTTATTTTATGCGTCGTCCTCTTTTGCGCATCGCACTGTTTTGTGCAGTTTATCACTCGCGCTATTTTGCGCATCGCACTGTTTTGTGCAGTTTACACTCGCGTTATTTCGCGCGTCGTCCTGTTTTGCGCATCGCGCTGTTTTATGCAGTTTATCACTCGCGCTATTTTGCGCATCGCACTGTTTTGTGCAATTTTTCCCTCGCTCTATTTTGCGCATCGCACTGTTTTGTGCAGTTTACACTCACGTTATTTTGTGCGTCGTCCTGTTTTTGCGCATCGCGCTGTTTTGTGCAGTTTATCACTCGTGCTATTTTGCGCATTGCACTGTTTTGTGCAGTTTATCACTCGCGCTATTTTGCGCATCGCACAGTTTTGTGCAGTTTAACTCGCGTTATTTTGCGCGTCGTCCTATTTTGCGCATCGCACTGTTTTGTGCAGTTTATCACTCGTGCTATTTTGCGCATCGCACTGTTTTGTGCGGTTTACACTCGCGTTATTTTGCGCGTCGTCTTGTTTTGCGCATCACGCTGTTTTGTGCAGTTTATCACTCGCGCCATTTTGCGCATCGCCCTGTTTTGTGCAGTTTATCACTCGCGCTATTTTGCGCATCGCACTGTTTTGTGCAATTTATCCCTCGCTCTATTTTGCGCATCGCACTGTTTTGTGCAGTTTACACTCGCGTTATTTTGTGCGTCGTCCTGTTTTGCGCATCGCGCTGTTTTGTGCAGTTTATCACTCGCGCTATTTTGCGCATCGCACTGTTTTGTGCAATTTTTCCCTCGCTCTATTTTGCGCATCGAACTGTTTTGTGCAGTTTACACTCGCGTTATTTTGTGCGTCGTCCTGTTTTTGCGCATCGCGCTGTTTTGTGCAGTTTATCACTCGCGCTATTTTGCGCATCGCACTGTTTTGTGCAATTTTTCCCTCGCTCTATTTTGCGCATCGCACTGTTTTGTGCAGTTTACACTCACGTTATTTTGTGCGTCATCCTGTTTTTGTGCATCGCGCTGTTTTGTGCAGTTTATCACTCGTGCTATTTTGCGCATTGCACTGTTTTGTGCAGTTTATCACTCGCGCTATTTTGCGCATCGCACTGTTTTGTGCAGTTTAACTCGCGTTATTTTGCGCGTCGTCCTATTTTGCGCATCGCACTGTTTTGTACAGTTTATCACTCGTGCTATTTTGCGCATCGCACTGTTTTGTGCGGTTTACACTCGCGTTATTTTGCGCGTCGTCCTGTTTTGCGCATCACGCTATTTTGTGCAGTTTATCACTCGCGCCATTTTGCGCATCGCCCTGTTTTGTGCAGTTTATCACTCGCGCTATTTTGCGCATCGCACTGTTTTGTGCAATTTATCCCTCGCTCTATTTTGCGCATCGCACTGTTTTGTACAGTTTACACTCGCGTTATTTTGTGCGTCGTCCTGTTTTTGCGCATTGCGCTGTTTTGTGCAGTTTATCACTCGTGCTATTTTGCGCATTGCACTGTTTTGTGCAGTTTATCACTCGCGCTATTTTGCGCATCGCACAGTTTTGTGCAGTTTAACTCGCGTTATTTTGCGCGTCATCCTATTTTGCGCATCGCACTGTTTTGTGCAGTTTATCACTCGTGCTATTTTGCGCATCGCACTGTTTTGTGCGGTTTACACTCGCGTTATTTTGCGCGTCGTCCTGTTTTGCGCATCACGCTATTTTGTGCAGTTTATCACTCGCGCCATTTTGCGCATCGCCCTGTTTTGTGCAGTTTATCACTCGCGCTATTTTGCGCATGGCACTATTTTGTGCAATTTATCTCTCGCGCTATTTTGCGCATCGCACTGTTTTGTGCAGTTTACCCTCGCGTTATTTTGCGCGTCGTCCTGTTTTGCGCATCGCGCTGTTTTGTGCAGTTTATCACTTGCGGCGTTTTGCGCAGAGCCCTGTTTTGTGCAGTTTATCACTTGCGCTATTTTGCGCATCGCACTGTTTTGTGCAGTTTACACTAGCGTTATTTTGCGCGTCGTCCTATTTTGCGCATCGCACTGTTTTGTGCAGTTTATCAATCGCGCTATTTTGCGCAACGCATTATTTTGTGCAGTTTACACTCGCCTTATTTTGCGCGTTGTCCTGTTATGCGCATCGCGGTGTTTTCTGCAGTTTATCACTCGCGCCATTTCGCGTATTACCCCGTTTTGTGCAGTTTATCACTCGCGCTATTTTATGCATCGCACAGTTGTGTGAAATTTATCCCTCGTGCTATTTTGCGTGTCGCACGTTTTGTGCAGTTTACACTCGTGTTATTTTGCGTGTCGTCCTATTTTGCGCATCGCGCTGTTTTGTGTAGTTTATCACTCGCGCCATTTTGCGCATCACACTATTTTGTGCAGTTTATCACTCGCACTATTTTGCGCATCGCACTGTTTTGTGCAGTTTATCACTCGCGTTATTTTGCGCGTCGTCCTATTTTGCACATCGCACTGTTTTGTGCAGTTTATCACTCGCGCTGATTTGCGCATCGCACTGTTTTGTGCAGTTTACACTCGCGTTATTTTGCACGTCGTCCTGTTTTGCGCATCGCGTTGTTTTGTGCAGTTTATCACTCGCGCTATTTTGCGCATCGCACTGTTTTGTGCAGTTTATCACTCGCGCTATTTTGTGCGTCGCACTGTTTTGTGCAGTTTACACTCGCGTTATTTTGCGCGTCGTCCTATTTTGCGCATCGCACTGTTATGTGCAGTTTATCACTTGCGCTATTTTGCGCGTCATACTATTTTGTGCAGTTTACACTCGCGTTATTTTGCGCGTCGTCCTATTTTGCGCATCGCACTGTTATGTGCAGTTTATCAATCGTGCTATTTTGCGCGTCGTACTGTTTTGTGCAGTTTACACTCGCGTTATTTTGCGCGTCGTCCTATTTTGCGCATCGCACTGTTATGTGCAGTTTATCAATCGCGCTATTTTGCGCATCGTACTGTTTTGTGCAGTTTACACTCGCGTTATTTTGCGCGTCGTCCTGTTTTACGCATCGCGCTGTTTTGTGCAGTTTATCACTCGCGCCATTTTGCGCATCACTCTATTTTGTGCAGTTTATCACTCGCGCGATTTTGCGCATCGCACTGTTTTGTGCAGTTTATAACTCGCGTTATTTTGCGCGTCGTCCTATTTTGCGCATCGCCCTGTTTTGTGCAGTTTCTCACTTGCGCAATTTTGCGCATCGCACTGTTTTGTGCAGTTTACACACGCGTTATTTTGCGGGTCGTCCTGTTTTGCGCATCGCGCTATTTTGTGCAGTTTATCACTCGCACTATTTTGCGCATCGCACTGTTTTGTGCAGTTTATCAGTCGCGCTATTTTGCGCGTCGCACTGTTTTGTGCAGTTTACACTCGCGTTATTTTGCGCGTCGTCCTATTTTGCGCATCGCACTGTTATGTGCAGTTTATCACTTGCGCTATTTTGCGCGTCGTACTATTTTGTACAGTTTACACTCGCGTTATTTTGCGCGTCGTCCTATTTTGCGCATCGCACTGTTATGTGCAGTTTATCACTCGCGCTATTTTGCGCGTCGCACTGTTTTGTGCAGTTTACACTCGCGTTATTTTGCGCGTCGTCCTATTTTGCGCATCGCACTGTTATGTGCAGTTTATCACTCGCGCTATTTTGCCCATCGTACTGTTTTGTGCAGTTTACACTCGCGTTATTTTGCGCGTCGTCCTGTTTTGCGCATCGCGCTGTTTTGTGCAGTTTATCACTTGCGCTATTTTGCGCATCGCACTGTTTTGTGCAGTTTACACTCGCGTTATTTTGCGCGTCGTCCTATTTTGCGCATCATGCTGTTTTGTGCAGTTTATCACTCGCGCCATTTTGCGCATCGCCCTGTTTTGTGCAGTTTATCACTCGCGCTATTTTGCGCATCGCCCTGTTTTGTGCAGTTTACACTCGCGTTATTTTGCGCGTCGTCCTGTTTTGCGCGTCGCGCTGTTTTGTGCAGTTTATCACTTGCGGTGTTTTGCGCATCGCACTATTTTGTGCAGTTTACACTCTCGTTATTTTGCGCATCGTTCAATTTTGCGCATCGCACTGTTTTGTGCAGTTTATCACTCGCGCTATTTTGCGCATCGCACTGTTTTGTGCAGTTTACACTCGCGTTATTTTGCGGGTCGTCCTGTTTTGCGCATCGCGCTGTTTTGTGCAGTTTATCGCTCGTGCCATTTTGCGCATCGCCCTATTTTCTGCAGTTTATCACTCGCGCCATTTTGCGCATCGCACTGTTTTGTGCAGTTTATCACTCGTGCTATTTTGCGCATCGCACTGTTTTGTGCAGTTTACACTCGCGTTATTTTGCGCGTCGTCCTATTTTGCGCATCGCACTGTTCTGTGCAGTTTATCACTCGCGCTGATTTGCGCATCGCACTGTTTTGTGCAGTTTACACTCGCGTTATTTTGCACGTCGTCCTGTTTTGCGCATCGCGTTGTTTTGTGCAGTTTATCACTCGCGCTATTTTGCGCATCGCACTGTTTTGTGCAGTTTATCACTCGTGCTATTTTGCGCATCGCACTGTTTTGTGCAGTTTATCACTCGCGCTATTTTGTGCATCGCACTGTTTTGTGCAGTTGACACACGCGTTATTTTGCGGGTCGTCCTGTTTTGCGCATCACGCTGTTTTGTGCAGTTTATCACTCGTGCTATTTTGCGCATCGCACTGCTTTGTGCAGTTTATCACTCGCGCTATTTTGCACGTCGCACTGTTTTGTGCAGTTTATCACTAGCGCTATTTTGCCCATCGCACTGTTTTGTGCGGTTCACACTCGCGTTATTTTGCGCGTCGTCCTGTTTTGCGCATCGCGCTGTTTTGTGCAGTTTATCACTTGCGCTATTTTGCGCATCGCACTGTTTTGTGCAGTTTACACTCGCGTTATTTTGTGCGTCGTCCTGTTTTGCGCATCGCGCTGTTTTGTGCAGTTTATCACTCGCGCCATTTTGCGTATCGCCCCGTTTTGTGCAGTTTATCACTCGCGCTATTTTGCGCATCGCACTGTTTTTCTGCAATTTATCCCTCGCGCTATTTTGCGCATCACACTGTTTTGTGCAGTTTACACTCCCGTTATTTTGCGCATCGTCCTGTTTTGCGCATCGCGCAGTTTTGTGCAGTTTATCACTCGCGCCATTTTGCGCATCGCACTGTTTTGTGCAGTTTATCACTCGCGCTATTTTGCGCACCGCACTGTTTTGTGCAGTTTACACTCGCGATATTTTGTGCGTCGTCCTATTTTGCGCATCGCACTGTTTTGTGCAGTTTATCACTCGCGCTGATTTGCGCATCGCACTATTTTGTGCAGTTTACACTCGCGTTATTTTGCGCGTCGTCCTGTTTTGCGCATCGCGTTGTTTTGTGCAGTTTATCACTCGCACTATTTTGCGCATCACACTGTTTTGTGCAGTTTATCACTCGTGCTATTTTGCGCGTCGCACTATGTTGTGCGGTTTACACTCGCGTTATTTTTCGCGTCGTCCTATTTTGCGCATCGCACTGTTTTATGCAGTTTATCACTCGCGCTATTTTGCGCATCGCACTGTTTTGTGCAGTTTACACACGCGTTATTTTGCGGGTCGTCCTATTTTGCGCATCGCGCAGTTTTGTGCAGTTTACCACTCGTGTTATTTTGCGCATCGCACTGTTTTGGGCAGTTTATCACTCGCGCTATTTTGCGCGTCGCACTGTTTTGTGCAGTTTACACTCACGTTATTTTGCGCGTCGTCCTATTTTGCGCATCGCACTGTTTTGTGCTGTTTATCACTCGCGCTATTTTGCCCATCGCACTGTTTTGTGCAGTTCAGACTCGAGTTATTTTGCGTGTCGTCCTGTTTTGCGCATCGCGCTGTTTTGTGCAGTTTATCACTTGCGCTATTTTGCGAATCGCACTGTTTTGTACAGTTTACACTCGCGTAATTTTGCGCGTCGTCCTATTTTGCGCATCAGGCTGTTTTGTGCAGTTTATCACTCGCGCCATTTTGCGCATCGCCCTGTTTTGTGCAGTTTATCACTCGCGCTATTTTGCGCATCGCCCTGTTTTGTGCAGTTTACACTCGCGTTATTTTGCGCATCGTTCAATTTTGCGCATCGCACTGTTTTGTGCAGTTTATCACTTGCGGTGTTTTGCGCATCGCACTATTTTGTGCAGTTTACACTCGCGTTATTTTGTGCATCGTTCAATTTTGCGCATCGCACTGTTTTGTTCAGTTTATCACTCGCGCTATTTTGCGCATCGCACTGTTTTGTGCAGTGTACACTCGCGTTATTTTGCGGGTCGTCCTGTTTTGTGCAGTTTACACACGCGTTATTTTGCGGGTCGTCTTATTTTGCGCATCGCACTGTTTTGTGCAGTTTACCACTCGTTTTATTTTGCGCATCGCACTGTTTTGGGCAGTTTATCACTCGCGCTATTTTGCGCGTCGCACTGTTTTGTGCAGTTTACACTCACGTTATTTTGCGCATCGTCCTATTTTGCGCAACGCACTGTTTTGTGCAGTTTATCACTCGCGCTATTTTGCCCATCGCACTGTTTTGTGCAGTTCACACTCGCGTTATTATGCGTGTCATCCCGTTTTGCGCATCGCGCTGTTTTGTGCAGTTTATCACCTGCGCTATTTTGCGCATCGCACTATTTTGTGCAGTTTACACCCGCGTTATTTTGCGCGTCGTCCTGTTTTTCGCATCGTGCTGTTTTGTGCAGTTTATCACTCGCGCCATTTTGTGTATCGCCCCGTTTTGTGCAGTTTATCACTCGCGCTATTTTGCGCATCGCACTGTTTTTCTGCAATTTATCCCTCGCGCTATTTTGCACATCGCACTGTTTTGTGCAGTTTACACTCGCGTTATTTTTGCATCGTCCTGTTTTGCGCATTGCGCTGTTTTGTGCAGTTTATGACTCGCGCCATTTTGCGCATCGCACTGTTTTGTGCAGTTTATCACTCGTCCTATTTTGCGCATCGCACTGTTTTGTGCGGTTTACACTCGCGTTATTTGGCGCGTTGTCCTATTTTGCGCATCGCACTGTTTTGTGCAGTTTACACTCGCGCTATTTTGCACGTCGTCCTGTTTTGCGCATCGCGTTGTTTTGTTGCGTTTATCACTCGTGCTATTTTGCGCATCGCACTGTTTTGTGCAGTTTATCACTCGTGCTATTTTGCGCGTCGCACTGTTTTGTGCAGTTTAAACTCGCGTTATTTTGCGCGTCGTCCTATTTTGCGCATCGCACTGTTTTGTGCAGTTTATCACTCGCGCTATTTTACGCATCGCACAGTTTTGTGCAGTTGACACACGCGTTATTTTGCGGGTCGTCCTGTTTTGTGCATCGCGCTGTTTTGTGCAGTTTAACACTCGGGCTATTTTGCGCATCGCACTATTTTGTGCAGTTTATGACTCGCGCTATTTTGCGCGTCGCACTGTTTTGTGCAGTTTACACTCGCGTTATTTTGCGCGTCGTCCTATTTTGCGCATCGCACTGTTTTGTGCAGTTTATCACTAGCGCTATTTTGCCCATCGCACTGTTTTGTGTGGTTCACACTCGCATTATTTTGCGCGTCGTCCTGTTTTGCGCATCGCGCTGTTTTGTGCAGTTTAACACTTGCGCTATTTTTCGCATCGCACTATTTTGTGCAGTTTACACTCGCGTTATTTTGTCCGTCGTCCTGTTTTGCGCATCGCGATGTTTCGTGCAGTTTATCACTCACGCCATTTTGCATATCGCCCTGTTTTGTGCAGTTTATCACTCGCGCTATTTTGCACATCGCACTTTTTTCTGCAATTTATCCCTCGCGCTATTTTATGCATCGCACTGTTTTGTGCAGTTTACACTCGTTTTATTTTGCGCATCATCCGGTTCTGCGCATCGCGCTGTTTTGTGCAGTTTATCACTCGCGCCATTTTGCGCATCGCATTGTTTTGTGCAGTTTATCACTCGCGCTATTTTGCGCATCGCACTGTTTTGTGCAGTTTACACTCGCGTTATTTTGCGCGTCGTCCTATTTTGCACATCGCACTGTTTTGTGCAGTTTATCACTCGCGCTGATTTGCGCATCGCACTATTTTTTGCAGTTTACACTCGCGTTATTTTGCGCGTCGTCCTGTTTTGCGCATCATGTTGTTTTGTGCAGTTTATCACTCGCACTGTTTTGCGCATCACACTGTTTTGTGCAGTTTATCACTCGTGCTATTTTGCGCGTCGCACTGTTTTGTGTAGTTTACACCCGCGTTATTTTTCGCGTCGTCTTATTTGCGCATCGCACTGTTTTGTGCAGTTTACACACACGTTATTTTGCGGGTCGTCCTATTTTGGCATCGCGCAGTTTTGTGCAGTTATCACTCGTGCTATTTTGCGCATCGCCTATTTTGGGGCAGTTTATCAATCGCGCTATTTTGCGCGTCGCACTGTTTTGGCAGTTTACACTCACGTTATTTTGCGCGTCGTCCTATTTGCGCATCGCACTGTTTTGTGCAGTTTATATCCTCGCGCTATTTTGCCATCGCACTGTTTTGTGCAGTTCACACTCGCGTTATTTTGCGCGTCGTCCTGTTTTGCAAATCGCGCTGTTTTGTGCAGTTTATCACTTGCGCTATTTTGCGCATCGCACTGTTTTGTGCAGTTTACACTCGCGTTATTTTGCGCGTCGTCCGGTTTTTCGCATCGCGCAGTTTTCTGCAGTTTATCACTCGCGCCATTTTGTGTATCGCCCCGTTTTGTGCAGTTTATCACTCGCGCTATTTTGCGCATCGCACTGTTTTTTTGCAATTTATCCCTCGCGCTATTTTGCACAACGCACTGTTTTGTGTAGTTTACACTCGCGTTATTTTGCGCATCGCGCTGTTTTCTGCAGTTTATCACTTGCGCAGTTTTGCGCATCGCGTGTTTTGTGCAGTTTACACTCACGTTATTTTGCGCGTCGTCCTATTTTGCGCATCGCCCTGTTTTGTGCAGTTTCTCACTCGCGCTATTTTGCGCATCGCACTGTTTTGTGCAGTTTATCACTTGCGGTGTTTTGCGCATCGCACTGTTTTGTGCAGTTTACACTCGCGTTATTTTGCGCGTCGTCCAATTTTGCGCATCGCACTGTTTTGTGCAGTTTATCACTCGCGCTATTTTGCGCAATGCACTGTTTTGTGCAGTTTACACACGCGTTATTTTGCGCGTCGTCCTGTTTTGCGCATCGCGCTGTTTTGTGCAGTTTATCACTCGCGCCATTTTGCGCATCGCACTGTTTTGTGCAGTTTATCACTCGCGCTATTTTGCGCATCGCATTGTTTTGTGCAGTTTACACTCGCGTTGATTTGCGCGTCGTCCTATTTTGCGCATCGCATTGTTTTGTCCAGTTTATCACTCGCGCTGATTTGCGCATCGCACTGTTTTGTGCAGTTTACACTCGCGTTATTTTGCGCGTCGTCCTGTTTTGCGCATCGCGTTGTTTTGTGCAGTTTATCACTCGCGCTATTTTGCGCATCGCACTGTTTTGTGCAGTTTATCACTCGTGCTATTTTGCGCGTCGCACTGTTTTGTGCAGTTTACACTCGCGTTATTTTGCGCGTCGTCCTATTTTGCGCATCGCACTGTTTTGTGCAGTTTATCACTCGCGCTATTTTGCGCATCGCACTATTTTGTGCAGTTTACACACGCGTTATTTTGCGGGTCGTCCTGTTTTGCGCATCGCGCTGTTTTGTGCAGTTTATCACTCGTGCTATTTTGCGCATCGCACTGTTTTGTGCAGTTTATCACTCGCGCTATTTTGCGCGTCGCACTGTTTTTTGCAGTTTACACTCGCGTTATTTTGCGCGTCGTCCTATTTTACGCATCGCACTGTTTTGTGCACTTTATCACTCGCGCTTTTTTGCGTATCGCACTGTTTTGTGCAGTTCACACTCACGTTATTTTGCGCGTCGTCCTGTTTTGCGCATCGCGCTGTTTTGTGCAGTTTATCACCTGCGCTATTTTGCGCATCGCACTGTTTTATGTAGTTTACACTCGCGTTATTTTGCACGTCGTCCTGTTTTGCGCATCACGCTGTTTTGTGCAGTTTATAACTCGCGCCATTTTGCGCATCGCCCTGTTTTGTGCAGTTTATCACTCGGGCTATTTTGCGCATCGCACTGTTTTGTACTGTTTACACACGCGTTATTTTGCGGGTCGTCCAGTTTTGCGCATCGCGCTGTTTTGTGCAGTTTATCACTCGTGCTATTTTGTGCGTCGCACTGTTTTGTGCAGTTTATCACTCGCGCTATTTTGCGCGTCGCACGGTTTTGTGCAGTTTATCACTCGCGTTATTTTGCGCGTGGTCCTATTTTGCGCATCGCACTGTTTTGTGCAGTTTATCACTCGCGCTATTTTGCGCATCGCACTGTTTTGTACTGTTTACACACGCGTTATTTTGCGGGTCGTCCTGTTTTGCGCATCGCGCTGTTTTGTGCAGTTTATCACTCGTGCTATTTTGCGCGTCGCACTATTTTGTGCAGTTTACGCTCGCGTTATTTTGCGCGTCGTCCTATTTTGCGCATCGCACTGTTTTGTGCAGTTTATCACTCGCGTTATTTTGCGCGTCGCACTGTTTTGTGCAGTTTACACTCGCGTTATTTTGCGCGTTGTCCTATTTTGCGCATCGCACTGTTTTGTGCAGTTTATCACTCGCGCTATTTTGCGAGTCGCACTATTTTGTGCAGTTTACA
This sequence comes from Camellia japonica, assembly GCA_030407325.1. NCBI lineage: Eukaryota > Viridiplantae > Streptophyta > Magnoliopsida > Ericales > Theaceae > Camellia > Camellia japonica. The sequence goes on from JAPPVO010000388.1 coordinate 11,381, forward strand.
CTCGCGTTATTTTGCTCGTCGTCCTATTTTGCGCATCGCACTGTTTTGTGCAGTTTATCACTCGTGCTATTTTGCGCATCGCACTGTTTTGTGCAGTTCACACTCGCGTTATTTTGCGCGTCGTCCATGTTTTGCGCATCGCGCTGTTTTGTGCAGTTTATCACTTGCGCTATTTTGCGCATCGCACCGTTTTGTGCAGTTTACACTCGCGTTATTTTGCGCGTCGTCCTGTTTTGCGCATCACGCAGTTTTGTGTAGTTTATCACTCGCCCTATTTTTGCGTATCCCCCCGTTTTGTGCAGTTTATCACTCACGCTATTTTGTGCATCGCACTATTTTTCTGCAATTTATCCCTCGCGCTATTTTGCGCATCGCACTGTTTTGTGCAGTTTACACTCGGGTTATTTCGCGCATCGTCCTGTTTTGCGCATCGCACTGTTTTGTGCAGTTTATCACTCGCGCCATTTTGCGCATCGCACTGTTTTGTGCAGTTTATCACTCGCGCTATTTTGCACATCGCACTGTTTTGTGCAGTTTACACTCGCGTTATTTTGCACGTCGTCCTATTTTGCGCATCGCACTGTTTTGTGCAGTTTATCACTCGCGCTGATTTGCGCATCGCACTGTTTTGTCAAGTTTACACTCGCGTTATTTTGCGCGTCGTCCTGTTTTGCGCATCGCGTTGTTTTGTGCAGTTTATCACTCGGGCTATTTTGCGCATCGCACTGTTTTGTGCAGTTTATCACTCGTGCTATTTTGCGCGTCGCACTGTTTTGTGCAGTTTACACTAGCGTTATTTTGCGCGTCGTCCTATTTTGCGCATCGCACTGTTTTGTGCAGTTTATCACTCGCGCTATTTTGCGCATCGCACTGTTTGTACTGTTTACACACGCGTTATCTGCGGTCGTCCTGTTTGGCATCGCGCTGTTTTGTGCAGTTTATCACTCATGCTATTTGTGCGTCGCACGTTTTGTGCAGTTTATCACTCGCGCTATTTTGCGCGTCGCTCTGTTTTGTGCAGTTTATCACTCGCGTTATTTTGCGCGTCGTCCTATTTTGCGCATCGCACTGTTTTGTGCAGTTTATCACTCGCGCTATTTTGCGCGTCGCACTATTTTGTGCAGTTTACACTCCCGTTATTTTGCGCGTCGTCCTATTTTGCGCATCGCACTGTTTTGTGCAGTTTATCACTCGTGCTATTTTGCGCATCGCATTGTTTTGTGCAGTTCACACTCGCGTTATTTTGCGGGTCGTCCTGTTTTACGCATCGCGCTATTTTGTGCAGTTTATCACTCGTGCTATTTTGTGCATCGCACTGTTTTGTGCAGTTTATCACTCGCGCTATTTTGCGCGTCGCACTGTTTTGTGCAGTTTACACTCGCGTTATTTTGCGCGTCGTCCTATTTTGCGCATCGCACTGTTTTGTGTGCCAGTTATCACTGCGCTATTTTGCGCGTCGCACTGTTTGTGCAGTTACAACTCGCGTTATTTTGCGCGTCGTCCTATTTGCGATCGCACTGTTTTGTGCAGTTCACACTCGCGTTATTTTGCGCGTCGTCCATGTTTTGCGCATCGCTGCTGTTTGTGCAGTTTATCACTTGCCGCTATTTTGCGCATCGCACCGTTTGTGCAGTTTACACTCGCGTTATTTTTGCGCGGCGTTCCTGTTTTGCGCATCACGCAGTTTTGTGTAGTTATCACTCGCCCTATTTTTGCGTATCCCCCGTTTTGTGCAGTTTATCACTCACGCTATTTTGTGCATCGCACTATTTTTCTGCAATTTATCCCTCGCGCTATTGCGCATCGCACTGTTTGTGCAGTTTACACTCGGGTTATTTCGAGCCATCGTCCTGTTTTGCGCATCGCACTGTTTGTGCCAGTTTATCACTCGCGCCATTTGCGCATCGCACTTTTTGTGCAGTTATCACTCGCGCTATTTTGCACCATCGCACTGTTGTGTAGTTACACTCGCCGTTATTTTGCAGTCGTCCTATTTTGCGCATCGCACTGTTTTGTGCAGTTTATCACTCGCGCTGATTTGCGCATCGACTGTTTTGTCAAGTTTACACTCGCGGTTATTTTGCGCGTCGTCCTGTTTTGCGCATCGCGTTGTTTTGTGCAGTTATCACTCGGGCTATTTTGCGCATCGCACTGTTTTGTACTGTTTACACACGCGTATTTTGCGGGTCGTCCTGTTTTGCGCATCGCTCTGTTTTGTGCAGTTTCACTCGTGCTATTTTGTGCGTCGCACTGTTTTGTGCAGTTTATCACTCGCGCTATTTTGCGCGTCGCATGTTTTGTGCAGTTTATCACTCGGTATTTTGCGCGTGGTATTTTTGCGCATCGCACTGTTTTGTGCAGTTTATCACTCGCGCTATTTTGCGCATCGCACTGTTTTGTGCAGTTTACACACGCGTTATTTTGCGGGTCGTCCTGTTTTGCGCATCGCGCTGTTTTGTGCAGTTTATCACTCGTGCTATTTTGCGCATCGCACTGTTTTGTGCAGTTTATCACTCGCGCTATTTTGCGCGTCGCACTGTTTTGTGCAGTTTACACTCGCGTTATTTTGCGCGTCGTCCTATTTTGCGCATCGCACTGTTTTGTGCAGTTTATCACTCGCGCTATTTTGCGCATCGCACTGTTTTGTGCAGTTCACACTCGCGTTATTTTGCGGGTCGTCCTGTTTTGCGCATCGCGCTATTTTGTGCAGTTTATCACTCGTGCTATTTTGTGCATCGCACTGTTTTGTGCAGTTATCACTCGCGCTATTTTGCGCGTCGCCGTTTTGTGCAGTTTACACTCGCGTATTTTGCGCGTCGTCTATTTTGCGCATCGCAATGTTTTGTGCAGTTATCACTCGCGCTATTTTGCGCGTCGCACTATTTTGTGCCAGTTTACACTCCGTATTTTGCGCGTCGTCCTATTTTGCGCATCGCACTGTTTTGTGCAGTTTATCACTCGCGCTATTTTGCGCATCGCACTGTTTTGTGCAGTTCACACTCGCGTTATTTTGCGCGTCGTCCTGTTTTGCGCATCGCGCTGTTTTGTGCAGTTTATCACTTGCGCTATTTTGCGCATCGCACCGTTTTGTGCAGTTTACACTCGCGTTATTTTGCGCGTCGTCCTGTTTTGCGCATCGCGCTGTTTTGTGCAGTTTATCACTCGCGCCATTTTTGCGTATCCCCCCGTTTTGTGCAGTTTATCACTCGCGCTATTTTGCGCATCGCACTGTTTTTCTGCAATTTATCCCTCGCGCTATTTTGCGCATCGCACTGTTTTGTGCAGTTTACACTGGCGTTTATTCGCGCATCATCCTATTTGCGCATCGCACTGTTTTGTGCAGTTTATCACTCGTGCTATTTTGCGCATCGCATGTTTTGTGCAGTTCACACTCGCGTTATTTTGCGGGTCGTCCTGTTTTACGCATCGCGCTATTTTGTGCAGTTTATCACTCGTGCCTATTTTGTGCATGCACTGTTTTGTGCAGTTTATCATCGCGATATTTTGCGCGTCGCACGTTTGTGCAGTTTACAACTCGCGTTATTTTGCGCGTCGTCCTATTTGCGCATCGCACTGTTTTGTGCAGTTTATCACTCGCGCTATTGCGCGCGCACTGTTTTGTGCAGTTTACAACTCGCGTTATTTTGCGCGTCGTCCTATTTTGGCATCGCACTGTTTTGTGCAGTTTATCACTCGTGCTATTTTGCGCATCGCCACTGTTTTGTGCAGTTCACACTCGCGTTATTTTGCGCGTCGTCCATGTTTTGCGCATCGCGCTGTTTGTGAAGTTTATCACTTGCGCTATTTTGCGCATCGCACCGTTTTGTGCAGTTTACACTCGCGTTATTTTGCGCGTCGGCCTGTTTGCGCATCACGCAGTTTTGTGTGTTTATCACTCGCCATTTTTGCGTACCCCCGTTTTGTGCAGTTTATCACTCACGCTATTTTGTGCATCGCACTATTTTT
>JAPPVO010000389.1:0-35852 GCA_030407325.1 Camellia japonica
TCACTCGCGCTATTTTGCGCAGCGCACTGTTTTGTGCGATTTATCACTCGCGCTATTTTTGCGCAGCGCACTGTTTTGTGCAGTTTATCACTCGCGCTATTTTGCGCAGCGCACTGTTGTGCAGTTTATCACTCGCGCTATTTTGCGCAGCGCACTGTTTTTGCTGTTTATCACTCGCGCTATTTTGCGCAGCGCACTGTTTTGTGCGTTTACACTCCGCTATTTTGCGCAGCGCACTGTTTTGTGCAGTTTATCACTCGCGCTATTTGCGCAGCGCACTGTTTTTGTGCAGTTTATCACTCGCGCTATTTTGCGCAGCGCACTGTTTGTTGCTTTACACTCGCGCTATTTTGCGCAGCGCACTGTTTTGTGCAGTTTATCACTCGCGCTATTTTGCGCAGCGCACTGTTTTGTGCAGTTTATCACTCGCGCTATTTTGCGCAGCGCACTGTTTTGTGCTGTTTATCACTCGCGCTTTGCGCGACGTTTGCGTTTCTGCGCATTGCGCAGCTGATGTTTGTGCTGTTTATCACTCGCGCTATTTTGCGCAGCGCACTGTTTTGTGCAGTTTATCACTCGCGCTATTTTGCGCAGCGCACTGTTTTGTGCTGTTTTCACTCGCGCTATTTTGCGCAGCGCACTGTTTGTGTGCAGTTTATCACTCGCGCTATTTTGCGCAGCGCACTGTTTTGTGCAGTTTATCACTCGCGATTTTTGCGCAGCGCACTGTTTTGTGCAGTTTACACGCGCATCGCCGCTTTTTTGCGTTATACCGCCTTTTTGCGCAGCGCACTGTTTTGTGCAGTTTATCACTCGCGCTATTTTGCGCAGCGCACTGTTTTGTGCAGTTTATCACTCGCGCTATTTTGCGCAGCGCACTCTGTATCCTTGGCATTGCGCCTTTTTGAGTTTACACTCGCGCTATTTTGCGCAGCGCACTGTTTTGTGCAGTTTATCACTCGCGCTATTTTGCGCAGCGCACTGTTTTGTGCTGTTTACACTCGCGCTATTTTGCGCAGCGCACTGTTTTGTGCAGTTTATCACTCGCGCTATTTTGCGCAGCGCACTGTTTTGTGCAGTTTATCACTCGCGCTATTTTGCGCAGCGCACTGTTTTGTGCAGTTTATCATCCGCTATTTTGCGCAGCGCACTGTTTTGTGCAGTTTATCACTCGCGCTATTTTGCGCAGCGCACTGTTTTGTGCAGTTTATCACTCGCGCTATTTTGCGCAGCGCACTGTTTTGTGCAGTTTATCACTCGCGCTATTTTGCGCAGCGCACTGTTTTGTGCAGTTTATCACTCGCGCTATTTTGGCAGCGCACTGTTTTGTGCAGTTTATCACTCGCGCTATTTTGCGCAGCGCACTGTTTTGTGCAGTTTATCACTCGCGCTATTTTGCGCAGCGCACTGTTTTGTGCAGTTTATCACTCGCGCTATTTTGCGCAGCGCACTGTTTTGTGCAGTTTATCACTCCGCGCTATTTTGCGCAGCGCACTGTTTTGTGCAGTTTATCACTCGCGCTATTTTGCGCAGCGCACTGTTTTGTGCTGTTTATCACTCGCGCTATTTTGCGCAGCGCACTGTTTTGTGCAGTTTATCACTCGCGCTATTTTGCGCAGCGCACTGTTTTGTGCAGTTTATCACTCGCGCTATATTTGCGCAGCGCACTTGTGCATTTATCATGCTATTGCACGCACTTGGTGTTTATCACTCGCGCTTTTGCGCAGCGCACTGTTTTGTGCAGTTTATCACTCGCGCTATTTTGCGCAGCGCACTGTTTTGTGCTAGTTTATCACTCGCGCTATTTGCGCAGCGCACTGTTTTGTGCTGTTTTACACTCGCGCTATTTTTGCGCAGCGCACTGTTTTGTGCAGTTTATCACTCGCGCTATTTTGCGCAGCGCACTGTTTTGTGCGTTTATCACTCGCGCTATTTGCGCAGCGCACTGTTTTGTGCAGTTTATCACTCGCGCTATTTTGCGCAGCGCACTGTTTTTGTGCAGTTTATCACTCGCGCTATTTTGCGCAGCGCACTTGTGTTTCTCGTATTGCGAGCAGTTTCATTCACTCGCGCTATTTTGCGCAGCGCACTGTTAGTTTACACTGTTTCCGCTTTGTCAGTTTATCACTATTGCCGCCTTTTGTGCTTATACTCGTATTTGCGCAGCGCACTGTTTTGTGCAGTTTATCACTCGCGCTATTTGCGCAGCGCACTGTTTTGTGCAGTTTATCACTCGCGCTATTTGCGCAGCGCACTTTTGTGCAGTTTATCATCCGCTATGGCGACTTTGTGCAGTTTACACTCGCGCTATTTTGCGCAGCGCACGTTGTGTTTATCTGGCTTGCAGCGCACTTTGTTGTTTATCACTCGCGCTATTTTGCGCAGCGCACTTTCAGTTATCTCCGCTATTGGCCGACTTGTCGTTTATCACTCGCGCTATTTTGCGCAGCGCACTGTTTTGTGCAGTTTATCACTCGCGCTATTTTGCGCAGCGCACTGTTTTGTGCAGTTTATCACTCGCGCTATTTTGCGCAGCGCACTGTTTTGTGCTGTTTATCACTCGCCTATTTTGCGCAGCGCACTGTTTTGTGCGTTTATCACTCGCGCTATTTTGCGCAGCGCACTTGTCTGTATACTCGCTTTGCCGCGCACTGTTGTGTTTTATCATCCTTTTGGCCGCTGTTTTTGCTTTTCACTCTTTTTGCGCAGCGCACTGTTTTTGTGCAGTTTATCACTCGCGCTATTTTGCGCAGCGCACTGTTTTTGCTGTTTATCACTCGCGCTATTTTGCGCAGCGCACTTTTGTGCAGTTTATCACTCGCGCTATTTTGCGCAGCGCACTGTTTTGTGCAGTTTATCACTCGCGCTATTTTGCGCAGCGCACTGTTTTTATGTGCTGTTTATCACTCGCGCTATTTTGCGCAGCGCACTGTTTTGTGCGTTATCACTCGCGCTATTTTGCGCAGCGCACTGTTTTGTGCAGTTATCACTCGCGCTATTTTGCGCAGCGCACTGTTTTTGTGCTGTTTACACTCGCGCTATTTTGCGCAGCGCACTGTTTTTGCTGTTACACTCGGCTATTTGCGCAGCGCTTTGTGCTGTTTCGAGTGTAAACTAAAGAAAACAGTGCGGTGCGCAAAATAGCGCGAGTGTAAACTGCAGAAAACATTGCGATGCGCCGAATAGCGCGAGTGGTAAACAACACAAAACAGTGCGCTGCGTAAAATCGCGATGTGCAAAAGTGCAGAAAACAGTGCGCTGCGCAAAATAGCGCGAGTGATAAACTGCACAAAATAGTGCGCTGCCAAAATAGCGCGAGTGATAAACAGCAAAAAACAGTGCGCTGCGCAAAATAGCGCGGTGATAACTGCAAAAACAGTGCGCTGCGCAAAATAGCGCGAGTGATAAACAGCAAAAACAGTGCGCTGCGCAAAATAGCGCGATGATAAACAGCACAAAACAGTGCGCTGCGCAAAATAGCGCGACTGATAAATAGCACAAAACAGTGCGCTGCGCAAAATAGCGCGAGTGATAAACTGCACAAAACAGTGCGCTGACAAAATAGCGCGAGTGTAAACAGCACAAAACAGTGCGCTGCGCAAAATAGCGCGAGTGATAAACTGCACAAAACAGTGCGCTGCGCAAAATAGCGCGAGTGAAAAACAGCACAAAACAGTGCGCTGCGCAAAATAGCGCGAGTGTAAACTGCAGAAAACAGTGCGGTGCGCAAAATAGCGCGAGTGTAAACTGCAGAAAACAGTGCGATGCGCAAAATAGCGCGAGTGATAAACAACACAAAACAGTGCGCTGCGCAAAATAGCGCGAGTGTAAAGTGCAGAAAACAGTGCGCTGCGCAAAATAGCGCGAGTGATAAACTGCACAAAACAGTGCGCTGCGCAAAATAGCGCGAGTGATAAACTGCACAAAACAGTGCGTTGCGCAAAATAGCGCGAGTGATAAACAGCACAAAACAGTGCGCTGCGCAAAATAGCGCGAGTGATAAACTGCACAAAACAGTGCGCTGACAAAATAGCGCGAGTGTAAACAGCACAAAACCGTGCGCTGCGCAAAATAGCGCGAGTGATAAACTGTACAAAACAGTGCGCTGCGCAAAATAGCGCGAGTGAAAAACAGCACAAAACAGTGCGCTGCGCAAAATAGCGCGAGTGTAAACTGCAGAAAACAGTGCGGTGCGCAAAATAGCGCGAGTGTAAACTGCAGAAAACAGTGCGCTGCGCAAAATAGCGCGAGTGATAAACAACACAAAACAGTGCGCTGCGCAAAATAGCGCGAGTGTAAAGTGCAGAAAATAGTGCGCTGCGCAAAATAGCGCGAGTGATAAACTGCACAAAATAGTGCGCTGCGCAAAATAGCGCGAGTGATAAACAGCACAAAACAGTGCGCTGCGCAAAATAGCGCGAGTGATAAATAGCACAAAACAGTGCGCTGCGCAAAATAGCGCGAGTGATAAACAGCAGAAAACAGTGCGCTGCCCAAAATAGCGCGAGTGATAAACTGCACAAAACAGTGCGCTGACAAAATAGCGCGAGTGTAAACAGCACAAAACCGTGCGCTGCGCAAAATAGCACGAGTGATAAACTGCTCAAAACATTGCGCTGCGCAAAATAGCGCGAGTGATAAACTACGCAAAACAGTGCGCTGCGCAAAATAGCGTGAGTGTAAACTGCACCAAAGAGTGCGCTGCGCAAAATAGCGCGAGTGATAAACAGCAAAAAACAGTGCGCTGCGCAAAATAGCGCGAGTGATAAACAGCACAAAACAGTGCGCTGCGCAAAATAGCGCGAGTGATAAGGCACAAAACAGTGCGCTGCGCAAATAGCGCGAGTGATAAACTGCACAAAACAGTGCGCTGACAAAATAGCGCGAGTGTAAACAGCACCAAACCGTGCGCTGCGCAAAATAGCGCGAGTGATAAACGGCACAAAATAGTGCGCTGCGCAAAATAGCGCGAGTGATAAACTGCACAAAACAGTGCGCTGCGCAAAATAGCGCGAGTGATAAACTGCACAAAACAGTGCGCTGCGCAAAATAGCGCGAGTGAAAAACAGCACAAAACAGTGCGCTGCGCAAAATAGCGCGAGTGTAAACTAAAGAAAACAGTGCGGTGCGCAAAATAGCGCGAGTGTAAACTGCAGAAAACATTGCGATGCGCAAAATAGCGCGAGTGATAAACAACACAAAACAGTGCGCTGCGTAAAATAGCGCGAGTGTAAAGTGTAGAAAACAGTGCGCTGCGCAAAATAGCGCGAGTGATAAACTGCACAAAACAGTGCGCTGCGCAAAATAGCGCGAGTGATAAACAGCAGAAAACAGTGCGCTGCGCAAAATAGCGCGAGTGATAAACTGCACAAAACAGTGCACTGCGCAAAATAGCGCGAGTGATGAACAGCAAAACATAGTGCGCTGCGCAAAATAGCGCGAGTGATAAACAGCACAAAACAGGGCGCTGCGCAAAATAGCGCGACTGATAAACCGCACAAAACAGGGCGCTGCGCAAAATAGCGCGAGTGATAAACTGCACAAAACAGTGCGCAGACAAAATAGCGCGAGTGTAAACAGCACAAACCCGTGCGCTGCGCAAAATAGCGCGAGTGAAAAACAGCACAAAACCGTGCGCTGCGCAAAATAGCGCGAGTGTAAACTGCAGAAAACAGTGCGGTGCGCAAAATAGCGCGAGTGAAAACTGCAGAAAACAGTGCGATGTGCAAAATAGCGCGAGTGTAAACAGCCCAAAACAGTGCGCTGTGCAAAATAGCGCGAGTGATAAACTGCACAAAACAGTGCGCTGCGCAAAATAGCGCGAGTGATAAACAGCACAAAACAGTGGGGTGCGCAAAATAGCGCGAGTGATAAACAGCACAAAACAGTGCGCTGCGCAAAATAGCGCGAGTGTAAACAGCACAAAACAGTGCGCTGACAAAATAGCGCGAGTGTAAACAGCACAAAACCGTGCGCTGCGCAAAATAGCGCGAGTGTAAACAGCACAAAACAGTGCGCTTGGCAAAATAGCGCGAGTGAAAAACAGCACAAAATAGTGCGCTTGGCAAAATAGCGCGAGTGTAAACTGCAGAAAACAGTGCGGTGCGCAAAATAGCGCGAGTGTAAACTGCAGAAAACAGTGCGATGCGCAAAATAGCGCGAGTGATAAACAACACAAAACAGTGCGCTGCGCAAAATAGCGCGAGTGATAAACAACACAAAACAGTGCGCTGCGCAAAATAGCGCGAGTGTAAAGTGCAGAAAACAGTGCGCTGCGCAAAATAGCGCGAGTGATAAACTGCACAAAACAGTGCGCTGCGCAAAATAGCGCGAGTGATAAACTGCACAAAACAGTGCGCTGCGCAAAATAGCGCGACTGATACACTGGACAAAACAGTGCGCTGACAAAATAGCGCGAGTGTAAACAGCACAAAACCGTGCGCTGCGCAAAATAGCGCGAGTGTAAACAGCACAAAACCGTGCGCTGCTCAAACTAGCGCGAGTGATAAACTGTACAAAACAGTGCGCTGGGCAAAATAGCGCGAGTGAAAAACAGCACAAAACAGTGCGCTGCGCAAAATAGCGCGAGTGTAAACTGCAGAAAACAGTGCGGTGCGCAAAATAGCGCGAGTGTAAGCAGTAGAAAACAGTGCGCTGCGCAAAATAGCGCGAGTGATAAACACCACAAAACAGTGCGCTGCGCAAAATAGCGCGAGTGTAAAGTGCAGAAAATAGTGCGCTGCGCAAAATAGCGCGAGTGATAACTGCACAAAACAGTACGCTGCGCAAAATAGCGCGAGTGATAAACTGCACAAAACAGTGCGCTGCGCAAAATAGCGCGAGTGATAAACAGCACAAAACAGTGCGCTGCGCAAAATAGCGCGAGTGATAAACAGCAGAAAACAGTGTGCTGCGCAAAATAGCGCGAGTGATAAACTGCACAAAACAGTGCGCTGACAAAATAGCGCGAGTGTAAACAGCACAAAACCGTGCGCTGCGCAAAATAGCGCGAGTGATAAACTGCACAAAACAGTGCGCTGCGCAAAATAGCGCGAGTGATAAACTACGCAAAACAGTGCGCTGCGCAAAATAGCGTGAGTGTAAACTGCACAAAAGAGTGCGCTGCGTAAAATAGCGCGAGTGATAAACAGCAAAAAACAGTGCGCTGCGCAAAGTAGCGCGAGTGATAAACAGCAAAAAACAGTGCGCTGCGCAAAATAGCGCGAGTGATAAACAGCACAAAACAGTGCGCTGCGCAAATAGCGCGAGTGATAAACTGCACAAAACAGTGCGCTGACAAAATAGCGCGAGTGTAACAGCACCAAACCGTGCGCTGCGCAAAATAGCGCGAGTGATAAACGGCACAAAATAGTGCGCTGCGCAAAATAGCGCGAGTGATAAACTGCACAAAACAGTGCGCTGCGCAAAATAGCGCGAGTGATAAACTGCATAAAACAGTGCGCTGCGCACAATAGCGCGAGTGAAAAACAGCACAAAACAGTGCGCTGCGCAAAATAGCGCGAGTGTAAACTAAAGAAAACAGTGCGGTGCGCAAAATAGCGCGAGTGTAAACTGCAGAAAACATTGCGATGCGCAAAATAGCGCGAGTGATAAACAACACAAAACAGTGGGGTGCGCAAAATAGCGCGAGTGATAAACAGCACAAAACAGTGCGCTACGCAAAATAGCGCGAGTGATAAACTGCACAAAACAGTGCGCTGACAAAATAGCGCGAGTGCAAACCGCACAAAACCGTGCGCTGCGCAAAATAGCGCGAGTGTAAACAGCACAAAAAACGTGCGCTGCGCAAAATAGCGCGAGTGATAAACTGCACAAAACAGTGCGCTGCGCAAAATAGCGCGAGTGATAAACAGCACAAAACAGTGCGCTGCGCAAAATAGCGCGAGTGATAAATAGCACAAAACAGTGCGCTGCGCAAAATAGCGCGAGTGATAAACAGCACAAAACAGTGCGCTGCCAAAATAGCGCGAGTGATAAACTGCACAAAACAGTGCGCTGACAAAATAGCGCGAGTGTAAACAGCACAAAACCGTGCGCTGCGCAAAATAGCGCGAGTGATAAACTGCACAAAACAGTGCGCTGCGCAAAATAGCGCGAGTGATAAACTGCACAAAACAGTGCGCTGCGCAAAATAGCGTGAGTGTAAACTGCACAAAAGAGTGCGCTGCGTAAAATAGCGCGAGTGATAAACAGCAAAAAACAGTGCGCTGCGCAAAATAGCGCGAGTGATAAACAGCAAAAAACAGTGCGCTGCGCAAAATAGCGCGAGTGATAAACAGCACAAAACAGTGCGCTGCGCAAATAGCGCGAGTGATAAACTGCACAAAACAGTGCGCTGACAAAATAGCGCGAGTGTACACAGCACCAAACCGTGCGCTGCGCAAAATAGCGCGAGTGATAAACGCACAAAATAGTGCGCTGCGCAAAATAGCGCGAGTGATAAACTGCACAAAACAGTGCGCTGCGCAAAATAGCGCGACTGATAAACAGCACAAAACAGGGCGCTGCGCAAAATAGCGCGAGTGATAAACTGCACAAAACAGTGCGCAGACAAAATAGCGCGAGTGTAAACAGCACAAAACCGTGCGCTGCGCAAAATAGCGCGAGTGAAAAACAGCACAAAACAGTGCGCTGCGCAAAATAGCGCGAGTGTAAACTGCAGAAAACAGTGCGGTGCGCAAAATAGCGCGAGTGAAAACTGCAGAAAACAGTGCGATGTGCAAAATAGCGCGAGTGTAAACAGCCCAAAACAGTGCGCTGTGCAAAATAGCGCGAGTGATAAACTGCACAAAACAGTGCGCTGCGCAAAATAGCGCGAGTGAAAAGCACAAAACAGTGCGCTGCGCAAAATAGCGCGAGTGATAAACAGCACAAAACAGTGCGTTGCGCAAAATAGCGCGAGTGATAAACAACACAAAACAGTGCGCTGCGCAAAATAGCGCGAGTGATAAACTGGACAAAACCGTGCGCTGCGCAAAATAGCGCGAGTGTAAACAGCACAAAACCGTGCGCTGCGCAAAATAGCGCGAGTGATAAACTGTACAAAACAGTGCGCTTGGCAAAATAGCGCGAGTGAAAAACAGCACAAAATAGTGCGCTGCGCAAAATAGCGCGAGTGTAAACTGCAGAAAACAGTGCGGTGCGCAAAATAGCGCGAGTGTAAACTGCAGAAAACAGTGCGCTGCGCAAAATAGCGCGAGTGATAAACAACACAAAACAGTGCGCTGCGCAAAATAGCGCGAGTGTAAAGTGCAGAAAACAGTGCGCTGCGCAAAATAGCGCGAGTGATAAACTGCACAAAACAGTGCGCTGCGCAAAATAGCGCGAGTGATAAACAGCACAAAACAGTGGGGTGCGCAAAATAGCGCGAGTGATAAACAGCACAAAACAGTGCGCTGCGCAAAATAGCGCGAGTGATAAACTGCACAAAACAGTGCGCTGACAAAATAGCGCGAGTGTAAACAGCACAAAACCGTGCGCTGCGCAAAATAGCGCGAGTGTAAACAGCACAAAACCGTGCGCTGCGCAAAATAGCGCGAGTGATAAACTGTACAAAACAGTGCGCTTGGCAAAATAGCGCGAGTGAAAAACAGCACAAAATAGTGCGCTGCGCAAAATAGCGCGAGTGTAAACTGCAGAAAACAGTGCGGTGCGCAAAATAGCGCGAGTGTAAACTGCAGAAAACAGTGCGCTGCGCAAAATAGCGCGAGTGATAAACAGCACAAAACAGTGCGCTGCGCAAAATAGCGCGAGTGTAAAGTGCAGAAAACAGTGCGCTGCGCAAAATAGCGCGAGTGATAAACTGCACAAAACAGTACGCTGCGCAAAATAGCGCGAGTGATAAACTGCACAAAACAGTGCGCTGCGCAAAATAGCGCGAGTGATAAACAGCACAAAACAGTGCGCTGCGCAAAATAGCGCGACTTATACACTGGACAAAACAGTGCGCTGACAAAATAGCGCGAGTGTAAACAGCACAAAACCGTGCGCTGCGCAAAATAGCGCGAGTGTAAACAGCACAAAACCGTGCGCTGCTCAAACTAGCGCGAGTGATAAACTGTACAAAACAGTGCGCTGGGCAAAATAGCGCGAGTGAAAAACAGCACAAAACAGTGCGCTGCGCAAAATAGCGCGAGTGTAAACAGCACAAAACCGTGCGCTGCGCAAAATAGCGCGAGTGTAAGCTGCAGAAAACAGTGCGGTGCGCAAAATAGCGCGAGTGAAAAACACCACAAAACAGTGCGCTGCGCAAAATAGCGCGAGTGTAAACTGCAGAAAACAGTGCGGTGCCCAAAATAGCGCGAGTGTAAACTGCAGAAAACAGTGCGCTGCGCAAAATAGCGCGAGTGATAAACAACACAAAACAGTGCGCTGCGCAAAATAGCGCGAGTGTAAACAGCCCAAAACAGTGCGCCGTGCAAAATAGCGCGAGTGATAAACAGCCCAAAACAGTGCGCTGTGCAAAATAGCGCGAGTGATAAACTGCACAAAACAGTGCGCTGCGCAAAATAGCGCGAGTGATAAACAGCACAAAACAGTGCGCTGCGCAAAATAGCGCGAGTGATAAACTGCACAAAACAGTGCGCTGACAAAATAGCGCGAGTGTAAACAGCACAAAACCGTGCGCTGCGCAAAATAGCGCGAGTGTAAACAGCACAAAACCGTGCGCTGCGCAAAATAGCGCGAGTGATAAACTGCACAAAACAGTGCGCTGCGCAAAATAGCGCGAGTGAAAAACAGCACAAAACAGTGCGCTGCGCAAAATAGCGCGAGTGTAAACTGCACAAAACAGTGCGGTGCGCAAAATAGCGCGAGTGATAAACTGCAAAAAACAGTGCGCTGCGCAAAATAGCGCGAGTGATAAACAGCACAAAACAGTGCGCTGCGCAAAATAGCGCGAGTGTAAAGTGCAGAAAATAGTGCGCTGCGCAAAATAGCGCGAGTGATAAACTGCACAAAACAGTGCGCTGCGCAAAATAGCGCGAGTGATAAACTGCATAAAACAGTGCGCTGCGCAAAATAGCGCGAGTGAAAAACAGCACAAAACAGTGCGCTGCGCAAAATAGCGCGAGTGTAAACTAAAGAAAACAGTGCGGTGCGCAAAATAGCGCGAGTGTAAACTGCAGAAAACATTGCGATGCGCAAAATAGCGCGAGTGATAAACAACACAAAACAGTGCGCTGCGTAAAATAGCGCGAGTGTAAAGTGTAGAAAACAGTGCGCTGCGCAAAATAGCGCGAGTGATAAACGGCACAAAACAGTGCGCTGCGCAAAATAGCGCGAGTGATAAACTGCACAAAACAGTGCGCTGCGCAAAATAGCGCGAGTGATAAACAGCAAAAAACAGTGCGCTGCGCAAAATAGCGCGGGTGATAAACTGCACAAAACAGTGCGCTGCGCAAAATAGCGCGAGTGATAAACAGCAAAAAACAGTGCGCTGCGCAAAATAGCGCGAGTGATAAACAGCACAAAACAGGGCGCTGCGCAAAATAGCCCGACTGATAAACAGCACAAAACAGGGCGCTGCGCAAAATAGCGCGAGTGATAAACTGCACAAAACAGTGCGCAGACAAAATAGCGCGAGTGTAAACAGCACAAAATCGTGCGCTGCGCAAAATAGCGCGAGTGATAAACTGCACAAAACCGTGCGCTGCGCAAAATAGCGCGAGTGAAAAACAGCACAAAACAGTGCGCTGCGCAAAATAGCGCGAGTGTAAACTGCAGAAAACAGTGCGGTGCGCAAAATAGCGCGAGTGAAAACTGCAGAAAACAGTGCGGTGCGCAAAATAGCGCGAGTGATAAACAACACAAAACAGTGCGCTGCGCAAAATAGCGCGAGTGTAAAGTGCAGAAAACAGTGCGCTGCGCAAAATAGCGCGAGTGATAAACTGCACAAAACAGTGCGCTGCGCAAAATAGCGCGAGTGATAAACAGCACAAAACAGTGTGTTGCGCAAAATAGCGCGAGTGATAAACAACACAAAACAGTGCGCTGCGCAAAATAGCGCGAGTGATAAACTGGACAAAACAGTGCGCTGACAAAATAGCGCGAGTGTAAACAGCACAAAACCGTGCGCTGCGCAAAATAGCGCGAGTGTAAACAGCACAAAACCGTGCGCTGCTCAAAATAGCGCGAGTGATAAACTGTACAAAACAGTGCGCTGGGCAAAATAGCGCGAGTGAAAAACAGCACAAAACAGTGCGCTGCGCAAAATAGCGCGAGTGTAAACTGCAGAAAACAGTGCGGTGCGCAAAATAGCGCGAGTGTAAACTGCAGAAAACAGTGCGCTGCGCAAAATAGCGCGAGTGATAAACACCACAAAACAGTGCGCTGCGCAAAATAGCGCGAGTGTAAAGTGCAGAAAATAGTGCGCTGCGCAAAATAGCGCGAGTGATAAACTGCACAAAACAGTGCGCTGCGCAAAATAGCGCGAGTGATAAACAGCACAAAACAGTGCGCTGCGCAAAATAGCGCGAGTGATAAACAGCACAAAACAGTGCGCTGCGCAAAATAGCGCGAGTGATAAATAGCACAAAACAGTGCGCTGCGCAAAATAGCGCGAGTGATAACAGCAGAAAACAGTGCGCTGCGCAAAATAGCGCGAGTGATAAACTGCACAAAACAGTGCGCTGACAAAATAGCGCGAGTGTAAACAGCACAAAACCGTGCGCTGCGCAAAATAGCGCGAGTGATAAACTGCACAAAACAGTGCGCTGCGCAAAATAGCGCGAGTGATAAACTACGCAAAACAGTGCGCTGCGCAAAATAGCGTGAGTGTAAACTGCACAAAAGAGTGCGCTGCGCAAAATAGCGCGAGTGATAAACAGCAAAAACAGTGCGCTGCGCAAAATAGCGCGAGTGATAAACAGCACAAAACAGTGCGCTGCTGTAGCACGTCCGCGGGGGACCTCGGCTACAGTTCGGACTCGATTTTGTGTCGCGGTTCTAAATCTGAACCAAAGAGTCCGAATCCGGCAAATCGTTTTGAAGAAAAACAGATTTTTGAAAAAGTAGTGCCAAACATGGACTGCTTTGCCAGATTACAGAGTCGCCCCCTAAATATTTTTTAAAAATGGGAAATTTAGGAAACCCTGACTCGGTGCCGAAGGCCACGTGTCCGTCATCACCAAAGTGACTTGGCTCGGGAGCTTGGGTACGATCGGGGAAGGTCAGCTATGAGCACCCCCTTTCGCCCGGTCCGAAGACCGGCCTCTACTAACCGTGATATCCGTTTTTGAAAACTTTATGCGTTCTTATTCCAGTTATTAGCCTAGAATTACTATGTGATGCGCACAACACAAAAGTATAGACTAGATTGCCTAATTTGGAAATACACATTGCGTATCCGTTTTGTCTCGAAAAACGTGTTGGTTTTGTGCTACTCGCGAGTAGGCTAAAATTCGGATTTCAACGAGTTGTTCCAACTCAGGCAATCCAACCTCCACCCACAGGCATTCAAACAGTAATATCACATATAAGCATTTAGCCGCATGGCAATCCTATTGTCATGGCGAACATTCACACGCATGCGATATGCTAAAGCAATAAAAACTTACATCGTACTCCGTGCCAAAACAGTAAACTAGTTAGCAAACATGCATGACCTAGTTCAATGTTAAGTGGCTAATGTAACACATACAGGAGTGTAATCTAAACAGGCTCGGCTAACCCTAAACATGGCGCGTGAGATGCAACAACTATCACGTATTCAATTTTGAATTGAAATTACGATGCAGTTTGCATGATGTGCCGAGCCCGATGCATGTAAACAAATGCATGAATGCACGCATGCATTGCATAAGGTATGCTAAATTAGACGTGCCCTAATCTACCATCGTAAGCAGGTAAATAAAAGGGATAGAAAGAAGTGGGGGTTGGAAGACATACATCCACTCACACACACTTATTACACTTTTCGCCCTCGCTCGGAGGGACCGAAATAATAATACAAATAATTAACTACGCAAGCTAATTAATTATTACAAACTCACTAAATTAATTAGACAAATAATTAATCTAATTAAGCATTAAACCGCCTCGGGATGAGGGCCGGATGCAGCGCGTGTTCGGGATTGGCTCGGAATCGCACTGTCATGCAAGTGTGCCTCTGTTTTCCCTGCTATCCTCCTCAGAAAATTACCAAAATCCCAGGAGTGCCTCTCAGGGCACTGGGGAGTACCACCGGCTGGGGTAGAACACCACCGGCTGAAGGATGTGGCCACCGGCACTGATTGAAGCTATCGGCTGCCAATTCACTGCCGGTCGGCACTAAAAGGTGCCGGTCGGCACTTAACACCTGCAGAACCTGCAACTCACAGCAGCAGAGGGCAAAACTTGCATGGCAATGCAATTCAAGGCATGTATGCACCAAACACACTCCCTATCATGTTATTGACTCAAGGGGGGATGTGCCTCGATTCCCGGACCACCAATCACGCATTTCCATGCATGATGGCCCAAAGAATCAAGAGTGCAACTTTGATTTCAAATGCATGCAATGCAAACAAGCAAACAAGGGTGCCAAACCTCTATCATACTTTACTTCAAGAGGCCTAACATGCATGTCAACATGATGCAACCCTAAGCATGGCAACTAACATGCAACATGGCAATACAATGCAAACATGTAAGTAAGCATACAAGGCAAGCATGCAAACCAATTGAAAGATGGACTTAAACATGAATTGGGCAGCTCTAAAAAGCCCAAAATCAGTAGCCACATGCTAAGTTATGAGGGCCAAACACACATGCATACATACACATGTTAAGGTACCAACTCAAGGCATAAACAAGCGACATTCAAGCACACTTGAAGAGGCCAAACATGGGCTAAAAGCATGCATGGAAAACTCTGAAATTCATGCAAAACATGAGGCCAAATCATGCAATAAAGCAAGCCAAATATGCAACAAATGGCCCAAGTCTTGAAACAAGCCATGAAGGCTTAAACCAAGGCCAAGTCCACCAAGCTCACAAGCTAAGGGGACTCGAAACAGGTCACAAGAAGACCTAAACAAAGCCTAAGGAGCACCTAGATGGCATCTAAGAGGCTCAAGCACAAAGGCATACAACATGACCAAAACATGGAGTATTCAACATATGCTTTTAAAGCATTAAAGAGGCAACTAAAGCATGCATACAAGCACACAAAAAGTCTGAAATAACATGCTAGATGGTTCCAAACTATCAAAAATGAAGCAAGCATGGCATGCTACACACTCATACTCTCAAGGCCAACAAGCCAAATGCAAAGGAGCTATATAATGCATGATAGATCGACCCAAATGGCTATGGACAGAGTTAAATCATGGCAAAATAAGCACACAAGCTTCATGGATCTAGGCCTAAAACATGTTCAAAACAAAGGCATGCAACCTAGACATGTTAAGGCATCAAAGAGACATTACAAGGCAACTATGCTAAGCATGCATAAGGACCTAAACTAACTTGAAATCATGTTATAACATGGCAATATAAGCATGGAAAACAAGTCAAACATGCTCAACACACACTCAAGCATGAAGCTCCTTTGGAAGCCAAAATTTGCCCTTTTCAAGGACATCAAGGAGAGGGGGTGGCCCTCTCCTTCTTGAGACTCTAAGGCATGCTCTCACCACTGAAATCCCTCAAGATTTCAGTGGTGAAAGATCCTAACACCAAAGTCTCGGATCTCACAAAATAGCACAAAAAGTGGCCTTTTCAAGGTCTAAGGGTGGTCAAACTTGCTCAAACCACTAAGCACTCTTAATAAACAATAAAGAGGCTTAAAAAACAGAACTTTTATGTGTTGATCACTAAGCACAAAAACTGTTTTAAAGCAAGCAAAAAGAGGGTGCAAAAATGGGGTAAATAAAGCAAGTTTCTTACCCTTGAAGACCACCTTCACAAAGGTTGGAGTGGATGGGTCCTTGAGCTCAAAACCAGTCAAGAACTTCAAGAACAAGCCTTAAGGATCTCAGTTGCAAGAGGAAGGTGAGACACTAGGTGTTTATGTGCAATATTATGACAATACACACACACTAAGCTCAAAGGAGAAAGAGAGATATATGATAGATATAGAACTCCAAACCCTAAACCAGAGCTTCTCCTATGTCTAACCCTCTGAATTTTGTTCACCTTTTCAACCCTTGAGCCAAGAGAAGAGCCTTCTCTCTTATAGGCAACAAAGACTTACAAACTAAGTCATCCAAGGCTCATCCCTCCATACACGTGTATGGAGGGGAAACAAGAGCTAAACAGCTGTCTGAAAATATCTCAGAAAGCAGCTGAACAGTGCTCGGCCGGCAAAAAATGTCATTTTGACAAAATTAGTGCCGACCGGCACAAAATAGTGCCGACCGGCACAATATAGTGCCGGTGGCAACTCCAGCCAGCCGGTGGCCTCTAGCCCCAGCCGGTGGTGTGTAGGGATGCCTCACAAAGCATTCCCTGCCCTCCCAAGGCAAAACACAAGTGTTTGGTGCAAAACCAAACACAAACGGTCGAGTCTGGAGGTCCTGAGGCACGGCGCGCGTAGCCGAGAACTCCGGGAACTCCAAACGAACACAAACATGGATAATCACCGAGTGTTCCAACGGTGACGTCCAAGTCTTGAGGACGGTCAAAAAGGGGTGTCTACAGTTGCCCCTCTTTGACAGAACTCGAAAGTCATAAGAATGACGGGAGTGAATGTCAAAGCCCAGAGACGACCCATTTTTGACAAGGCCGAAGACTTGGACAGACATACAAAGCGCAAATGGTTGAACTCGCAAGCTGCCTACGTATCCCTTAGGGAATCAAACCAGCGTAGTTCATGCACAGGCACACATGCCAAAGATAAGATATGCGCCCGTAGGCGGGGGCAAAATGCAACTGACAATGCAAGAAGCCGAGCATAACTTATGATCATGCAAAGAAAGCTGTAATGAAGCAATACATGCGACAGTTATAAGCTAACATGCAACAGTCTACATCACAATGCAGAAAGGATGTAAGAGAATTATGCAATTCTCAGAACGTCTCACTCGGGAGATACAATACCTGTGCGGCTCGCCTGGTTCCACCAGCGGTAAATGAACCGTACATACAATATCGCGCCTGAAAAGAAAGCAAACTTAACAGGTACAATATTGTTAGCAACATGCATGACATATGCAATGCGAATGCTAAACAATATGCAATATATACAAAACTATGTATGAATAATGCAAATGATAATGCAATGCGATTGAAACTATATGCGATGCAAACTACGTGCAGGGCATTTGAATCATGATTCGATCATGAGCGGTTCGAAACCACACGAATGTCAGATAGATTGATGGAGGTGACAAGTCCGTCTCCCATAGAACGATGTCTGATCTACGAGTACTTCGCACGGACACAAGAACGAGTATTGGGTGGAATGACATAAGTGGGGAAACGACCCGCTGATGAGGGAATAATGATCCTAATGCCGGATGCAACAATTACACTACAATGTGATGGAAATGGATACAATGGATATGGCACGCGGGCCAAACCGTATCTTGCCTAGGAAAGGCATGTACACATACGAACCGTATCTAACACAGAAGCGGTGCCGCTACCCTCAAGGCTCGGACACAAAAGCTCGACAACTGTGTTTTGACACGAAAAATACGGGCACATACCAGACCAAGCTCAACAAGGAAGGGCGCAAGCCATAGATGGAGGTGATGCAATGAAATGCATGCAAACTACAGTGCAATGGATATGGATACAAGGGATATGGCACGCGGGCCAAACCAAATCTTGCCTAGGAAAGGCATGCACACATACAAACCGTATCTAACACAGAAGCGGTGCCGCTACCCTCAAGGCTCGGACACAAAAGCTCGACAACTGTGTTTTGGCACGAAAAATATGGGCACATACCAGACCAAGCTCAACAAGGAAGGGCGCAAGCCATAGATGGAGGTGATGCAATGAAATGCATGCAAGCTACAGTGAATGCATGACAAATGCACTATACTACAATGAAATGCATGACACATGCATGCGTTGTGACTTGTTTGTTTTTTTTTGAAATGCAATGCAATATTTACAAATGATGCATGATAATGCATGATGATGCAACGGCTACGATTGCAGCTTTCCCTATCTTACCAACAGGGCGATATACTAGGTTGGTTCAATATCCAGAATCGAGGCGTGGACATGCCGCCTCAACCTATGGGGTTTCCATACAGATTTCAAGCCGAGGGTACCCCCTGGGTATTTAAACCAGACTTTAGTCTCGGAGATCCCGAACCTTTGCGTTCTAGGCATAAGCCATTCAAACTCTAGTTTTCACCGTCCCAGTTGGTCTTCTAGGAACTTACCGCAAAACAGGCAGGTGGCTTTACCAGACCACCGAAAGTCGTTCGGGCACGACGAACACCAAAGGAATTGCACCTTCAGAGGATTTAAGGTCTCCTAGACCGGGATGCGCAGCGTATGCATTGAGATGCACATGATGCATGATGCTCGAAATGCGTGCCAGCGCACGGCTTTTGAGATGCATAACAATGCAAATGAGCGGGTTTAAGGTCTCGCCAGACCGTGCGTGTTTTCGGTCCCGCCGGACCCTCGTTGGGGCAATTTGCATAATGCGACACACGATAGGGCAAATGAGACATGCGTGCCTCATAAGGATGGAAAATGAAGTGCAAATGGGGTGCGCACTCGGCGCGATGCGATGTATGCCAAATGCAATGAGGCGTGCACTTTAATGCACTGAAGGTCTTACACCTCCCGAGGATTTAAGGTCTCCTAGACCGTGCGTGTTTAAGGTCACGCCGGACCGTAAAGAGGTAATGCACGATGCATGATAGGGCGGATGAGACACGCGTGCCTCATAAGGATGGAAAATGAAGTGCAAATGGGGTGCGCACTCGGCGCGATGCGATGTATGCCAAATGCAATGAGGTGTGCACTTTAATGCACTGAAGGTCTTACACCTCCCGAGGATTTAAGGTCTCCTAGACCGTGCGTGTTTAAGGTCACGCCGGACCGTAAAGAGGTAATGCACGATGCATGATAGGGCGGATGAGACACGCGTGCCTCATAAGGATGGAAAATGAAGTGCAAATGGGGTGCGCATTCGGCGCGATGCGATGTATGCCAAATGCAATGAGGTGTGCACTTTAATGCACTGAAGGTCTTACACCTCCCGAGGATTTAAGGTCTCCTAGACCGTGCGTGTTTAAGGTCACGCCGGACCGTTATGTAAGGCGTATGCAAGATGCAAAATGGAATGCAAAGTGGGGCACGTGTACCTCACTGGAATGCAAAATGATGCACGTGAGGTAGTACACTGCACGTGGACCAAGATAAAATGCAAATGAAGCACGCGAGGTAGTACACCGCACGCGGATCAAGATGAAATGCAAATGAAGCACGCGAGGTAGTACACCGCACGTGGATCAAGATGAAATGCAAATGAAGCACGCGAGGTAGTACACCGCACGTGGATCAAGATGAAATGCGAATGAAGCACGTGAGGTAGTACACCGCACGTGGATCAAGATGAAATGCGAATGAAGCACGCGAGGTAGTACACCGCACGTGGATCAAGATGAAATGCGAATGAAGCACGTGAGGTAGTACACCGCACGTGGATCAAGATGAAATGCGAATGAAGCACGCGAGGTAGTACACCGCACGTGGATCAAGATGAAATGTAAATGAAGCACGCGAGGTAGTACACCGCACGTGGATCAAGATGAAATGCAAATGAAGCACGCGAGGTAGTACACCGCACGTGGATCAAGATGAAATGCGAATGAAGCACGTGAGGTAGTACACCGCACGTGGATCAAGATGAAATGCGAATGAAGCACGCGAGGTAGTACACCGCACGTGGATCAAGATGAAATGTAAATGAAAAATATGCAAGACGAGGCACGCGTACCTTGAGATGCAATGGAATGCAAAATGAGGCACACGTACCTCATTTGAAAATGAGATGCAAAACGAGGCACACGTACCTCGTTTGAATGGAAAATGATGCAAGTCACAAAGGACGTGTAAGATGGCGCGACGCGACGCGTCGGACAATGTAATGGATGCGTGCAGTGCGCACGGGGCAACTTTTGAATTTTACGAAAGACAAAAGGATACAAAAAGGATACATTCTTGCTTGAATTCGAGTGCCACGCACAGAAGACATGGTCCGAGGTCGAAACGGAGGCCGGTTGAGCGCGGGGGATGCACTTTCTTGCACTTTCTTGAGATATGAAGACCCAAAACCCCTCATCTAGCCTAAAAACATCCTTGGGAACACCACCGGCTGGGTGGGGTGGTCACCGGCTGCCACCGGCTGCCAAAACAATCCATCGGCACAATATTGTGCCGACCGGCACAAAATAGTGCCGACCGGCCAAAAGTTGCTGATCGGGGGCAGAACTGCCATTTCACTTCGGGCTTTATAAAATAGGGCTTGAAACCCTATTTCCTCACTTTGCCTCCGCCGAAAACTCCTCCTCTCTCTCTCTAGTGCTTCTTTCCCTCCTCATTTGCTCGTTTCCTCGAGTTTTCGCGCCATTTTCGTCGTCCGATTCGCGAAGTTCACCGCGTTTCGGACATTTTGAACCGAACAAAACTTTGTTTCGGCGCCCCTTTTGGTATTTCCACTTTTTCGGGACTTGTTCCCCTTGACTTCACCTTCCTTTTCGTGCATTTTCCTCTTCCGGCCTTCCCGGCCATTTCCGACCCTCTCGGGGTTGACTTTTCCAGTTGACTTCTCACATTCCGGCTTTTCTGGCCATTTTCTCACCGTCACTGCCATGGCTGATGACATTCCGCATGTTGGGACTCCCCCGGACCACGAGATGGACCCCGGGGTCGAGCTCCTCCCGCTGAGTGAGCGCCCGTTCGATCCGGCGACCTATCGCCCGGCCATTCACATTCTACCACCTGATGGACTCCGCCACTTCCGCGGTTTTGACAGGGTTCTGGACCCGGAGCTTCTACTGCGCGAGCCGACCTCTCATCTGTCCTTCGGCACTGTCGAGGTAACACTCTTCTCTGTTTTACTTTTCGCAATGTAGAACTGTAAACTGTCAACTGATATAGCTGATTACAACCCTTAATTGCTTAGCTCTGATACACTGTACTGTAGTTGATTGTAGACAACTTCACAACTGATATCTGCTTAGGACCGAGACACATGCACACACACTGCACTAGTCTGAATCACCCAAACACACGGCACACATTGCACTGTCGATTCGCCGACACTCGGTACTTGTTTGAATCTGAAAACGCACTGTATGCTGTATTTAAACTGAACCACACAAAGCCCGCTGACGCATCATACGTTGGTAATCCACTAAGACATACCGGTATCCGGCATCTGAAAACTTGCACACATGCTAGACTTATACTGATCCGCACGGGAGTACTGACACGTCACAGGTCGTAGTCCACTTACTGGTGCACTGGACTGGAACCTGACATCTGCTTATATCTGAAAAATGTGCACACGTGCACCAGATTTACACTGGACCACTCAAAGCACACTGACGCATCACACGTTGTAGTTTACTGTAAGCACACTGGTACCCTGTTTCTGTTTGAATCTGAAAAACTTGCACGCATGCTAGATTTGTAGTGACTTTAACTGTTTCTTCGAAATTGCACATCTCATATTGCTTTGCAACTATTTTTTGAAACAGGGGGATTCCCATGCCGTCCGCGGGTATGGGAACGTCGTCGCTCGCGACTGGTACGCCGCGCTGCCTGACGCCGTTAGCCGCATTGTAGATCGGGCCGGCTTTGGCACCTTCTGCAGGGGACTCTCCAGACTCTCTGCTTGTAGACCTCTTCTTGCCGCCCTGGCAGAGAGGTGGTGGGACACCACCGATTCATTTCACTTATCAGCGACTGGGGACATGACGATGACCCCTTACGACTTCTCGATGCTCACCGGCATCGGGGTGGGGGGTGATCCGATCCCCTTCGATACAGACATGGATGAGTGGACCGCAGCCCAGGTCTACTTGCTCGGCGAGGTGCCGCCACTTGCTCGTCCAGGGTTCGTCCGCTACTCCTGGTTCGAGGTGCAGTTCCGAGTGCAGTCCGCACTGGTGGACGCAGCTCCGATGACCCAGGAGGCCGCTGAGAGATATGCGCGCGGCTTCCTCATGTTCTTGCTGGGGACCACCCTGTTTGCCGACCGGGCGAACACAGTGCCCCTTTGCCTGCTCAGCGCTTTGGTGGACGTCGAGAGGATTGTGCAGTATGACTGGGGGGGCGCGGCTTTGGCCACCCTCTACGGTTACATGAGCTCAGTCTCTCGTGGCAGTGGACAGCTGCTCGGAGGCTACTGGCGTGCCTGGGAGGTATGTCTTCTTCTCTACCTTATATTTCTGCTTTACATTCTCTGTACTTTGCACACTGCGCACACTGTAGTCAGTTTCCCAAGGATTGCATATTGTACACACGGCACACACATACTCTGCTTTACACTGACTGTACACTGTTCACACTGCACACTCTGTTCAATACATTGCGCAACACACGGTTTTCTTATTTCTGCTTTATTCTGCATCCTGCTTGATCTGATAGTCATACTGACGTTCGTTTTGCAGCTGTGGGTGTACGCCTACTTCCCCAGACTAGAGCCAGTGCCGGAGACGGAGACTCCTCTGGTCGTTCCTTTCTCCCGCCGCTACGATGGGAGGTGCACTCGGAGGCCCCGAGACACATTCAGCTTCTTCCGCCGTTTCTTCGACACCATCACCCCCACCGAGGTATGTTTTACTTACAGTCCGTTTAAGCTTCTCTTTCAAGCGTATATTTCTATATCAGTAGATAATCAACTGTATTTCATTTCAGGTCACCTGGCAGTCGTGGGCTCCACTACCAGCGGTGATACGAGATCGGTATGCCAGCGCCATCGAGACCTCGCGCTCGCTACCGGATTTTGCTGGAGGGCCCGGTCTGTCGGGCTTGGTACCTGGGGGAGCGTTTTCTGCGCCAGACCCTCGGGTTGCCAGAGCAGATAGTCCCGGTTCACCCTCCCGAGCACATGAGGGATCGAGAGGTTTTCTGTGCAGCAGATGGAGGACTACACCCTTGGCTGGGACGAGGACGGCTATAGGGCGAGGGCGACTACTCAGAGTACGTCCGGACCTTCTTGATGCGGCCTTTGAGCGGGGGCTCCCGAGTTGACCCAGCGAGACCTGCGGCCCGGGCAGAGGCAGGAGCAGGAGTGGGGTCGTCACAGAGGGCTCGAGCTCGCGGCAGGAGGGGAGTGCAGAGGGGACGAGGGACGGGCTGGCCCGCTCTTCCTACCATGGTGACTTACAGAGGGCAGAGTGGGGAGACCTACCAGATCCCTTTTGCTCCTCCTCCGGCTGGTCATGAGTTGGCCGGCATTCTCGACTTGCCTCCGGTATGTATTACTTTATTTCTGCGTCTTGCATTGTTATTTCATTTCAGTTCATTCAAATATCCCACAGAATACTGATGTATTTAATATTTTTGCAGGCTTCCTCCGAGTATACCCGTCAGTCAGTGGAGCTGAATGCCTCCCTGATGGGGATGCTACAGCGGACTCTCGACGCCTTGGCCGTCTACGGCCTGCCGGTATGTTCTTCTGACCACAGTCTCAAATCACACTTTGTTTCGCACAATCTGCTACACTGCACAAAAATCTGATAAACTGCTCGCGGCTTTCATACACTGTACTCATACACTGCATCTTGCACTGATTCACTGTTCACAGCATTCACACACTGTACTCATACACTGCATTCTGTACTGATAAACTGCTCACGGCATTCACACACTGTACTCATACACTGCATTATGTACTGATAAACTGCTCACGGCATTTCTGATGTGTTTGTTCTTTGTATTTTCAGCCTCCTTTCCCGATCCCTCCAGTGGGTGGCGCTGTTCCAGCTGGGCCTCCCCTCTCTACTCGGGATGGCAGGATATTCCCTCGCACTAGAGGGGGACGTGGTCACGTGGGGAGCAGCTCACGAGCTCCAGTTCCAGGAGATGGTGAGTCGGAGGCGGGGACGGAGTCATTTGCGGAGGAGGCCGGGGACAGCTCGGGCTCGGGCTCCGACAGTGACGGCTCCGACGATGCTTATGTGCTTTTGCCCAGGAAGAGGGCGAGGACTGATCCTTAGGCATGAGGCCTGCTGCTGATGATGATGATTTTGCTGCTTCTTTTCTTCATTTCTTTTGTTGTATTTTTCTCTTTTTGGTAGATAGAGTACTATGTACTGCCGCAGGCAGATTTTTTGCTTTCTTCAAAAGTTGTACTTTGAAAGAGATTATATAAAACAAACTTTTGTCTGAAAAGTGTTTTATTTGTACATCTCTGCGCATTTCATACTGCATTGCATTGCATCATTTTACACCTCAAATGTAAATGGTTATTGATCCATTGTTTGAAATCTGAGCATTTGCATTGTAACAATCGGATAACCCACCAACTAACCGCAGACAACTCATACAAACTGCTGCTCAAACTGAACACAACTTACATTCCGCTGGGGATTAATCTGCATACAGCCCATAACCCAACACTTGGTCCATTCCGCATACGGCAAACTTTGAACAAACAGCCCAATCTGACAAGCCGGATCTCAAGACTGAAATGGTTAAGATTGAAACACACTCGGATGCCCCAATTTTTTCATTTCTTCTCTTACCTGGCATAGATGTAGAGAACGGCACGGCATTCTGAGCACCGACGATTAATCTTTGGAAAAGGGGTTTCACAACCGGGGTATCGAGCCTACAACTGAACACAGTAGAAAGGACTCAAGTACAAAAAGTAAAAGGCACACGACCTAAACACAACGAGACACCCTCGGAAAAGACTCAAAGCCAAAAAAAACGAGACCGACAAATCAAAAAACAGACACGACACGCGGACATGTTTAAAAAAGGGGTCCTCAAATCTCGAGGAGCCAGTTCCTCCGGGTATTATTCCCACCCTTTCTGATTTGTGTGATTCTCACGCCACTCGGCCCTCAAGCTCGGTTTTTCTGAAAAAGCCCTTTTCCTCACTTTTCTCTCAACTTACGCCTCTCTATTCTTTACTCTCTCATTTTTCAATCCCTCCCCAGGGTGGTTGATGGACGAATAGAAAGTCACAAGTTCACGCCCAATATTGTTAGCTCACGGCTATTTCTTCTGATAGATAGAGCGCCTTTCTGGCGAGCGCGTTGATGATAAAAAGGGGGGGGGACAGAACACCTGGCTCAACTGTGCCCCTAGTTCGCTACTTTGACCATTTTTTCGTTTTCTTTCTAAAACAATTTTGATCAAAGATGAGCGTTGGATTAACGCACTTATGCAATTTTTGATTTAAAAATCATACGAATCAGGCTGTGCGCACTGAAAATTCCCCTTTTGGGTCCAAACATGGTCCAATTTCGAAAAATGAAATAGTTTTCGAGAAAATAAGTCAACTTCAGTGAAAATTTTCAAAAACTATTTTTGCAAACAGTGAACGCTCAACGAGCGCAGAACTTACCCTTGAGATACGCAACCTCGGATCGGAGGCAATGGGAAATTGCCCCTGGCTTAAAGGGGGATAAGGCAACGGAAAGTTGCCCCTAGTTTGGATGAAGACTGAGGGCAACTTTGGCAATAGATGGCAACGGAAAGTTGCCCCTTGTTTGGATGATGCCGCGGCATGCTCATTGATGATTGAACTCGACCGGGCTCTCAGGCGCGGAGCGGGCGAAGACAGCCACGAACAATATATGGACACAGTCACCTTGAAAGCGTTGGTGACTGGGTTCCAGAAGGAAGTTGGTCACGCAACTCCCGGTCGCTGCAGTCGAGACGTTGGATTCAGAGGAAGCATGGGTAATCAAAACCATTACATGGACTGAGACGCTATGAAAGCGTTGGGGGCTGGACTTCAGGATGAAGTTGCCTACGTATCCCAAACATGGGAATCAAGCCTTACGTAGTTCCGGTCAAGGTACACTCGGGTATTTTAACCTTCACTGTTTAGGCTCTAACTTTTGCCAAGGCGCCCAATGCGGGTTTTCGACCTTGCGAGCTATGTGTTTTTCTTTTTTTCTCTTCTTTTTTTGTCTTTTCAATCTTCTTTTTTTTTGCATTTTTCTTTTCTCTTTTTTTTCACTTTTTTGTATTTTTGTATTTCTTTTTCTTGCTCTAACTTTTGCCTGGGTCGCCCCTCCGGGTTTTCGGCCCAGCGAGCCTCTCAAAGGGTAAAAGTGTAGCAAGTCCATGCCAAATGGTTTTGAGATTGAAGCCTCTCTGTGTCCAGGAGAGTGACTGTGGTGTTGATTTGCAGGAAAAGTCCATCATGGTTGCTTCTCGAGCTTTGCTTGGTGGGATATGATCTCCCTGATCTGACTTTGAGGCCCCTTGCTCGAGGGCTGCTTCAAAATGGGCCACACAGGCGTTTCATGGTACTGTTGGATGTTCTGAATGGAAGCCGGTTTACAATAGATAAATCGAATCTTGAGGCCGAGAGCGATCCTAGGCTACAACATCTCAAGAGCGATTCCACACAAATCTTCGCGAGACCGCACAAAACATTTTGTTTTTGAAAGTTTTCAAGAAAGCGACAAATCGCTCGTGCTGAAGATAATGTGGAACCAGTCTGGGTCAGGCCAGGGTCCTTCTCAGTACTCACGCTGATAAGCATGGTTTCATTCATAAAAAGGCTTAGCATGCGCTCTTCTTTTTCTCAACATGATCAAAGTTTTGCAAAACCCGAGGAATTACTTCCTCTTCGTTTTCATCACCGCAGTGTTAAAAAGGGTTTTATGGAAAGCTTAGGTCATTACAACGATGTTCAAGGCACAAGAGAGCAGGCGGTGTGTACTGTCGTTCCATTCACACCCTCTGGCACGGCAACTCAAATAGCAACAAGTACGGAACGTGATAGCCACGGCTGTTTCATTCTGATTTGTTGGCATAACTGGCTCCCTGACAGAAACAGACTCGAAAAGCAAAAACAACTGTTTATAAAACAAGACGGTGTTTGAGGCAACAACCCCGAAATCACCATGGTACTCTATACAAGAGGGACTGACTCATTACAATTAGACAGACCCTTAAGCAAAAGGAATGTCTCAAAACAATGAGACAGGTTCAAGACAAAACAGAAGACCGACTCGACACCCAAGTCAGAATTTACAAGGTTAGCGTTGGCAGATGCTCAAAAAATGCGTGCCAAACGCCACATCCAAAAACGTACCAAACACTGCCCGCAGGCGATTCATCTGCTGATTATATACTCACGGTATCTGTGTCCTCCGTATCTGTGTCCTCGTACTCCAAGAACTCTGTAGTGATTGATTTGGCCGAGGTGGGCGGGAGGATAACCTTGTTATCAATCAAATCTTGTACCTCGTGACGGAGGCGGAAGCAGTTATCAGTAGCATGGCTGACTGCTGGTGGTACGCACAGTACTGAGTGGCATCATGGCCTGCTGGAAGGGGTTTGGGGAGTGGCCTAGGATCGAGGGGTGTAAGATGCCCCTTTTTGGCCAAGATCAGAAGTGCCCTAGACAAGGGCATATGGAGAGGATGGAAGGCCCTGCGCCCTCGGGGCAGGTACTTTGGAGCCTGAACACTCTTGCTAGATGCGCTAGCGAATGGTTCAGCGGGTGCGGCTTTGGATTTCTGGTTCTTTCCGGATGCAAGGCTGGAAGCGGGAAGAACTGTCTTGGCATGACGGGGCCTATCCCGATTCTCTGATTGACTGGAACTGCCCTCAGGCTGAGTGGGGAAAGCACCCTCCACAGCTTTTGTCATAACTGCGGATACCTGTTGCTGTTCATCCCCTGGCTTTCAAGGCCTCTACTGCCCACAGCAGTTGTTCGATAGGGTCGGCACCTGCCTCCATCTTGCCTTTATCTCTGGCCTCGGCCTGATTCAGAACTTGGTTTGATGCGTCGTTACCATAACTGGAGGTCATCTCCGGTTGGTTGAGTTCAATCACAATTCGTCCCAGTAGCGGGGCTCCTGGGTATAAAGCTTCCGACGTATGGTGCGACTGGCGGCGAAGCTGTCATTCCATAGGCGAGATCCGTCACGGATCTTTGAAGATCACCTATCATCCCCATTAGTTCAAATGTAGTGGGCTCGCGAGCCTGATACAGCTGAGGGGCCAAACCGGGTGCGCAGCCGGCGATCTGGGCGGATGCGGCATGTCAACGGTAGTTTCATCTTGTAGGATGATCCCCTGATTCAATGCGGCCGTCATGACCACAAGCTCTTCTGGATTCTGCATCATGCTAAATTCTGCCTCAGCAAGAAAAGCACTAGCTATCCTAGCCCAACTCTCTGAATCTCCTCGAACTGAAACAGAAGACAAACGGTACTTCAGCCCCAGACAGATCAAACACGGGTGTGGCCAAACAACGGTACTATACTGCTGATCACTGTTCCCCAGATTCACTGTTCAAAACTGAACTGATACCCGCGGATATAACTGATTCCCCAAAAACTGACACTGGTGCTCTCGGGCCAAATACCAATATCAAAGATTGCAAACTGATATGTGCATTCTCCCTGCAGAGATGCATTCTAAAAGCACATAGCAGATAAAAGAGGGCCAATACACCCCTATGTTGGGGTAGGGTTTCCCTGTCCTATTTTGTTAGGAGCTAGGGTTTCACTACCACGCAGCGGTTTCAAACAACCTATATCGGGTAAAGCAACCTGTCCTAGTTTGGAATGGTCACTATGGATTCCGAATATGCACTAGGTCGAATGGTCAAAAAGGGTGCCCCGGTGAAACCGGGGTTTGTGTTCCCATACTGGCAGAGCCCGCAACCGGTCAGCCTTATGGTCATGCCTTGACAAGACAAGCCTCCGGCAAACCGCTCAGGAATAGCAGATGGCCAACACAGTGTCCTAGGCGCACCAATGCACATGCAATGCAAAGAAACACATAAGTGTAGTCAAAACAGGATATCACGAGTTCGAGTCAAGCTCTCTAAATTCCCCAGCAGAGTCGCCAGAAACTGTAGCACGTCCGCGGGGGACCTCGGCTACAGTTCGGACTCGATTTTGTGTCGCGGTTCTAAATCTGAACCAAAGAGTCCGAATCCGGCAAATCGTTTTGAAGAAAAACAGATTTTTGAAAAAGTAGTGCCAAACATGGACTGCTTTGCCAGATTACAGAGTCGCCACCTAAATATTTTTTAAAAATGGGAAATTTAGGAAACCCTGACTCGGTGCCGAAGGCCACGTGTCCGTCATCACCAAAGTGACTTGGCTCGGGAGCTTGGGTACGATCGGGGAAGGTCAGCTATGAGCACCCCCTTTCGCCCGGTCCGAAGACCGGCCTCTACTAACCGTGATATCCGTTTTTGAAAACTTTATGCGTTCTTATTCCAGTTATTAGCCTAGAATTACTATGTGATGCGCACAACACAAAAGTATAGACTAGATTGCCTAATTTGGAAATACACATTGCGTATCCGTTTTGTCTCGAAAAACGTGTTGGTTTTTGTGCTACTCGCGAGTAGGCTAAAATTCGGATTTCAACGAGTTGTTCCAACTCAGGCAATCCAACCTCCACCACAGGCATTCAAACAGTAATATCACATATAAGCATTGCCGCATGGCAATCCTATTGTCATGGCGAACATTCACACGCATGCGATATGCTAAAGCAATAAAAACTTACATCGTACTCCGTGCCAAAACAGTAAACTAGTTAGCAAACATGCATGACCTAGTTCAATGTTAAGTGGCTAATGTAACACATACAGGAGTGTAATCTAAACAGGCTCGGTAACCCTAAACATGGCGCGTGAGATGCAACAACTATCACGTATTCAATTTTGAATTGAAATTACGATGCAGTTTGCATGATGTGCCGAGCCCGATGCATGTAAACAAATGCATGAATGCACGCATGCATTGCATAAGGTATGCTAAATTAGACGTGCCCTAATCTACCATCGTAAGCAGGTAAATAAAAGGGATAGAAAGAAGTGGGGGTTGGAAGACATACATCCACTCACACACACTTATTACACTTTTCGCCCTCGCTCGGAGGACCGAAATAATAATACAAATAATTAACTACGCAAGCTAATTAATTATTACAAACTCACTAAATTAATTAGACAAATAATTAATCTAATTAAGCATTAAACCGCCTCGGGATGAGGGCCGGATGCAGCGCGTGTTCGGGATTGGCTCGGAATCGCACTGTCATGCAAGTGTGCCTCTGTTTTCCCTGCTATCCTCCTCAGAAAATTACCAAAATCCCAGGAGTGCCTCTCAGGGCACTGGGGAGTACCACCGGCTGGGGTAGAACACCACC
Source organism: Camellia japonica (assembly GCA_030407325.1). Classification (NCBI taxonomy): domain Eukaryota; kingdom Viridiplantae; phylum Streptophyta; class Magnoliopsida; order Ericales; family Theaceae; genus Camellia; species Camellia japonica. Next base: position 30,295 of record JAPPVO010000389.1, read on the forward strand.
GGCTGAAGGATGTGGCCACCGGCACTGATTGAAGCTATCGGCTGCCAATTCACTGCCGGTCGGCACTAAAAGGTGCCGGTCGGCACTTAACACCTGCAGAACCTGCAACTCACAGCAGCAGAGGGCAAAACTTGCATGGCAATGCAATTCAAGGCATGTATGCACCAACACACTCCCTATCATGTTATTGACTCAAGGGGGGATGTGCCTCGATTCCCGGACCACCAATCATGCATTTCCATGCATGATGGCCCAAAGAATCAAGAGTGCAACTTTGATTTCAAATGCATGCAATGCAAACAAGCAAACAAGGGTGCCGAACCTCTATCATACTTTACTTCAAGAGGCCTAACATGCATGTCACATGATGCAACCCTAAGCATGGCAACTAACATGCGACATGGCAATACAATGCAAAATGTAAGTAAGCATACAAGGCAAGCATGCAAACCAATTGAAAGATGGACTTAAACATGAATTGGGCAGCTCTAAAAAGCCAAAATCAGTAGCCACATGCTAAGTTATGAGGGCCAAACACACATGCATACATACACATGTTAAGGTACCAACTCAAGGCATAAACAAGCGACATTCAAGCACACTTGAAGAGGCCAAACATGGGCTAAAAGCATGCATGGAAAACTCTGAAATTCATGCAAAACATGAGGCCAAATCATGCAATAAAGCAAGCCAAATATGCAACAAATGGCCCAAGTCTTGAAACAAGCCATGAAGGCTTAAACCAAGGCCAAGTCCACCAAGCCTCACAAGGCTAAGGGGACTCGAAACAGGTCACAAGAAGACCTAAACAAAGCCTAAGGAGCACCTAGATGGCATCTAAGAGGCTCAAGCACAAAGGCATACAACATGACCAAAACATGGAGTATTCAACATATGCTTTTAAAGCATTAAAGAGGCAACTAAAGCATGCATACAAGCACACCAAAAAGTCTGAAATAACATGCTAGATGGTTCCAAACTATCAAAAATGAAGCAAGCATGGCATGCTACACACTCATACTCTCAAGGCCAACAAGCCAAATGCAAAGGAGCTATATAATGCATGATAAGATCGACCCAAATGGCTATGGACAGAGTTAAATCATGGCAAAATAAGCACACAAGCTTCATGGATCTAGGCCTAAAACGTGTTCAAAACAAAGGCATGCAACCTAGACATGTTAAGGCATCAAAGAGACATTACAAGGCAACTATGCTAGGCATGCATAAGAGACCTAAACTAACTTGAAATCATGTTATAACATGGCAATATAAGCATGGAAAACAAGTCAAACATGCTCAACACACACTCAAGCATGAAGCTCCTTTGGAAGCCAAAATTTGCCCTTTTCAAGGACATCAAGGAGAGGGGGTGGCCTCTCCTTCTTGAGACTCTAAGGCATGCTCCTCACCACTGAAATCCCTCAAGATTTCAGTGGTGAAGAGATCCTAACACCAAAGTCTCGGATCTCCACAAAATAGCACAAAAAGTGACCTTTTCAAGGTCTAAGGGTGGTCAAACTTGCTCAAACCACTAAGCACTCTTAATAAACAATAAAGAGGCTTAAAAACAGAACTTTTATGTGTTGATCACTAAGCACAAAAACTGTTTTAAAGCAAGCAAAAAGAGGGTGCAAAAATGGGGTAAATAAAGCAAGTTTCTTACCCTTGAAGACCACCTTCACAAAGGTTGGAGTGGATGGGTCCTTGAGCTCAAAACCAGTCAAGAACTTCAAGAACAAGCCTTAAGGATCTCAGTTGCAAGAGGAAGGTGAGACACTAGGTGTTTATGTGCAATATTATGACAATACACACACACTAAGCTCAAAGGAGAAAGAGAGATATATGATAGATATAGAACTCCAAACCCTAAACCAGAGCTTCTCCTATGTCTAACCCTCTGAATTTTGTTCACCTTTTCAACCCTTGAGCCAAGAGAAGAGCCTTCTCTCTTATAGGCAACAAAGACTTACAAACTAAGTCATCCAAGGGCTCATCCCTCCATACACGTGTATGGAGGGGAAACAAGAGCTAAACAGCTGTCTGAAAATATCTCAGAAAGCAGCTGAACAGTGCTCGGCCGGCAAAAAATGTCATTTTGACAAAATTAGTGCCGACCGGCACAAAATAGTGTCGACCGGCACAATATAGTGCCGGTGGCAACTCCAGCCAGCCGGTGGCCTCTAGCCCCAGCCGGTGGTGTGTAGGGATGCCTCACAAAGCATTCCCTGCCCTCCCAAGGCAAAACACAAGTGTTTGGTGCAAAACCAAACACAAACGGTCGAGTCTGGAGGTCCTGAGGCACGGCGCGCGTAGCCGAGAACTCCGGGAACTCCAAACGAACACAAACATGGATAATCACCGAGTGTTCCAACGGTGACGTCCAAGTCTTGAGGACGGTCAAAAACGGGGTGTCTACAGCTGCGCAAAATAGCGCGAGTGATAAACAGCACAAAACAGTGCGCTGCGCAAATAGCGCGAGTGATAAACTACACAAAACAGTGCGCTGACAAAATAGCGCGAGTATACACAGCACCAAACCGTGCGCTGCGCAAAATAGCGCGAGTGATAAACGGCACAAAATAGTGCGCTGCGCAAAATAGCGCGAGTGATAAACTGCACAAAACAGTGCGCTGCGCAAAATAGCGCGAGTGATAAACTGCATTAAAACAGTGCGCTGCGCTGCGCAAAATAGCGCGAGTGAAAAAATAGCACAAAACAGTGCGCTGCGCAAAATAGCGCGAGTGTAACTAAGAAAACAGTGCGGTGCGCAAAATAGCGCGGAGTGTAAACTGCAGAAAACATTGCGATGCGAAAATAGCGCGAGTGATAAACAACACAAAACAGTGCGCTGCGTAAAATAGCGCGAGTGTAAAGTGTAGAAAACAGTGCGATGCGCAAAATAGCGCGAGTGAGTGATAAACGGCACAAAATAGTGCGCTGCGCAAAATAGCGCGAGTGATAAACTGCGCAAAATAGCGCTGATTATAAACTGCGCGAGTGATAAACAGCAAAAAACAGTGCGCTGCGCAAAATAGCGCGAGTGATAAACTGCACAAAACAGTGCGCTGCGCAAAATAGCGCGAGTGAGAAACAGCAAAAAACAGTGCGCTGCGCAAAATAGCGCGAGTGATAAACAGCACAAAACAGTGCGCTGCGCAAAATAGCGCGAGTGATAAACAGCACAAAACAGTGCGCTGCGCAAAATAGCGCGAGTGATAAACAGCAGAAAACAATGCGCTGCCCAAAATAGCGTGAGTGATAAACTGCACAAAACAGTGCGCTGACAAAATAGCGCGAGTGTAAACAGCACAAAACCGTGCGCTGCGCAAAATAGCGCGAGTGATAAACTGCACAAAACAGTGCGCTGCGCAAAATAGCGCGAGTGATAAACTACGCAAAACAGTGCGCTGCGCAAAATAGCGTGAGTGTAAACTGCACAAAAGAGTGCGCTGCGCAAAATAGCGCGAGTGATAAACAGCAAAAAACAGTGCGCTGCGCAAAATAGCGCGAGTGATAAACAGCACAAAACAGTGCGCTGCGCAAAATAGCGCGAGTGATAAACAGCAAAAAACAGTGCGCTGCGCAAATAGCGCGAGTGATAAACTGCACAAAACAGTGCGCTGACAAAATAGCGCGAGTGTACACAGCACCAAACCGTGCGCTGCGCAAATAGCGCGAGTGATAAACGGCACAAAATAGTGCGCTGCGCAAAATAGCGCGAGTGATAAACTGCACAAAACAGTGCGCTGCGCAAAATAGCGCGAGTGATAAACTGCACAAAACAGTGCGCTGCGCAAAATAGCGCGAGTGAAAAACAGCACAAAACAGTGCGCTGCGCAAAATAGCGCGAGTGTAAACTGCAGAAAACAGTGCGGTGCGCAAAATAGCGCGAGTGTAAACTGCAGAAAACAGTGCGATGCGCAAAATAGCGCGAGTGATAAACAACACAAAACAGTGCGCTGCGCAAAATAGCGCGAGTGTGTAAAGTGTAGAAAACAGTGCGCTGCGCAAAATAGCGCGAGTGATAAACTGCACAAAACAGGCGCTGCGCAAAATAGCGCGAGTGATAAACAGCACAAAACAGTGTGTTGCGCAAAATAGCGCGAGTGATAAACAACACAAAACAGTGCGCTGCAAAATAGCGCGAGTGATAAAAGGACAAAACAGTGCGCTGACAAAATAGCGCGAGTGTAAACAGCACAAAACCGTGCGCTGCGTAAAATAGCGCGAGTGAAAAACAGCACAAAAACGTGCGCTGCTCAAAATAGCGCGAGTGATAAACTGTACAAATAGTGAGCTGGGCAAAATAGCGCGATAGTGAAAAAACAGCACAAAACAGTGCGCTGAGCAAAATAGCGCGAGTGTAAACTGCAGAAAACAGTGCGCTGCGCAAAATAGCGCGAGTGTAAACTGCAGAAAAAGTGCGCTGCGCAAAATAGCGCGAGTGATAAACAGCACAAAACAGTGCGCTGCGCAAAATAGCGCGAGTGTAAAGTGCAGAAAATAGTGCGCTGCGCAAAATAGCGCGAGAGTGATAAACTGCACAAAACAGTGCGCTGCGCAAAATAGCGCGAGTGATAAACAGCACAAAACAGTGCGCTGCGCAAAATAGCGCGAGTGATAAACAGCACAAAACAGTGCGCTGCGCAAAATAGCGCGAGTGATAAATAGCACAAAACAGTGCGCTGCGCAAAATAGCGCGAGTGATAAACAGCAGAAAACAGTGCGCTGCCCAAAATAGCGCGAGTGATAAACTGCACAAAACAGTGCGCTGACAAAATAGCGCGAGTGTAAACAGCACAAAACCGTGCGCTGCGCAAAATAGCGCGAGTGATAAACTGCACAAAACAGTGCGCTGCGCAAAATAGCGCGAGTGATAAACTACGCAAAACAGTGCGCTGCGCAAAATAGCGCGAGTGTAAACTGCACAAAAGAGTGCGCTGCGCAAAATAGCGCGAGTGATAAACAGCAAAAAACAGTGCGCTGCGCAAAATAGCGCGAGTGATAAACAGCACAAAACAGTGCGCTGCGCAAAATAGCGCGAGTGATAAACAGCACAAAACAGTGCGCTGCGCAAAATAGCGCGAGTGATAAACTGCACAAAACAGTGCGCTGACAAAATAGCGCGAGTGTAAACAGCACAAAACCGTGCGCTGCGCAAAATAGCGCGAGTGATAAACTGCACAAAACAGTGCGCTGCGCAAAATAGCGCGAGTGATAAACTGCAAAAAACAGTGCGCTGCGCAAAATAGCGCGAGTGATAAACTGCACAAAACAGTGCGCTGCGCAAAATAGCGCGAGTGAAAAACAGCACAAAACAGTGCGGTGCGCAAAATAGCGCGAGTGTAAACTGCAGAAAACATTGCGATGCGCAAAATAGCGCGAGTGATAAACAACACAAAACAGTGCGCTGCGTAAAATAGCGCGAGTGTAAAGTGTAGAAAACAGTGCGCTGCGCAAAATAGCGCGAGTGATAAACGGCACAAAACAGTGCGCTGCGCAAAATAGCGCGAGTGATAAACTGCACAAAACAGTGCGCTGCGCAAAATAGCGCG
>JAPPVO010000390.1:0-11417 GCA_030407325.1 Camellia japonica
TCAACAACCACAAAGGGGCCATCCCATCTTGATCTTAGCTTACCCGGAAAGAGTCTCAATTTTGAATTAAAAAGCCCACTTTTTGCCAGTTCAAAGGATTTCTATTAATGTTGTCATGAATTCTTTAGTCTGAGCTTTAAAACTCTCGAACTCTCATATGCATCATTCCGGATTTCCTCCAGCTTATTGAGTTGCAATTTCCGTTGAGCCCAGTCGCAGCCATATCGAAGTTAAACTTCTTTATGGCCCACAATGCTCGGTGCTCAGTTCAACCGGGAGATGGCAAGCTTTGCCGAAAACCGCTCTATATGGTGACATCCAATGGGCTTATAAGCAGTATAGTAAGCTTATAATGCATCAATTAACCATTATGACCAATCTTTCCTATCCGGCCTCACCGTTTTCTCAATTATGTGCTTTACCTCCCTAGAGACTTCCACTTGGCCACTAGTTTGAGTGGTATGGAGTACCAACTTTATGAGTGATAGAGTATTCTTAACTACCGACTCAAAGAACGGTTACAAAAATGTGTACCCTGATCACTTATTATGGCTCTAGGAAACCCAAAACGACTAAAGATGTTTTCATGCAAAAATTTGATTACCTCTATGATCGTTTATTTGGGTAGCTATCCTCCACCCACTTAGACACATAATCTACTGCCAAGAGAATGTACTCAAACCCGAATGACGATAGGAAAGGCCCATAAATCAATCCCCTAATATCAAATATTTCTACCACAAGAATAGGGGACATTGGCATCATGTCACGCCGAGACATCGAACCCATTTCCTGACAGCACAAACAAGTTCTACAAAATTTATGGGCATCTTTAAAAATGTGGGCCAATAAAACCCGCACTGTAAAATCTTGGCGGCCGTTTTATGCCCACTAAAATGACCGCCACATGCAGAAATGACAAAATGTAAGAATGTTATGCACCTCACTCTCCGGCACACACCGTCGGATCACTTGTCGGAGCAATATTAAACAACTCCGATCCTCCCAAAAGTAATACTGACTTGCGAAAAGAATCGGTCTTTTTCTTGCTTAGACCAATTCTGCGGAATTTGCTCAATGGCCAAGTAATTCACAATATGTGCAAAACACGGGGGCTCGCTTGTGACAGCTCAAAAGTTGTTCGTATCCGGAAACGAATCATACAAAATAAGAGGGTCACTAGTGTACTCAACGAGAATTCGGGAGAGATGATCCGCTACCACATTCTCAGATCCTTTCTTATCTCGATCTCTAGGTCAAATTCCTGAAGCAACAAAATCCATCTAATCAACCTAGGTTTGGTCTCTTCTTTGATAGTAAATCCGCAAAGCGGCATGATCAGTGAAAATAACCTTGGAACCTAGGAGATAGGACCGGAATTTATCTAAGGCAAAGACCACAGCTAGCAACTCTTTCTCGGTGGTAGTGTAATTCAATTGTGCATCCGAAAAGTGCAACTAGCATAGTATATAGCAAATGGTACCTTATTGACCCTTTGGGCCAACACAGCCCCGACAGCATAATCGGAAGCATCACACATAATTTCAAAGGGAAGCGACCAATCTGGTGATTTCATGATTGGGGCGGTGGTTAGGGCCATTCTCAGTATTTCAAACGCCTTTAAGCATGCCTCATCAAAGATAAAAGGAGCATCCTTAACGATAACTACACAAAGGACGTGATATTTTACTAAAGTCTTTTGATGAACCTACGATAAAAACTTGCATGTCCTAGGAAAGACCTAATTTGACGCACGAATTAGGTGGAGGAAGGCTTGCAATGAGGTCAACCTTAAGCCTTGTCTACCTCTATACCTCGAGGACACAATGTGTCCCAACACTATACCCCCAAACCATAAAATGGCTTTTTTCCCAACTCAAATTAGGTTTGCCTCAGTACATCATTCTAACACTCTAGTCAAGTTCCTAAGGCATTCCTCAAAAGATATCCAAATACCGAAAAGTCATCCATAAAAACCTCTAAGAATTTCTCCACCATATCGGAGAAATGGCCATCATATACACCGTTAAAGGTCGCCGGTGAATTACATAGCCCGAAGGGCATGCGCTGTAAGCAAAAGTGCCAAAAGGCATGTATTGTGGTCTTTTCTTGGTCAGCGGGTACACCGGGAGACTTATATCCCCGAGTAGCCATCAAGAAAACAATAGAAATCCTGCCCTGCTAACCGCTCTAGGATTTGGTCAATGAAAGGTAAGGGAAAATGGTCCTTCCTAGTCGAGGAATTTAGTCTCCTATAATCAATGCACACTCGCCACCCAATAGTGGTTCATTGGGGACTAACTCTCCTCTCTCATTCTCAACAACGGTAATGCCCGATTTCTAGGCACCACTTGCGTGTGGACTCACCCACTTGCTATCTGAGATGGGGTATATAATACCCGCATCCAAACAATTTCAATACCTCATTTTTCACCACCTCTTTCATATTAGGATTAAGTCTCTGTTGCATTTCGCGAGAAGGTTGGTGTCCTCCTCTAGGTGTATATAACGCATGCACACGGAGGGATCTATCCCTTTCAAATTAGCCACTAACCACCCTATAGCACTCCGATGTGCCACAAGAACACTCATCAACTGACTCTCCTGCTCTACAATCAAGTCAGATGCAATGATGACTGGTAAAGTATCTTGGGGCCCTAAAAATACATACTTGAGTGTGGCCGGGAGTGGCTTCAACTCAAGTGTAGGTGGTGTGACCAAAGATGGTATGGCAGGCTCGTTCGACAGAGGAGGAAGTGACTCAAACCGGCTTTCCATGAGGAAATCCGATGTAGAAGAAGCATAAGCAAGACATTCACCTCCTCAACTAACCCATCAATATCAAATTTTCAAACCCAAAATGAGCTAGACAAGCCTCTAAAGGGTCCTCTACAAGAATGGAGGGCAAAGCTTCCTCCACAATCTCATCCACAATATCCACTAATAAGTACTCCTCTCTCTCATGAGGTTGTTGGGATGCTTGGAAAACATTAAGTTTCACTTGCATGTTACCAAATGAAACTTCTATAACCCCGGTCCAACAATTAATGCATGCATTGGCCGTAGCAAGAAAGGTCGACCTAAGATCACCGGATTTGCTTCCTAGAACTGGCTACCGGTTTCATATCTAAAACCAAAAAGTCAACAGGAAGTAAAACCTATCGACCTTCACGAGCACAATCCTCAATCATGCCACGTGGCACTTTGAGACCGGTCAGCCAACTGAAGAGTGACAGTAGTGGGCTTTAACTCGCCCAGCCCAAATTCCTCGTACACAGAGTACGACAACAAATTGACACTAGCCCCTAAATCTAACAAGGCCCTATCAATGAAATGGTCCCTATAATGCATGCAATGGTTGGGGCACTCGGGTCTTAAGCTTAGGAGGTGTGTCATTCAACAAGATGGAGCTTACTTGCTCCGTGAGTAGGACCTTTTGGGACACATGTGTCCTAGATTTATGCTTTTGCGTACAAAGATCCTTCAGAAATTTGCATAAGCGGGTACTTGCTTAATTGCCTCCAACAAGGGGAGGTTGATTTTTACCTGTTTAAAGACCTCCATCATTGCCTCCATAGATACCGCATTCTTATTAAAAGGGGACGGTGTATCAAGGCATTGGGGAAAGGGTGCCTTAGGCACATATGGTGCCTTGGGCTCATGTGAAGTGTTAGGGACTGAGACATCCCTCTTAACTGTTTCCCCTCACCTTGCTCTCATTGGGTGTACCACCGTGGTCACCTTTCCTAACTCTAGTTGCATCAGACGCAACTGACTGAGGCTCTAACTCCCTACCACTTCTCAAAACAACCACCGCTTGCACTTGCTCATGTTGCTTCCCATTCCCACCCAAATCTTTGCCCCGTATTGTCCCTTAGGGTTGGCCATAGTTTGACTTACTAATTTCCCTCCTCTCTTCAATTCATGTTGTTAGCCATTTGACCCAATTGGGCCTCTAGCTTGGCAATAGAGTGAGTGTGGGAGTGAACTACCGGTGCTAACCCCTTAAGTTCTGAGAGAACTTCCAACACTTGAGTCTCAAAGGTAGAGTTGCCCTGAGGAACAGGCGGGGGTTGTGGTTGCCGGTACGATTGTGGGGGTCGATAAGGTAGCGGTGGTCGGTAGGATGATTGGTTGGTAAAATTATTGAAATTCTGCCTTGGTGGTGGAGGATTGTAAGAAGTGCCTTGTGAAGGGGGTCTCCATGAAAAATTAGGGTGATTTCTCCATCCCGAATTATATGTGTTGGAGTATGGATCATTACCCGGGTTGGAGAATCCTTGAGCTGTATTCACATGCTCTTGGACTAACTCCGGAAATTGTGATGCCGAAGGGCACTCACTCAAGTCATGAGCAGGGCTCGCACATATAACACATGCCTCACGGAATTGAAGCTGATCTTACTGGGTAGGAGCATGTCCCGCAGCTAATAATTGGTCCATTTTGTGGGACAGTGCCTCTACTTGTTGGGCTAACTCTAGGTTTTGCCCGACCTCATAAATGCCCCCTCTTTTCGGAGCTCCAACTACTGGTTGCTAGACTTGCCGAACTGCGGAGGCATGGTGAAGGGAATTATCACTTAGGTTCTCAAACAATTGTCATGCCTCGGCATCATTTTTAGACATGAATGTCCCACCACAGGACAAATCCACCATTTGGCGGTGCGGCTCAGTTAAGCCATAATAAAATGTTTGAACAAGTTTCCAATCAGGCACTTGGTGGTGGGACACTGTTGGAGAAGGTCTCGAAGTCTTTCCCACGTCTCATGGAATTGCTCACCATCCATTTGAGCAAAGTTTGTGATGGCTCGCCTAAGTTGGTTGGTTTTACCTATGGGAAAGTACTTTTCCAAGAACCGTTGCTATAATTGGTCCCAAGTTGTGATTGAATTAACAGGTAAAGAATTTAGATAGTGTTTGGCTTTATCCTTTAATGAGAATGGAAACAATCGCAACATTAAGGCCTCATTTATGAAATTCTGGATCCTCACTGTTGAGCAAATTTCCAGAAATTCATTCAAATGCTTATAAGGGTCATCATGAGTCAGTCTATGGAATGATGGGAGCATTTGTATGGTGCTGGACTTAATCTCATAAGGAGCAGCAGTGATGTTGGGTAATTGGATGCATGATGGTAATGTATATGCAGTGGGTGTGAAATAATCCTTAAGGGTCCGGTTAGGCACATTCGGGACATCAGGATCTGCCATCTCTAAGGGCTCAATGTCTGAATATGAATACTCAAGCCTAGGAACACGAGCATAGGCCCTAAGTCTCCTAAGAGTCCTTTCTAGTTCAAGGTCCAAACTCCACAATTCAGGGCGACAAGAACGGCGCCTGTGCATACACTACCCACACACAAACAAAAAGTTCCGACTCTGTGCACTAAGTTATGGAAGCAAAATACCAAAGGGAGAAATACTCACAGCGGTTTAACGAAAACGATTTACTCGTCCTCGGGTACTTGACATGTTGACGTTGTCTCCAACCTCCAATTGAGCTTCGCCTTGCTTTTAGCACTTTGGTGCCTTGCTTGCGAATGTTTGCTTCTGTTTATGCACTTTAGTGCTGCGGTTTTTTTTTATATTTTTAAAGCTAGGCTACGCTCCGCTTGTACTTCGGTGATAGCTCCAATTTCAAACGCTCTGCACACTTAGCAACACAAAGCATAAAATCCTAAACCAAAAATTAAAATAAGAATGTAACTTTAAATTAACTAATTTCGCCAGAAGTCCCCGACAACGGCGCCAAAATTTGATGGGTCGTTGAACACACCAAAAATAATCACTAAACTATACCAAATTCTATTAGAATAATGTTAAGTCCATGTATCGATCCACAGGGACAAATGTGAAATTAGATTAATTCAGTCGCAAAATTCCTAAATTAATTTTAATTAAAAAGATAAGATTGATTTTATACCTAAACTGCAATTAAATAAAATTGAAGAATTATATTGATAATTAAAATTAGGGTTTGAGATATTAATTTTCGGGAAAAATTCTAGGGTAGAGAATTCACCACTAACCACATGAATGAGACTTAACATCAACCACCAATCGCAATTCGGTTTGAACTACCCAATATTTCACAACTACAAGTTTGAAATATTGATCAAGAGGGTTGTTGCATTCAATGTACAGGCACAAATCATCCCGAGTAGTATGAGTCGTTTGCTCTAAACTATGTTAGCAAAACGACCCGTCTCTCATAGCATGAGCCGTCTCGTACTTTGAATACAACACAAAGAATACTAATGTATGGAAAGCATTAAACAATCACAGAGAGTAAAATGCTTGAAGAGATGAACGAAACAATTATTAAAAATTTCTAAATCATCCATACATTCATTCAAACCAATTTACAATTAAAGCTCATGAAAAATTCCATTACATGGCTAGGGTTTCATCAAAACCCTAGAAAAGACGACTAGCCACTCATGGAGGAGTGGAAAGAGGAAAAAGATGAGAAAGAAACCCCCATGGAAGTGTCCTTCAAGCTTTGGTAGAATATCCCCTCTTTGGAACCCTAGCCTCCCTCTATTCTGAATTCAATTTGCGAACCCTAGGTTTGGCTATTTTTTTGTCTTTTATTCGTAGCAAAACAAACCAAAATTTCTGTGAACGCGTCCCTAGGTGGGCCACTCGTGCGGTGTTGGGCGGCACGTACGGTGAAGCTTGGCCGCACGTGCGGTAGTCTGGTTGGCTCGGATTTTTCACTTCTCGCACGGAGAATCTGCTTTCGCGCCCTTTTTTATTGAAGTTTCATATTTCCTGCCAAATCTGTACAAGTGCACGAAACACATCATCTCCACCAAATAAATAAAATTGAAAGACTAAAACTGTAACTTAAGTGGCCTCAATGTGGTACCTTTCGGCCAACATCATATATCTTAGTTAAACTTCATACATTGTTTTAGACTGTTTCTACTAGGCTTTAGCTCACCCTACTTGGGAAACCATTTTCAGGTATAGGTGATTTGCTTCCTCCAAGTATATAGCTTGGGAGGACTTAGGAGCTGAAGGCTTTATTTTGTCTTTTTGTGTCTAAATGTTTATTCAAGCCAAGGGCTTAACTTGTATAGAGCTTATGACTCTTTCTTTTGTTGTAACCAAGTGATATCTTGGAAAGATGTAAGCCCGTAGGGCATTTATTTTGTTATCGTTAATTTGAACTACATGCTATAGATTCAAAATGAATGTATAACGCATATATATCCATTTTAATAGAAACTCTGATGAATGAAGTAGATCATTTTATTATGTTCATAGATCTTATGAATGGATTATTCTTATTACTTTATTTTGGGGACGTGACAATTGATGTCGGTGGTTGATAGTTGCCAGTGAATCCCAATCAATAGTGGTCGTCGATCACCAATGACTACATATTAGAAAGAGAAAGAGAATAAGGAAAGTGTGATCACCGGTCGTCGGACATGACAAAGAGAAGGAGAGGAAAATGCAAGGAAAAAAAATGAAAACGTAAAGAATGAGAAAACGCAGAGAGAGAGAGAGAGAGAGTGTAGGACTTTTAGATCTACTCAAAAAAATTTAGATTAAATAATATACACATATTTCAAACAGGACCTATGAATAATTTTCTCATATTTGTTCCATTTAGATTTGTTTTTCTTGGGCTAGGAAAAAGAGCTAGGAGGAAGAGGGATGGGCCTAGTGTAAATTGGATTAATTTCGGCTGGGTTAGACCCAAATTGAGGGGCTCAGCAGAGTCTTCGTGGATTAGATGGTCTGCATGATTAACAACTCCTGAGTAATGATTACAATTTTTTATTTTTTTTTTTTTTGAACAACTAATGATTACATCTGTTGTGAGCTTTGTTTTTTTTCTTTAATTTATTGGAGAAAAATGTTTGGGAGCACTAACTAGTGCTCCCACTAATTAGGTAGTAGTAGGTCCCGTCAGTAATAATGTGATGTTTTGATCTTGAAGTTTTTTTTTTTTTTTTTTTTTTTACTTTTTTAATGCATTAGTGCTATTAGTGGTGGTGTTTTTAATGGGATGAATCATTATTGATTTATTGGATAAAGTAGCCATCAAGGACCCTAAAGATAAAATTGAGAGTGAACTTTTGTCTAAAAATAAAGGTTGAGAGTTCTAATTTTAAAGTTTTAAAGAGAATTTTAGTAATGTAATAAGGAGTGGGACCTATATATAATGTAACGTGTGTGTTTATATTTTTATTTTTTTCTCTTGCCACATCATTAAAACTTTCTTTAAAATTTCAAAATTAAAGTTTTCTATCATTGTCATTTGTCTAAATCTGAAGATAAATCTAAAGGGATTTGATCCTCCATTACAAATATGGAGAGGATCATAATCCAATTTAAAGAGTATTTATTCGGTGCGACATTTTGTCTTCAATTTTTATCAGATCAGAAATAGGAGATCAGGTTTGGGTACTTAGTTGTGACTTGCTGAAACTTTGGGTTATAATGACCAAGTCAAATGTACAAAGTTACTGGACAATCAAGATTTCTCTAAGTGTTAGACTAATCTCTTGAATTCAGAAAATGAAATCTTAAACTTAATTCTTGAAGAAAAATCTGAATGAAAAATACTAAGGCGGTTTATATAGGCACATAGAGGAGTTTTTCCTCTAAAAAGTAAAAGTTTGTGGGTGTGTTTGTTTTGGTTATTCGTTGCTACCTTGGTCTTGTATTTGTCTTTGGATTTTTATTTTTATTTTGTTTTGATTCATTTCTAACCGTGTTGTGCTAACATATAATTGATTAATTTTGCTATTATATTTTATACATTCATCCTTTTGTCTTTATTTTCTATGTACCTTTATTTTCATTTATAAAAATTTTGTTTCTATTGATAAAAAAATAATAAAAAAATTGACGATTCTAAAATGTCGAGTGACACCACTGTTGTGAATAAATGGTCACTAATATCAACTTTAACAAATGTGGAGCAAATAAAATTGGTGATTATAATAGAAAAAAATTGTGGGTAGTTTAGGGCAAATTCACATAGCATCTCAAACAATAAATTATATAAAAATTTGTAGGTTAAAGATACTTGATTTATAAATTTAAATTTAAATTTTATTTGGTCATGGTTGCTAGCTGTAAACAATTGGGAGAATCTATTTACACACACATATCCCTCTCTCTACACATCCTCCACACACACCTCTCTCCAACACACTCTCTCATTAAGTGTGTGAGGAGAGTGTGTGGTGTGTGCAAATAGAATTCCCCTAAACAATTATGCCTCTAACAACATAATTGTGTAAAATGACTAAACTACCCATATTATATATATGTACACAACTTAGGTCTCCTGATTTTACACATGGCGCTGTTTGAGAAGATGTTTTTTTGGTTTTTTTTTTTTGTTTTTTTTTTTACTAAAAGACAAATTGATTACAAAATCAAAAAAAAAACAAATCCAAACAAAATATCATATCAAATCCCATAATCATTTCACTTTTTCTCTTACAAACATCACATTCAACCACAAAAAAACTCAACTATCTTCTCAAACACAAAAAAAAATTCTCTAATAAAATCCTACAACTAAAAAAACCTACAAAAAAATCCAATTCCCAAACACCCACATTGTATGTCTCTCTCCGCTCTCCTCTCTCTCTCTCTCTCTCTCTCTCTCTCTCTCTCTCTCTCTTCTCTCCCAAAACACACTCTCTCTTAAAGCATCCACAATGGATGCGTTAGTGAGTGTGTTAGTGTCAGGTATTAGTTTTTGGCCAGCCAAAAACACTGTTAGGTGCTACAATGAGTGTGTTAGTGGGTGCGTTAGCGTCAGCTGTTAATTTGTGTGTTAACTGTGGCTAGCTCTTTAGCTAACGAAGGAAGAGAGAGATGAGTGCCTGGAGAAGTTCTCCCAGACGTCTGGCTGGAAGTCCCTCCGAACGTACCGTTGGAAGTCCACCCTGGACGTCTAGACCCTTCAAAAAAAAAAAAATTTTGGTCTGACCGGTTAACCGACCGAACGTCCGAGCAGTCAACTGGTAATCAACTAAATATTTTTTTTTTTTTTACTTGTTGGGATTTTTATTTTATTTTATTTTTTGGCTTGAAATTTAATTTTGGACTTGAAATTTTTTATTTAATTAAATTATTTATTTATTTTATTATATATATATATATATATATGTCCTTAACACACCCCTTAATACATCCATACAAAAAATTTCTATTTGAGAAATTTTTATATGCAGATAGAGTATATGTCATGTGTACCTTTTATTATTATGATTGACTTTAACAGTAGGATCCACTACATTTATGTTGAGTATTTGAGAAACAATAGTGGGCATATATATTTGTGATTAGTGGAAGATAGTGTCATGTGGTACCCTATAATACAAAAATTTCTTCATTTTTGAACCCCACTTATATCAATTTTTATCATATAACACACCTTAACCCATTTTTTTTAACCACCCGACTGTGGATCTGTTTGGACAGACTGGATAAAGGGGATTGTAATTCATTGGACTGTTAATCCTGGATACATTATCCCCGGACTATTTGGTTGAATTGGATTTGTATCCTATGTTTGTTTAGTCATGGGATTAAATGTCTAAATTGGACTATTTTTAGTGAATCCAATGTTTGATTGGACGGACTGGATAAGAATAAATGTTCAAAAGACTATTTTACCCTTGTAATTTATAATTTTTGTTTAATATATAATTTTAAATTTGTAATCTATAATTTATAATTTATAATTTAACAACACTAAAAAAATTTAATTTATAAGACCATAATTTTTAATTTATTATTTTCAATTAAATTAAATTTATAATTTATATTTTTTATTTAATATATAATTTTAAATTAACAACACTAAAAAAATAATTTTATTTAATATATAAATTTAATTTTTAACAACACTAAAAAAAATTAATTTATAAGGCCATAATTTTTAATTTATTATTTTTAATTAAATTTAATTTATAATTTATATTTTTTATTTAATATATAATTTTCAATTAACAACACTAAAAAAATAATTTATAAATGTTCAAAAGACTATTTTACCATTTTCCAATTGTTTACTAAGTAATAGTATGATGGTAAAATGGACATTTCACACATTAATCCCATAGGATACCAATACCATGGACATAATCCCACCCCTCCTCCTAGGATACAATAATCCCTCATATAATGGACTAATAGTCCGGAGGGACTATTAGTCCAGAACAAAAAAATTGAACCAAATAACGGACTATTAGTCCAGTGGGACTAATAGTCCAATCCCATGGCCCAATCCTTCAAAACAAACACCACCTTAGATCTCCACTTCTCATCTTTGTTTTTCTCTCTCTTAATTCTCTCTTTCATCTTTTACATCTTCTCCTTCTCATTCCATTCCAATTGTTAGTATATTAGTCAATTGAATATAGTACATTGTAGCAGC
>JAPPVO010000391.1:0-24005 GCA_030407325.1 Camellia japonica
ATGGATTGAGCAGTATCTTCAAAGAGTTTGCCACAGTTCAGCCCTCTTGTTGGTGTTAGGGCTTGCATATACAGTTATCAAATATCCAGTCACAGTAATTTTTCCTAGAGACTATAAGCAGTTTTAGTTGAGAACTTGCTTCAGTGACTCGAACATTCACAACACTGGGTTTCAAACCATCAAGATTCCCCCACTCTTGCCAATAGGGTCCACATGTGCTGAAGTGGTAAACCCCATTCTATTAAAGAACATGCCCATAGAACTAAACTCCACTTTGGTCTCCGTAAGAACTAACAAATCCGGCTTGTGAATCCGAACTAATTCTCTCATATTCCTCTTAAAACGTTTGTTACCTGCTCCTCTGCAATTCCAAATCAATAAATCTATATTTCACTGATTAAGTTAGGGAAGAGGGGACTGGGCTGGAAAGTCCAGAAATCCTTTGCTCTGCTATGTTTAACTTCCATTGACCATGAGGGAGTTATTGAGACATAATGTCTTTCCTAACGTGCTTCTATCTGCCTCTATGGTTGGATTCTCATGCTTACTTCCTCCATCCACCATTCTGAGGTGATGAGGTGAAACACTTCTCTCTCTGGGGTTAGTATCAGCAGAACTCTGTGTTGATTCAATCTGCGATGCTCCATTGGATAGTTCTCGCCATCTTCTTCCTATTTTTGTCTGCTGGCTCTCTAAACTTGGGTCTAGCCTTTCTTTCCTTACTGAGGGGGGTTATGGAAGAGATAACATGGGTGGTGTGTGAGGGGTTGGGAGGGTGTATATGTGAGTGGTTGGTAAGGTGGCTATGTGAGGGGTTAGTAGAAGTAGTAGCTGTGGGACAGTGACTAGAGGGCAGCATTGGTGTATCAACTTTATTACTCTGCTCAGCCTCAAGGCTATGTGTGCTAGCCTCTTTGACCCATTTTTCTTTTTCTTTTCTGGTCTCATCTCTGTGCTTTCCCCGAGCTATTTCCAGCTGGTTCCCTCCTCCTTCTTTGCTGACATCTATGCGTTAGTCTTTACCTTGTACTTGAACCCTAACTCCTGAGAGACTAAGTGCATTGGTTCTTTGTCTTTCCCTGGTTGGGCCTTATGGGCCCCAACCTGCTCTTCTTCCTCTTGTAGGCTTTTGAATCTATTCCCTTGTTGGTGTGTAGTTTCTCTTTGTAGCCTTGGGCTTTAGTAGTTTTTTTTTTTTTTTTTGATTTGTGACTTTCATCCATGGCCCATATCTAATTGGGCTTGTCTCACCTGAATCCTTTACCCTACTAGAACCTAGCCCATTAGCCCCTATTGTTTCTTCCATCTGGTTTCCCCTTTTTGGTGAGTTGTTTGCCTTGCTTGATCCCCTCCAGCATTGGATTGTCATGACAGACCTCCTTATATGTCTTACCTTACCACAGGAAAAAACACATAGAATGAAGATGTTCATATTCCACTAAATATATATTCTTACCAATAGCAAATTGAGACACAAGGGCTTTCGCAGGTCCATTTCAATGCACACTTGTGCATATTTCCCTCTGGATGCCATGGCGGTGTTGATGTCAATCTTTAATGGAACGCCAGGACCTTCGCAATATGGTAAATGGACCTTTTCATTATAGTATTCTATAGGTAGATTTGGAAATTGTACCCATAGAGCTGTGGTATCCTCTTGTACAGCATCTGATTTGAAATCTTGCTGCCATTTCCTCACCGTGACATGATAGTCCATAACAATCCATGGCCCCCAGTGTAGACTTTGGTGTAATCTTCTATCATATCAAATTTAACAATAAAAAAGCCATGGCCAATAACTAGGGCTTCGAAATCAGCTTGAAGGCCCCAAAGTCGAGTCATTTTTGCCATGAACAGCTTGTATCTTATTTTTTCCCAACAGTCTGACGATCAAGCACTTCTTCCAAGGTTCCCTAATCTTTTTAGCAGAGCTTGGGGGATCTTGACTCTGGGAATACTCTCATTATCATCTTCCATAGCCTTTCCATCATCTGTTGGTTCTTGTGCCTTCTCTGGTTCATCTTCATCAGATGATACTTCCTCCACATCACAATCGAAGTTCTTTCATTCCTATTTTCGTTGAATCTTGATCTGAGGAGGGCTTGCTTGAAGGATTTCACTTGGTTCAGCTTTCCTCGATGTTCGTTGCTTAAATCGCTGTTCACTACCTCTGTTAATCCTTCTTCAATCATTGAAACATTAGGAGCAACTGGGTTAGTCGTAACCCCTAGGTTCTCACCCGACCGACTGGTTTTCTACCATTGTATCATCTTCTAAACCTTCGATGCTCTTGATTTTTTCGTGCTTCATATCAAGTGATCTTCTTCCTTAGTGGAGCATCCATGGCCAAACTTCGCTTCACTAGCACTTAGAGTTTCTGTAACGGTCATATTGAATTCCTTGGCACGTATTAATGCAGTATTGTTATTATTATTATTATCGACGGGAAAAGGTCAAGGACAATATATAATATATATATATTAATTTGGCTCTTTTTAGTCATCTTTTTATACAGAAAATATTAGAAGTTGACTAATGAGCACCCACCATTATTCTAACTTTACCCTCGGACCCCCACTTCTACAACCTTCCTCAGGTAGCTCCTCCTTCTATCACCCTCCCCCAGTTCCCATTCCCTATGGCAAATCCTTTTCTCCATTGGTGACCCCTCTCTCCTCCTCCTTGACAACCATCATCTCCATCAAAATTATGAAAAGTATGTTTGATTAGTAGGATTAAAGCATAGAATTGAAATTGTTAATTCATAAACTCACAATCTTATGTTTGATTGTAAATTTTATTAATCAAATTACATGTACAACGGACATTCAATTCGACAAAATCAACGAATTTTTAACATTGAGAGGGGCTGAGGATCATAATTTCAAGTATGAAAAGAAAAAATAAAATGAATACATAATAAATGGTTACCTCAACTAATTTTACACTAATTCATAGGATTATTAATCATTTTACTATTAATCTTGTTAATCAAACAAGGCCTAAGAGATTCAGTTCCGATTAGGAGCTCTTAATAGATTGATGGACTCTTAGCAAGCATGGCGGACATTAATAATAATAAAACACAACTCACTCATATCTATAAAACAAAGCTTGTAGATATGTACGACCTGAAGGTCGTACATAGCTCCTAAGGAGACAAATACCTCAACAAAACTCTATATATTCAAATTTCTTTTTTTTCCTTTCTTGTTTGTCTTTATTATATTGTTACAATGATCACTAACCTCTTTATAGAGGGGACTTTTTACATTCACCAAATACATTCATGTACTTTCCTAATACATTCACCAAAACACATTGAACTTAACCAAATGACACCTCAAACTTTAAGATTCTAGTACATAAACTAAACATTTTAATGTATCTAACATTAATTCTAAATTAAATTCCAACAAATTCCTCCTTGATTTTGAATTTCATCATTCCATGTTTTCAGCAATGATTCTTCACTATCAAAGACATCTTTCAGCTGCTTCTTCAAGTTTTTCATTTTCAGCAATTTTTTTTTTTTTATGTACGAGTCACACAAATCTGCATACGAACTCGTTAAAGTTGATATTATAGCAATTCTAGTTTAGACCTGAACCATTTGGTGTTCTGGATCTGGGTTTCATTGTCTTATATCATTGTTCATGTCTTATTCATCTTGTACTTCATTAAGTTTGGTTGGTGGAGTGTCTTGTTGGCATTTGGAACAGGTTGGTAGCTTGTTTTTCAAAGCGGTTGTTGCCTAGGTTTTGGCCTCTTCGCTCGAGCATAATTCTTACACTCGAGCAGTCTTTGAGAACCCTCAGTACTTTTGCAGCCTGCAGAGATGCTGGGAGGGTGTGCATTCTTCGCTTGAGCAGTCTTTATTGTGCTCAAATGGTGTTGGCTTGAGCGATGTTTTTTTAGCTCGAGCGGTGGTCCTCTACTTGTAAAACTTTTGAGAGTTGGTATTCTTCGCTCGAGCGGTCACTTTGTGCACTCGAGTGGTCCCACTTATTGTGACCGGTCGTCAAGTGACACTTCTTGCACTCGAGCGGTCTGAGCATTTTTTAGTTCGTAAAAGTCACTTTTTGGGTCACTTTTTCATTTCTTTCTCTCTCTAAACATTCTAAAAACCCTAAATCTACAACCTCTCTCTATAGAACACATTCTCTCTACAAATACACCTAAATCCCTTGATTTCTTCACCCTAGTCTCCTTGTCAAAAAACGTAGAGCTCGACGAGGGCTTCCATTTAATTTGAACGGATCGTCTTTTTCGTTGCCGGTGGTTTTTTTGGCTTGTCTCCTCTTCACTTCAAGAGGTAGGGTCTATTTCCTTAACTTGACGTGAGTTCGTTGGTGTATTTGTGGTATATTTGATATATAGATCTTGTGATGCTTAGATTGATTTTTGGGATATATTTTGTGGGTTGAAGGTTTGTCCAAATTGGGAGTTATTGGTTATGATTTTGCTATTAAAAAGTATTTTTGGTATACAAACTTGCATATGATTTTCTGAAAAGAGAAAAACCCAATTTATAGAAGAATCGTAAATGATGTTGATTTTGGAATTTGGGTAGAATTATGAAAAATGGATTTGGTTGGAAAAGTATGTTGATGTTTTGGAAAAACACAGAGTATTAAATACTCTTTTGGAAATGTTCTAGAAAAGTGATTGTTGAAACTATTGGATTGTATATCCATATTGTTATCTTTTAATTATTGCATTAGAGATAACTGTTTTGGCTATCGGTGGAGGATAGCATTGTCGTGTGTTAGAAATTGCATGTGAAATAGGCAAATTAAAATCATACATGTCATGTGCACGTTATGGATTTTGGAATTAGAACTGTGTATTTCGAAAAGGTTGTTTTGGAAACTCTCGTTTATGTGTTGGAACATTTGCATTGTTTTGGAAAATAATATTTTGGATCATATGTATTGTGCTATCAGAAAAAGGTAAATAAAGTGATAAAGCTGTGAGGGGGTGTTAAAGCCGAATTAAGGTGGCTTGTGTGTCCATGGTGCAAGAAGTAAACCCGCGCGATAGGTGTCGAGCCTTTCGGTTAGTGACGGTAAAAATGACCTTGTAACTTGAATAGTTACTCGTATGACTTCAGTCTTGGAGATTTATTCATTTTATTTATTATCATTTTGGTTTTGGATCAGGATGTTTGGTTATGGTTTTAGCAATGTATTTGCTGGCTGGTATTGAGATACCCTAGATTGGTTTTTGGAAAGAAATTTTATATCTACTAGATGTTTTGAACTCGAAAAGCGTTTTGATTAAATGTAAGGTTTTGATAATTCGAAAGAAAGAATTTTGTTCAGAAATCAAATGGATTTGAAATTGTATTTGGGCATATTGTATATATGTATTGCATCATGATCATTTATGCTAGTGGAGTATGTTTAGTTTTTGAAAATTCTCTACTTCGCTTTATGCTCACCCTACGTGGTTGAAAATACTTTTCAGTGTGTACATGTGTAGATGTGGATTGAGACGTGAAGTTGTGTTCGAAATCGTGTAGGGTGGTTTTGTTATTGTAGACCATGGGCCATTCATGTCATTGGTTGTGTTGCCATTTGTTAAGGATTACAACCTTTGTATATGATATAAGCCTTTGGGCATTCAATTTAATGTATAACACTGTGTATGTTTTGTGTATGTTTTAATTACAGGACATCCATTCGATTTAGATGTTGTATCTAGAATGTATGAAATTGATAAACACATATATTGTGTGACTATATTATATACATCTGCATGAGGATTGTTATCTATTGTTTAACGTTGGTGGTCTATTTACGTTGGCCGGACTCCGTAAATCCAGGGCGTGACAGATATCGCGAATCTAAATTCCATAATGACTTTTCAAATGCTTCAGTTGCTTGAAATAAAGCTTGTTGCTCAGCTTTTTTATTTCACTACTAAAAAAAGTACTTTTTGTGACCACTACAAGCCATTGCAAATAATAGATATTGTCGCAAAAGACCTTTTGCGACGGCCCATGCAACGGCTAATGGGGGTCGCGAATGTGGAGGTGGCAAATACTTTTTGTGACGGCAAACAGCTATGGCGGCCGCTATTTTGCCGTCACAAATATCGAAGAAAAAATGCTAACATGTTTTTTGGTGACTATCTTGTTACCGTCGCAAATAATTTTCAATGACATTTGTTGCAAATAATTATTTATTAGAAGATGTAGATCAAACTTCAAAGTAGCATTATTATACCATGTATATCACAAGCAAGAAAACAAAATAAATAACAATAATAATAGGTACATCTGTAGCGGACAAACACAAAAGCAAACCAGCTAGATATCAACTAAGAGACATCAAAACATCTTTATTGCTTCTCACTATGTAAGCTTACCATGCCCCATCTTTAGATGATATGGCCTCAAATTCCAACTCCGATAGATCTGGAACCTTATCTCCAGTTTTTGAAACAACATTTATTGTAGTCGTAGCAACGCTTATTGTATCTAGAGCGTTGTTGTTTGCGCTTCTCATTTCTTTGCAGGCGTGTAGGCCAAAAATAAACAGAAAGCAAAAATTTAGGTTGAATAATTGTAGGAAAAAGTAGCATTTAAAAAAACGCTTTAGAAAAAACACGCAAGTAAGGGCACCATAAAAGCACCCAATACACTTATGCAGAGAGTAGTAATAAAACCAAAAAATGCACAGCATATGTGCACTGAGCATGTAAAATGCAGGAATCAGAACACCTCCATGCACTGTTATCTCACTAATTTGTAAGTTTACATACCTTAGTATTGCTCACAGGTTGAAAAAGAAAATGCATCACTTGGAAGAATACTAAATATCTTGCTAGCTATAGCAGGATATACTCCCTCCAATATGTCATGGATTGCAGTTTCAAAATTTTCTTTATCTAGTCAAGTACTTTTCAGATATTCATCTATGGGAGCAGTACTAAGTGAACCAAAAAAAAAAAAAAATGTAATACTAAGAGCAATCAAAAGACGAGAGAAGGACCAAGGTAAAGTACTTGCAATAAATGGTGAACTTCAGCACTGGAATTTTGCTTCCTCAACTCTTCTAGTAATTGCAACAATAATGTCAATACAAAGCAAGATTTTTAGATGGTGATGTAAATGAATGAAGAAAAGAGGATCTAAATTTCAATAAAATAAGATCATTGACCTTGTCAATTAGGAACATGAAGGAAGTGAACTATTTAAGGAATTAAACATGTAGATATAGATGTTGAAAAATAAAAGAAACTGGAAAAATAAAATAAAATTATAAAACCATAAATTAGAGAGAATTTACCCATGTTGGAAACATTCAATTCCAGTATATGCACATGCAGTGGTTATTGTAATCCATTTCTTATATCTATTTATCAAAAAAAAAAAAAATCCATTTCTTATATCCATTGGAGAAGAACTCAACAGTCTAATAACTTTGTTGATTCATGTCTAAACATCTGAATAAAAATAATAGGGCAGACAATATATGTGCATAGGTCATACCTCTCTAGGATGTATGATAGTTTTGTACTTCTTCACAAATGGTGAGCATGCCTCTTATTGAACTGAAAAAATAAGCAATGCAACAGTAAGCAGAACTACAGGTGAATAGTTTGTGAACATAACAACTAACAATTTCTTAATTTTTTTTTATAGAAAATTGGCCTCGGTACTTATGGAATCAATTCCAAGTACCACCAAATTAAAAAGTATTCAGATTTTTCCCCATTGATGTCCATGAACAAAGTGGTGAATTTTCTAATGCAGATCAACTTTGTTCTAAATATGGACTCAATTCATCAGAAAATCCCTAAAAATTAAAAATTAAAATAAAAGAAGAACTTAATCTCTTGCAGACCAAAATTTTCAAGGAGCACATTGCAAATTTTGTTCCAAAAATTACAAAAAGCCTTTACAGCACCATTACTCTACATCTTACTGTGTGTGTCAATTTCCGACCACACTGCCAACTAAGTACTCAGCTAGAGAACACCGACAGAATAGATTAAGCCCGAACGACCTACAACAGAAAGAAGAGATTCCGGCGGTGATTCGTCCACCCGGGGGCACTCCGACGATCATGTCAGTTATCTCTCAAAGATAGCAAAAGTGCTTAACTCACTATTCAGAGCATAAAAAGCAAACCTTAGACCCATGAGGGTGCCTCTTTTTTATAGCCAACACAAACCTAGTCTTAATAGAAGCCTAGCTTCAATGGACTTAGGATTACTACTAATCTTGAACTCCCAGTAGGATTGGGATAAACTCTCTAAGAGTCTTATCTTTACCCAAATTGAAGTCCTCTCTCATTCTAGGACTCTTGTCCTTATCTGCTTATCCCGGATTCCGGTATCTTCGCAGATAACCTCAGCCTAACCGAGATGATCTCGGCGTCATGACCAGGACACGTGGCACCTAGGCTGGCACTTCAGTGACACCTCGGCCACGTGTTGTCATTCAAAAATTATGTCCCCACACTTACATATAATGTGCTCGTGTATATATGTATAGACAAAGAAAAATAAAATTAGATACATATAAAAACATACAAACAAAATCAAGAGAGAGAGAGAGAGAGAGAGAGAGAAGGAGAGAGATTACCAGCAAGTGGATTTCGGGACCTCTGAACTAAAGAGGCCTCGAACTGAAGAATCTCGGGAGCAGCCTTCTCGGTCCGCCATGCCCACTTCAAGAGCTCTGCATTGGTAGTTGAAATCAGCGACTCATAGTCGAATTTTGGGATCTGTTGATTTTGTTCGATCAACAAGAAAATAAATTAGAGTAGTACTCCAATTATACTGAATCAATACCTCTAATTCAGCGAAACCCTATCGTTCATGAACCAGAAAAGTATATATGTGAGGTGATGTATGGTCGGTAGATATAGAGATTGAGAGAGCGAGAGATCGAGAGAGACATTTATATCGGTGTTCTTCAGACTATGATCAGTGTGAGAGAGAGAGAGAGAGAGAGAGAGAGAGCAATGTCCAGATTTGGCTAGGGCAAATATAAATCAAAGAAAATAGGAGAAATAAATGGGGCAAATATAATATTTTTTGCCATGGCTAAACAGACGGTGGCAAAAAAATAGACAAAAAGTCAATTTTCTAGTAGTGTTTGATGTTTTTTTCTTCCATAAATCCTCTTTTTCCAGTACTCATCTTCAACATTTGTTATGAAAGATGGATTATGATCTGGACTATACCTCTCAACTGCATAACTTGCTGGTGGAAGCAACAATTTCTCAAGAATTTCGTTGATTACAACTTTGAATGAAATCACCACTTCAATTTGTCTGTTCTCCATTATGGTCTTGCACTGCATCCAAAAAGACACTTCGATGGTTAGCTATCCTCAGTTTCAGATTGTCTAGCTCTTTGGGCTTCGCACTTTTCAAGACACTCTTGTCTTGTGTTCCAGTCACTGCAAACAAATTTTTTTTTATCACAATCTTCTGAACGAGTCAAATCCATATGAACCTGAAGAAACACTTGTTCAACGGCTCAAATCCTAATGAATTTGTAGACACACTCATGTAGAGAGTATCAGACAACAACTTTTAACCTTCACTGTAAAAAACTCAATTTTTGTTTTCTTCTTTTTCTTTTGGACCATCCGATCATATACTCTTAACTCGCAGAAATTGGAAAAAAATAAAGACTCAATTATATACATATATATATATATATATATCAAATCCTAAATGTTGATTAATAAACTCAACTCAAATCCATTTGCAATCAATCTCGCTCTCCTACCATGTTAAAACTATAAGAGAATTCAGTTCTGATTAGAAACTCTCAATAGATTTATAGATGCTGTCAAGCATGGTGGACATTAACAATAATAAAACATAACTCACTCATATGTTGAATATGGGCTTCTTAATTGCTATGCTAAGATTATCTTATTGTGTTTTAGATCATAAATTTAGATAAAGACTAGCGTAAAACCCGTGCTATACACGAGCAAGTAATAAAATGTGATAAACAATACTAAACATGTTAAAAATTAACTAAATACTATGATATTAATTTAGATGGGTATTTAAATAATAGATTTAAGTAATTTTACTATGTTTATATAGATATGCAGGACTAATTAATTTTTTTGAAATACACTCAATGGAATAAACTTAATTGAAAAGGGAGAGTAAAAGTGAAATTCCATAAATATAAGATAAAGATTAAAAAAAAAAAAATTAAATTTGAAGATGAATATAGAAAGAGAAAATTAGATAAATCTTCAAAAAAGGAATAAGCTCAATTGAAAATCAAGAGCGAGAGTAGATGCTATAAATATAAGATAAAGATAAAAAAAAATAAATAAATCAAGTTTAAATTTGAGGATGAACTATAAGAATATAAAAAGAGAAAATTAAGTAAAATATCAAATGAAAATTGAAAAAAAGAAATCAAGTTGAAATTTAAAAATTCAAAAATAAAATAAGATAAACTTGAAAAAAAAAAAATCTAATATAACTCTACTACTAGAAGCACATAACATGGTAGTAGTTTAAAAATTAGATATGAGTGAAATGTTACCTATAATTTTTTAAAATTTGTCAAAAAAAAAAAAAATCTCAAAAATAAGAACTGAGATGTAGTAAGTTAAAAATTAGATAAGAGTTAAACGGCAACTATAATTTTTAAAAATTTAAATTTTGTGTAGTTAAAAAATAAGCATTTATGATATCTTATTATAAAAATTTTAACTCTATTTTGTGTCTACTACTAATAATTTTTAACAATTTTTGTATTCTAAAGCTACTTAATTAAAAATAAATAAATAAATCAAGGGATCACCTTTTTATTTCTTAAATTTTATTTTTTGTCAATAACCTATAAATTTTAACAGTTTTTGTATTTTGAAGCTACTAAATAAAAAAAAAAAAAATAGCATCACTTTTCTTTTTAAAATCTTAGTCAATTTCATTTTAATTTTGTTTTGTGTCAATAACCTATAAATTTTAGTAATTTTTGTATTATGAAGCTACTAAATAAAAAATAAAACATCACTTTTCTTTTTAAAATTTTAGTTAGTTTTATTTTTATTTTGTGTTAAGAGTCAGTAAAGTGGTCTTCGTAGTGATATGCATGAGTATAAATAAATAATCAAAAATTAGTTTTAAAATTAAATAATAATATAAAATTTATTAGTAAAAATTACTTATAATCAATTAAATTTTTTTCATTTTTATCAGAGTTACACATAAATGACATGTATATTTATGCCAACATAACCTTCACCTAATCATTAAAAATTGTTTTGGTCTATACCCCAACTTATGAATCATTTGACCTATTTATTTATTAAATTGGTAAATAAATATTTATAAGTATTTTTTATTTTTTAAATAAGAAATATGAACATATTTTATGCATATCTATTAAAAAATTTGAACTTAGGTAAAAAATTATATATTTATGTCAACACTATGAAATAAATTGTCACACATAGTCATATATTAAAAAATTATTTAAGAAAGAGCAGTCCTAAATTATGTCATACTTTAGCTTCAATCTTAGTAAAAATATTTGATAATAATAAATTTAAACATTATGTATAAACTATATAATAATTTATCGATTCGTGACCTGTATGAGCTAATTTGGGGGTTATAATATCGGATTAAATATTCAATGTGCCAATTTTTGGGTCCCGTTTTGATGATCCAAAACGTTCACATTTTATGATTCGTTGAGTACATCATCCTTGCAAAAAATCAAGTCGATCAGATAACAGAAATCATGTGTTTGGATCAATTTTGTATGAACTATTTATTTTCTCACTGTCTATTTTTTTTTTTCCATACAAAACTAATACAAACATATAGTTATCGTTATCTAATTGACTTGATTTTTTACAAGGATGATGTACTCCACGAATTCTAAAATATGAATGGTTCAGATTATCAAAATGGGGCCCAAAAGTGAGCCCACAAGGCCCAACAACACCTCCCCAATCCAATGGAGGATTGGAGAAAAGCCCAAACCATGTTAAAGAATCAATAATATTTAAATTTTAAGTTAAAGAATTAATTATTTTTCATATGTGTATAAATGATGTATCAAAATCATGCATTAATGCAATCTTAGGGAAGCAATTTTGAAAATAAATTTGGTATGGAAAACATAAATTAAGGAAGTAATTTGAAATGGTAATTACGGTGGCATAATATAAGGGTTTGATAAAACTCTATGAATTTAATTATGAATTAATTAAAATGCAACACATAATGACACTTAGTATTTTCATTATTAAAGAAATTTTAAAAAAAAATGAGTCGAGAGTTTGAACCTTAAAGAAAACCCTATTAACATTTACTGTGTATGAAAATAATGAGATTTGATATATACGTTAAGTAGTAGTGGCCATGGTGAGAGGGGGAAAAAAATGTTGTGAAATTTTAATTATATAAATTATTTTATGTTTTATGGTGAAGAATTTGAAATAGTTTAATAGAAAATATTTTACGATGAAATATTTTTGAGTGTGTGAGTTATCAATTTTTTTTAATTGAAAAACTCCTTTTTGAGAGTGTGATTTATTAATTATTATTTTTTAATTGGAAAACTCCTTCCTTGTTTGATAGTAAGGAAGGAATGATTTTAGGAATAAAAAATACATTCTTTGTTTAAAAAGGAAGTGTTAGTATGTGATTTATTAATTATTTTTTAAAATTGAAAAATCAAGAAATTTAAATTAAGCACATAGAGTTCTGTTAGTTTTTCTCACTAAAAATCTCCTTTTACTTATATAATATAGAGAAAATTAGTGAAAAATCCAATTTAGAGAGTGTCTAAGGGATTAGGTTCAGTATATTTTTTTAATTGGTAAAAGGTCCACCATTTGTGAAATAGTTTGGTGAGAGGTGCCTTTACTTGTTTTGAAGGATATTTTGTTTCTAATTTTATTCCTTAATTTATCAGTAGAGTTTTTTTTGACTATTTGTTCAAAATTTTCATCTATCTGTTCAAATTATTTTCTATCTTTTCAATTTTTTTTGTCTATTTGTTCAATTTTTTATGTGTAAATTTTCTATCTGTCCAAATTTTATCTGTGTAAATTTTTTATCTGTCCAAATTTTCTTCTGAGCCTCACATCTGACTTTGAACCTTGCATCTTCATCCTTGTTATAACATCACAGCATCACATACACAATTACTTTATATTGTATTATATTATATTATATATATAACACCATTCAAAACCATTATAGATCATATTTTATAAAAAAATTTATTTACAGGTTATTTTTTTCTAATTAAAAATTAGATAATAGAAGAGCCATTTTTAATCTTAGTATTCCAGAAGAACCAATCAAATTTAATACTTACAGGAGGATGTGATGTGGTGACTGTTTGACCATTGGGAAAATCTAATAAGACCATTTAGCAAGTCTAGTATAGGAGAGAGATCTCATCATGTTAGAAATTGAGCGCCCATGTGGCATGACCTTTTGAACCTTATCTATGTAAGTTTGAATTTGAATTCAAAACTTATTTGGATAATCATTCAGGATATCTATATCTATCATATCAATAGATATGGATAGATAGATAGATAGATATTGGTGGATATATATATCTGATTATATATTTTAGATAATCTATTGATATATTAGATACGTATATCAAATACGTTATGTGGTTTTTACCCAAACCTTTTTTCCTAGACTCTCTCCCATTAAACAACGATCAAGTCATTTTGTACTGTGACTTGTATGGGTGATACTCATTTTGTAATATCACTCCACTGCTAGGTTTGTTGTTCGGATTCTGGAAGCACGTGATTTACCCATGAGGTTTTATCACCTAAAGGTATGATCTAAATGTTTTTCCCGCTGTGTTATAATACTTTATGATTTACATTGGTATCAGAGCCAATATGGGTATTTTCGTGCTTATTTTTATGCATTAAAATATGTATATATTTTTATATAAATATATATACATGATATATGCATGAATATTAATAAAGGAGGAAGATGTCCACTCTCATTAGATTGAGAGTGTAAAACAACTTATTTTTATGGTCATTAAACGTTATTTTTGAGACCATAAATGTTTTTATTGTGAAAAATGGAGTTCGGGAGTATTGAAATTGGACCAGAAAACACCTCGGAAGGCGGCGTGTCTGCGTCATGCGCTAGATGATGCCATCAGTGCGGGCACGCGTTTCCACACGCTGCCACGCGCTGAGACGCGCTTCCACGCGCTCTCACGTGTTGCCACGCGCGCATTGTCCGCGCTTTCACGCGCGCGCTGGGCGCTGAGCCACGCGCTGAACCGCGTGCTGAGCCGCCTCTGAGCCGCGCGTTGAGCTGCACCGTTTTTCCTCCGCGGCTTGGCTGGCTTGGCTGCTGGTACTAAGGCGCTGTTTGTTTTGTTTTAAATTCTGAATCGCATTAAATGGTCATAAGTAATTCATTATAGCTTTGTTTTAAGCGTGGTTGGGACCATTAGACTCAGAATTAGATTTTCTATATTCTGTAAAATTTTTAAAATTTTATGAAAATAGAAAATATTTTTCCTGAAATAATAATTCATTATTTCTGCGTTAAAATGCATCTGGTGTTGCATGATTAAGTTTATGGGGCTGAATTTTTTATTGTAGATTACTGTTGTAGTTTACTATTTACTGGTATGGTTATTGCATTTTACCAGATTCTGGAGTATTTATTTCTAATTTTATGTGTGTTTATTAGTTATTTAAAATTCCAAAAAATACCAGAAAATTTCAGAAAATTTCAAAAGTGATATACTTTCTGTTATGACATGATTTGAATATTAAATACAGCATATTGTTATTTTTTGCCTAGAGTTTCTAATATGTTGTAATTAGAATAGCATGATTAATTGTTATTTGTTTAAATTCCATTATTAATTGTGACATAGCATGAGTTGGTTGTGGATCTACATTATGATGCTATTGTATGGAATTAGAATTTTTTATCATGCTTTTAGACATGCCATAGTCAGTGGGAGGTTATTTGGTTGAGATAAATCTTTGTAGATTAACTCCCGAAAACCAATATTTTGTGCATAAATTAAATTAAAATTTGGATAATTGTCACCTGTGGCGCAAGAGATGATTACGAGCATAGTGGATTTTCGATCTTGCGACTTGTGTAATATTGTCACTATTTAATTTAGATTTTGGTGGCAAAATTATATTATGCTAATCAAATTAATCCTAATGCGAATTTCTCTCTAAATTGACTTAGCTCATGGAAGTTAATTGGTTGACCTAGACTTAGTAGAGATGTTCAAATGTGAACAATGTAATCATATTCTTTAGATGAGCAAAAGTCTTGGAGACTTTAGGTCAGACCTTAATTGAGCCAAAGTAAGGAAACATGACTCAAAGTTGCCGTGGTTTTGTTGCCTTGTTTGGCACAATAAAAACTAATGTGTGCGCTATGGTTAGCGGTACGCTACGTAGCCTTGATTGGCGAGTTTTGGAGTTATGAAATTAGTAAGCCCTCAATAGATCTGTATATGATCTTGACTATTGAGCTGCGCGGATTGACTTTGTAATTTGACTTGTAATGATGTTGCATCATTGGATGAAGTAACATTCAAGAGTCATGTCATTCAAGAAATGCGAGCTTAAATGAATTAGTCATTAAGTGTAAGATGAGTAGCTAGTATGAGCAGTGTTTTGCTCTCTACCCAACTGTTGGGAGTGGATAGAGCCAAAAAAAAAAAAATTCACGCACTATAATAGTGTGCATTGAAGTATCACTTGAAGTTAAAAGATTAGCGCTTAGTAGCCGCAAAATCTATTAACACTAAGTGAAAAGATTAGCGCCAAGTGGTTGCAGAATCTATTAGCATTGCCAACTTGTCTAAGTCTGGGCACTTACTGTTTCCACACTTGAGTGTGAGACATGAGGAGGTGCTTCTTTGTATGATTCCTTAGCTAGGCTAATGTTTTTTGAATAATGTTTACCACTAAGCGCAAACCTTGCAGCATAGTAATGAAAAAGGTCAGGCCGACAAGGTTGTTATGACTCTAAGAATTTGACGCATCGCTTGTGAGAGCATTGTGTTGAATTAGACTCTTTAGCCTAATTCGCGCTTAAGTTACTTCAGGAGCTGTCATAGATTGATAGCTTATTCTCTCCTTCTTGTGGATAGTAGAATTAATTGTAAGTAACTATGAAGCGAGAAACAGAGATGGCAAGAGGAGTATCGTCATCTTTCAACTAGATGCAGTAAAGTGTATGGAGAATAAAATTGACTTGAAGGTGCAGGGGATTAGCACTTACTAGTTAAATTTGCGATTTAGGCGCACTTGATATCTCCATGACATCCTTTTATGATCTAGTGAATATGAATTAGTCGTGAGTCATTATCTAGTTGGGCCTAAACCTTTAAAACTTGTCTTCGAGAACTCACACATTAGGATGATTGGAATTAGTTTATGACATAGGTCATGAACCGGTGGCTTATTATACTTGATCACATTAATGAGATGATGACAGGATGGTTTGAGTAGGCCCTCTCGGGCCCACTCGCTTGTGACATCATGCTCTCATGTGAATGTATAACTTTGTTCGCAATGGTTGCGCACAAGTAAGTAGGAAAGCCATAGAAGGTCATTTGTATTTGCGCATTTAGTCCACTATGATATTTGTGACTAGATATGTGTAAGGGTATGATAGCTAAGCCTCAATCTCGACACACTTATAGATTACGATACGCATCTAAGTCAAGACTATTTGATCTCCCATAAGTCAAAAGTTTTGAAATGATTTTTGACATTGCACATATGAGGTCGAGATCAATTAGATAAGAGCTTTTGTGCTTTTAGTTTTGACCAAGGTGACGAGTATCTATTTGAGTTATTTTTTAGAAAGCTCTGTGAAGAGAAATGGATGCTTAGAAAATTGATTATTCCTAATACTCAACAACACAATGGTGTAGTAGAGATAAGGAATTAAGTATTGTTAATGTTAGGCGGATGATGGCGCAAAATGTTTCCCAATTGGGAATTGCACTTTAGTTTGTTGCCTATATCTCTAACTAAATGCCCTCCATATCAGATTTTACACTCCATTTAAGTAATGGGTTAGCGGAGAGCCATCTATGGGCGATCTGTAACCGTTAAGCAGCTTATCTTTATTTTACTTCTCATAAGTTTGCGAAGTTAAGACCTAGGGTTCTATAGCGCATTATTGTATGCTGTCATGTAAACCCTCCGGGTCATGTGTATATAGGTAAGTAGCTTTGTGGGAGTGTAACTAAGTCACATAAAGTTTTCTTAGTAAAGGTGACGTGAATAGAGTTTTGGAACTCTATAAGATAGAGAATTCTGAGCATAGCGCTTTATGTAGCCTAGTTGAGAATGGAAAGAAATTTCCAATATCCTAGGGATAGTGGGAGCGATATGCCTATTAATGGATTAATCCATTAGAGAAGAATACTCTACATTCTTAGTTGCGTGGTAGCGAATGTGAAAATTTTCCACGTCATCACTGAGTGATTGAGAGGGAAACATTCATGACTGCTCCGCAAGATGATAAAGAGCCTAGGATAATGCCAAAGGCTCTAGTCTCCTGTTTTTAGAAAGTGGATTAATGTTGCGCAGTTTAAGACAAAGTCTTTGAGGATTAACCATTTCTATAATTTGGTTGACTTTCCATTATGACGCAAAACTGTTCTAAAGTTATGCGTAATTTGGATAGTTATTGTTGAGGCATAATGTAGACGTCCCCGAACGTCTCGGGAGGGAAATCCCCCGTTTTGTTCATTTGGGCTCACTACAGTTCAGGACTCAATGTCACGATCCTGTATCTAATCTCGCAGAGTGCAATGCAAGACCAATGAATCATCAAAGAGTCCAAATCCAGCAAATCGTCTTTGAAAACTGATTTTTTTGAAAGAAGTGCCAAACATAGACTGCTTTGCCAGATACAGAGTCGCCACCTAAATATTTATTTATGGGAGAATTTAGGAAACCCTGACTCGTTGCCTAAGGCCACGTGTCCGTCATCACCAAAGTTGCCTCAGCTCGGGAACTTGGGTACGATTAGGGAAGGTCAGCTATGAGCACCCCCGCTCGCTCGATCAAAGATCGGCCTCTACTAACCATGATATCTAGTTTTGAAAACATTATGCATTCTTATTCCGGTTAATTAGCTAATCTTACTATGTGAGGCGCACAACACAAAAGTATAGACTAGATCGCCTAATTTGGAACAAAGTATTGCATATCTGCTCGTTTGGAAGACAGTTTGAAATTTGCTACTCGCAAGTAGGCTAAAAACACGGATTTGAACGAGTTGTTCCAACTCAAGCAATCCAACCTCCACCCACAGGCATTCAGGCAGTAAATCAACTAAGCAGTTAGCCTCATGGCAAGCATGCTTTCATGTTAACATTCACATACATGCGAGATGCTAAAGCATAAACACTCACCTAGTACTCTAAGCCAAAACAAAAACTAGTTAGTAATCAATGCATGATCCTAGTTCATGTTAAGGTGGCTAATGCATCGCAGGAAAAATGCAGCTAGAATAGGCTCGGCTAATCTATGGATGGCATGTGAAATGCGGCAGATAACATGTATTCAAGTTAGATTTGAAATACTATGCAATTAGTATGATGCGCCGAGCCCGGTGCATGCAATACAAATGAATGGATGCATACATGCATAGCATAAGGATGCTAATTGAAATATGCCCTAATACTAACCATCAAAAGCAGGTAAGTAAAAGGGAGAAAGAAATGGGGTTGGAAGACATGCATCACACACACGCACGCTTATTACAAATTCGCCCTCACTCGGAGGACCAAAAGAATAATACAAATTTAACTAACTAACAAGCTAATTAAATAATTACAGACCACTTAACTAGTTAAGCAAATTAACTAAGCTAATAAAGCGGTAAAACAGCCTCGGGAAGAGGGTCCAATGCATGCATGCTCGGTTCTGCTCGGAAATCCAACACCATGCACAGGCTGCCTCTGCTTTCACTGTTTTGTGCCTCTGAAAATTGCACAAGTCCCAAGATTGGTTCTGGAACACTCCCTGAGGGTTGTGGGATGTCACCGGCCAGGAGGGAACACCACCGGCCATGGAGGAATGGTCATCGACCATAAATGTGGCTCTCGGCCAGAAGTTTGTGGTCGGTCAGCCATCTATGCCTGCAGAATCCTGTTTTGACAGCAGCAGAGGACAAGACAAGGCATGGCAATGCATTTCAAAGCAATGTTTGCACCACCACACCCCTTATCATGTTTATGACTCAAAGGGGTATGGTGTTCGACCCTCTGACCACCAATCGCGCATTTCAATGCATGATGGTCCAAGGTGTCGAGTTGTGCATTTTGATGTCAAATGTAATGCACATAAACACACAATGAACCCAACCTCAATCATGGTGATTCAAGAGGCAAGGCATGCATGCCAAATGCAACCTAAGCATGCAGGCATGAAGCAATGTAACAACATTTGAGCAACATGCAAAAGGTGGACTTAGACTGATTTGGGCAAATGCCAAGGAAATGAAGGCAAATACACATACAAACATGCATGCAAACATGGTCCAACACTTGGGCATCAAAGAGCAACTTTTAAGCACACTTAAAAGGGACAAAACGTTGGACAAATGGCATACATTATATGCTTTGAAAATCATGTTAAGGATGGTGCCAAACCAACTAAACAAAGCAATCAAGGCATGCAACAAAGTCCAAGGACTTAAACTATGGTCATGTGACACATGAAGCAAATGACCAAAGTAAATCAAAACAGTCCTAAATCGTGCCAAAGTAAGCCCCAAAAACCACTTAGATGGCATCTAAATGGCCTAAATCTAAAGGCATGCACAAAGGTCCAAACATGGAGCATAGAACACAAACCTTTGAAGCATCAAAGGAGCCATAAATGCAAGTATACAAGCATGCTATATGGACTGAAATGACATGGTAAGTGGTTCCAAACCACTGAAATGATGCAAGGAGAGCATGCTAGAGGGGCCAACACTCAAGGCTTACAAGGGAGATTACATGGTAGCTATACAAAGCAAGTCATGAACGACCCAAATAACCAAAATCAGACCTCAAGCACATCAAAACATGCATAAAAGCTTCACTAAGCTAAGCCAAAATCATGCTAGAAACAAGGTTCAAAGCACAAAGCATGTTAAGGCAATTTCATGGCATTACAAGACAAGTATGCAAAGCATGTATGGTGTGTCTAAACCAACTTAAAACAAAGGTAAACCATGGCAAAATACTACCAAATACCAGCTAAGACATGGCCAACATGGACTTAAACAAGGTGCTCACACATGAGGCTAAAATGGCAAGTATTGAAGACAATAAGGAGAGGGGATGGCCCTCTCCTTCTTAGGACCTTAGAACACCATCCCCACCACTGAAATCCCTCTGGATTTCAGTGGTGAGGAGGCCAAGACAAGGTGGTCCCGGAGCTCACAAAAAGTGCACAAAAATGAGGCCAAACAAGGCCTAAGAGGGGTCAAACAACCCCAAACACCAAAACAGCCTTAAACAACTATTTTAAGCACTCAAAATCAGAAATTTTATTAGTTATGCACAAAGCTTAAAAACAGATGCAAGGATGGCTAAAAGCCTAAGCAAAAGTAGGGAATATAGGGGTAAAGTTCTTACCCTTGAAGACCTCTTCAAGAACAATGCTCCAACTGGTCTCTCCAAGCTTAGATCAACTCAAGAACTCTGAAAATCACTCCTTAGCACCTCAGTAGCCAAAGGAAAGTGTAATACTGGGTGTTTGTATGCAAAACTATGAACAAAACACCTTAATACACACACAATATGGAAGAGAGGGAGATATAGAGATAGAATAGATACACAATCCTCTAACCCTAATCTCAGAGCTCTGGAATTTTCTTGGAACCCCTGAGGAGGGAGGAGAAGCCCTCCTCTTATAGAATTCCAACTCTTGCAAAGCTTACAAAACAAGCTAAGTAAGAGGGAAATCCCTCCATACACGTGTATGGAGGGGGTGCAAAGTGGGTGCCAGCTGGCACAAAATATTTGCCAAAAGCAGATGAACAGTGGTCGACCAACAAAAATGGCCATTTGACCAACAAAGGTTGCCGGCCGACCACCAAGAGTGCCAACCGGCCATTACTAATGGCCGGTGGCAAGAAAACATGGCCGGTGGCCTCAAGCCATGGCCGGTGAGGTGTGGGGATGGCCAACAAGCTATTTCCCACCCTCAAAAGCAAAACAACAAGTGTTTGGTGCAAAACCAAACACAAAACAAACAAGTTGAGAGTTCCTAAGGCAAGGCACGTAGCCGAGGCCTCCGAGAACTCAAAACGAACACGAACATGGATGATCACCGAGTGTTCAAACGGTGACATCCAAGTCTTGAGGACGGTAAAAAATGGGGTGTCTACACATAAGGCTCGCTAGATACCGAAAAGTCGCACCACTGAGGAAAGTGTAGACCATGAGAAAACTTCCTCTTGGGGAGTGAGGTTATTTTGACTTAGGCTATGATTGACATAAGTTCGGAACATTGATTTGTGGACATTGTGACCCAACTTTCTCGTTAGAGAATTAGATAAGTAGATCCGTAGGGATTTACCTTCTGCTTTTATGGTGAAAAGTTAGGAGCGCAAAAAGGCTGCTAGTTCCAATAAATCTTTTACAGCCTAAAACAGTTATCCAAATAGTGGTTCTTAGATTTCGTCAAGCCATGATAGGCCAACGATGATCGATGAAGACCACTGAGGCATAATCAATCGTCCAAAAGAAGTTTTTCCTTACTTAGTCATTATGAGCCAGGAATTTATAAGGTTGTCGCCACCTAGGGTGGGCAGTCCTCTGTTTTAGATATGATGGACATGGGTGATGTAATTTATATGCTTGGATGTACGATCCTTAGGGATTGTTTTGGGAGAATTCTTGTTTTGTCTTCAATGACTTACATAAGGAATATCCTAGAACGATTCTAGATGCAAAATTGCAAACCCATTGACTTACCTATCGGTAAAAGCCAAAGCCTTAGCTATTGAGTGAATCCTCGGATTGTCTTTGGAAGAAACAAATGACCTATATTCCTTGATCTTTTCTTGTTGTGGGAGTCTAAAGTACGCTATGTGGGCGTATTTGGCATGATAAGTGTTATCTTTGGTAAATGGTCAACTGAGTTGTTTAGACATTGACCTTGCTCATTAGACTGTGGATAGAATGCTTTACTAGTAGTATATAAATTTGCCCCTTGTAAGATTCAATGCGCTAGTTGGGCACATCCAGAATGAATGCAAATTGGTCACCAAAATATCTTTAGAGAGGTTATTGCGTAAGAGGTAGTGATCTTGAATCATTTCATATGAGGCGCACATGGTGGATTCCGTTGTATATACTTATTGCAAGAGGTGCTGATAAGGCTTATGTTTGGAATCTAGAATTGTGATCTTGAATCACTTCATGTGAGGCGTACATGGTGGATTCCGTTGTATATACTTATTGCAAGAGGTGCTGATAAGGCTTATGTTTGGAATCTAGAATTATGCAAGCTGTGGTCAATTTTTTTTAAAAATCGATCACTTATTTGTTATTACATGATGGGATGTTGACACTATTATGGTTTGTGTCATAATGATTAGCGGATGATGATGTCAGCAGGCAAGATTGGCTCACACACACGAGCAATCGCCCTTGGCGCTTGGGAGCGAGCAAGGATGAGACTAGTGGTTTATTTTTTAGAGCCAAGAAAGGCTTAAATTATCCACTATGTATGTCACCTTGGTTACAACCAAGATGAGGTCGTGTTAAGGACCAAACATGGATGTTAGTACCCACTTTCCATGTTGTGCCTGTTATGATTAGCCAGATGCGAGATCTCATTTGGCGCCTGGAAGGCGAGCAAATAGAGAATTCGGGTTAGACGCTAGAAAGTGACTAGACTAAGATCTGTACGGTGTATCGAGTATGACGTCACTCTTTTAGAAGAGTTACTCCACCGTAACATGTATTCATACTACATGTGCTTGGCGACCGAGTGATGAGGTGAGAGAATGGATCCCTGTTTCCTCACCGTGTGAGTCTTACGTGTCATTATTGATATGACTTTCATTTATGTACCCTTTTGTGACTTTTGACTATGTCATAAGGTAAGGGGTTGATGTTCTGCTACTTTGGTATGTTGCCTGCGGTCATGTATGATTCGGCCTTAAGGGACATCACTGGGAAAGCGGTCAATCCTA
Source organism: Camellia japonica (assembly GCA_030407325.1). NCBI lineage: Eukaryota > Viridiplantae > Streptophyta > Magnoliopsida > Ericales > Theaceae > Camellia > Camellia japonica. The sequence goes on from JAPPVO010000391.1 coordinate 23,211, forward strand.
AACTAAATGGCATGAGGGCAAATGGAAGATCATCTAGTATTACACCACTGTTGTATATTCACTGCCGGCAACTCACATTGCGCTGTATGAGAGACGGATTGAGTATGAATATATTGCAAGAATTGAGAGGGTCAAACATGCTCTTTTGAGGGATTAGAGATGTTTTTTTTGGACCGGTGTAATTAGATGGGTCTGGGGTATATGAGACACTATTTCTATTCTTTTTGGGTTGATGTCTCTACGCTGGCTCATTTTGAGTTTCTAGTATAATGCTCCCACATGCAGGTGTTCTCAGCAGTCGCACGGTGCATTGGCTAGTATGAGATTGTTCTTTTTTGGGGAGATTGAGATAGAGATGTGGCAGTGTCATGCCAACTCATGTGCGAGTGGGAGATGTTAGAAATTGGACGCCTATGTGGCATGACCTTTTGAACCTGAACCTTTTGAACCTTATCCATGTAAGTTTGAATTTGAATTCAAAACTTATTTGGATAACCATTCAGGATATCTATATCTATCATATCAATTGATATGGATAGATGGATAGATAGATATTGGTGGATATATATTTGATTATATATTTTAGATAATATATTGATATATCAGATACGTATATCAAATACATTATGTGGTTTTTACCCATAACCTTTTTTCCCAGACTCTCTTTCTGACTCTCTCCCATTAAACAACGATCAAGCCATTTTGCACTGTGACTTGTATGGGTGATACTCATTTTGTAGTATCACTCCATTGCTGGGTTTGTTGCTCGGATTCTGGAAGCATGTGATTTACCCA
>JAPPVO010000392.1:0-25459 GCA_030407325.1 Camellia japonica
GGTTAAGGGGTGGAGTACACACTTAGAAGCATTGGTGTGAGTCTGATACAATTAGAAATGCGTATTTCAAGTGTGTATCCGTAATGTGTTATGTAGGTCACGTGCCGCAATCCGTTTGACCCTTTTGACTTCGTCTATCGGTATCAACGCCACTGTGAGCAATAACTTTGTAAAGTTATGTTCAATGTTGTGTATTTTCGGTATACTATAATACAAAATGATTGATTCTCGAAAAGCTATGATATGTTGGAAATGAATGAATGAATGTTCAGTTTTCTGAAAAGTAATTGTGGCACCTTTAGTATCTGGCCCTTACCCGGGGGAAATAATATCGTGGATCTGGTCCTTACCCGGGGGAAATAATACCGTGGATCTGGCCCTTGCCCGGGGGAAACAATACCGTGGTTATCTGTATCTGGCCCTTGCCTGGGGGAAATAATAACATGGCTACTTGCGCGCAAGATATGGACCCTCCTGGTCGTTGGTACCAACTCTGTCTGTGGTCTCTAAACCAATCTGATCTGTTAGCTAATGGGTGTACCACATATGATCTTATGCAAAAATCTGAGTATGAATATGAAAAACAAGTATGTATCTGTATCTGTTCTGATTTGAAATCTGAAAATGCATAAGACTCTATTTCTGATATGATTGTGTTTCTGATATGAAGTTTGGTTTCTAACTCTGTGATGGGCATCATTCATTAAAAATCTTTACTCTTATTATTCACTGGGCTTTCGCTCACAGTTTTTATATATATGTAGGTGAGCCGGCACAAGACCCTGGCCAGAGTTGATGCCCTCTGTTTCGTTTTGTTTTGGTCAAGCCACCTGTTGCGCCTCCCGAGGAGGTTTCGCTTGAAGCCTGATGTTTGGCAGTTTTGCACTTCATGCTAGTTGATGGTTGTTTTGTAATGTTGGATCTTGGGAGTGTTTGATGTAAATATTGTACATACGGGTGTATCTGACTAGCATGATCATGTATATAAATAAGTTTTGGATTTCCTGTCCCATGTATGTCATCACAGCTCATTGGACCTTGTTTATTTTACATTATTGCTTCCGCAGCCCCCTTAATATTTGTTAATGTCTTCTGAGGCCGTAGGTAATCCACGGATTACTGGCCAGTTACGGTGCCAAACCTATGGGGGCAGGTTTAGGGTCGTGACACTATTGTCCCACCTTGTTCTCTCAAAACAACTTCAATCCCAGATTTTTCAAGGTCACAAAGCAACTCTTTCTGTCCAGTGAGCAAACAAGCTAAATTTGCAATCGACTTCCTGCTTAGTGCACCGGCAACGGTGTTGGCTTTTCCCGGGTGGTACAGAATCTGTAGGTCATAGTCCTTAATCAGTTCTAGCCATCTCCGCTGTCTCATGTTCAGTTCTTTCTGAGTGAAGAAATTTTTCAGACTCTTATGGTCGGTATATACTTCACATGTCGCCCCATACAGATAGTGACGCCAGATTTTCAGTGCAAACACTACTGCAACAAGTTCCAGATCATGGGTTGGGTAGTTCTTTTCATGTGGTCTCAGTTGTCGGGAAGCATAAGCAATAACTTTCTCATTCTGCATTAAAACACATCCCAAACCCTTATGAGAAGCATCACTAAATACAGTATAACCATCCGTACCTGAAGGTAAGGTAAGAAACGTGCAGTCACCAATCGAGTTTTTAACTCTTGGAACGCTGATTCCCTTGGGTCAGTCCAGTCAAATGATATCCCCTTCTGTATCAGTTGAGTCAATGGTAAGGCAATTTTGGAGAAATCTTTGACAAATCTTCTGTAATATCTAGCCAATCCAAAAAGCTTCGGACTTCTGTCACATTTGTTGGTTTAGGGCCAGTTCACTACAGCTTCAATTTCTGTGGATCAACAGAAATTCCATCTTTGCTAACAAACATGCCCCAAAAACATAACCATGATCAAGCCAAAACTCACATTTAGACAGTTTAGCATACAGTTTCTGTTCTCTTAGGGTCTGCAGGGCAAGTCTTAGATGGTGTTCATGTTCTTCTATACTTTTGGAGTAAATCAATATGTCATCAATGAATACCACAATAAAGTCATCAAGGTACGGTTTAAAGATTCTATTCATGAGGTCCATAAACGCTGCAGGTGCATTGGTAACTCCAAAAGGCATAACTAAAAATTCGTAATGTCCATACCTCGTTCTAAAAGCAGTTTTATCAATGTCTCCTGGTTTAACTTCAGTTGATGGTACCCCCGATCTGAGATCAATCTTGGAAAACACTTGAGCACCCTGTAACTGATCAAATAAATCATCAATACGCGGCAATGGGTATTTAATTTTTCACAGTTACCTTGTTCAATTCACGGTAGTCAATGCACAGTCTCAGTGAGCCGTCTTTCTTCTTTACAAACAAAACAGGTGTGCCCCATGGTAAAGTACTAGGTCTAATGAACTTCTTGTCTAACAGTTCTTGCAGTTGCACTTTCAATTCTTTTAATTCAGTTGGAGCATTCGATATTGGCTGCGTTCCGGAATCACATCAACGGTGAACTCGATCTCCTGTCAATCAAATCCCCTGGGATCATCTGGAAATACATCTGGGAATTCTCTGACTATGGGTATACAGTTCACATTAGCATTATCATCAGTAGACACAATCAATATAGAACACAGATACCCTTTACACCCCTTTCTAATCAATTTAACGGCTTTCACAGATGAAATCAAATACGGAGGAGGTACTACTCCAACCCCATTAAACACAAATTAGGGTAAACCAGGTGGGCGGAAAACAACTTGCTTTGTCACACAGTCGATGGTAGCATGATATATTTGTAACCAGTCCATTCCTAATATTACATCAAAATGATCAATGTTCAATGGCAGTAAATCAATAAACAGATGCATGTCCCCAACAATGATTTCACAAGCAGGATACATATATGCACTTGTCATGGATCCCCCAATAGGTGATGATACAGCTAACAGATAGTTCATGGGTTCTAAGGGTCTATTCAATTTCCGTGAAAAAGCATGCGACACATAAGAATGTGTAGACCCCGAATCAATCAGTACATATGCATTTTGAGCACAAATAGAGAGGATACCTGACACAACAGTGTAGACGTCCCCGAACGCATCCCGGGGAGGGTGCGACTCCCCCCCGTTCTGGTTCGCTTGCGGGCCTACTACAGTTCGAAGGACTCAAATGTCACGGTTCTTAATCTTGAACCAAAGAGTCCAAATCCGGCAAATCATTTTGAAAACAGATTTTTTGAAAGAAGTGCCAAACATGGACTGCTTTGCCAGATACAGAGTCGCCACCTAAATATTTTATTTTTGGGAAATTTAGGAAACCCTGACTCGGTGCCAAAGGCCACGTGTCCGTCATCACAAAGTTGCCTCGGCTCGGGAACTTGGGTACGATTGGGGAAGGTCACTTTTGAGCACCCCCGCTCGCCCGGTCAAAGACCGGCCTCTACTAACCATGATATTTTTTTGAAACATTGTGGTTCTTATTCCGGTTATTAGCCTAGATTACTATGTGATGCGCACAGCATACAAGTATAGACTGAGTCGCCTGAATTGGAACAAAACATTTCATGTTTGTTTGTTTGAAAATGGTTTGATGGTGCTACCCGCAGGTAGGCTAAGACGTGGATTTGCCACCCTCGGGTGGGCTTAGAAAACATGATTTTGCCACTATCTAGTGGGCTTAAACAAACATTTGATGAATTGTCCCACTCCAAGTAACCCAACCTCCACCCACAGGCATTCAAGGCAGTTATATCACATAAGCACATAGCCTCATGGTAAGCATGCTATTCATGGCAGTCACTCACACGCATGCAAGGATGCTAAAGCATAAAACTCACCGAGTACTCCAAGCCAAACAGAAGCTCATTAGAAATCATGCATGATCCTAAATATACAGAAATGCCTAATGCAACACATGCAAAGATGCAACTATAGCAGGCTCGGCTATATTCTAAACACGGCATATGGAATGCTACAACTAACACGTATTCAATTTGGAATTGAAATACAAATGCAGTTTGTATGATGCGCCGAGCCGGTGCGTGCAAAACAGATGAATGATACAAACATGCTGTCATATTGTATGCTAATTGAAATGCCCTAATCTAACATCATAAGCAGGTAAATAAAAGGGAAGAAAGATGTGGGGTTGGAAGACATACATCACACTCACCCACACTTATTACAATTATGCCCTCGCGCAGAGGGTCCAAATAAATATACAGTCCCGAATGAAAGAATAGTACAGTCCAAATAATACAGTCCAAATAATGTACAAATTCCTAATAATTTACAAATTAACTAAGAAAATAATTAAAACTGGCATGCAAGCCAGGGACTGCCTTGATTCTGCTCCGGATGATGGAATGATGCATGTTTGGGCTGCTTTGCGCGGAAATCCATGGAATGCCCCAATTAGCCTCTGTTTTGCAATGATTCTGAAAAGCGCGCCAAGCTCGGAAGACCGCTGATTCTTGATATGCTGCAACAGAGAGCAGGAAAGAGGCATAGCAATGTATTTTCACAAATGTATACATGTCTCGATCCTCGTACCACCAATCACGCATCTCGATGCATGATGGCGAGGAGCCGAATTGCACAACTCAATATAGAATGAATGCATATGAACACTACAACAAAATCTAACTCCATCATGGATAATCCGGAGTGTCGGTGACTTGGGAATTGAGACACGTTCCGTCACTCGGAGTACGGAACGTACCTCGTTTCCCGTGCTCGGGCTAACTCCTATCCCGAACACGATGCAATATGCATGATATGCGTGAAATGCAACTAAGATACAATCCTAACATACACAATGTTATAGAATGGCATACACGCTACACGAGGTGATACACGACCGAGCATACACAATGCTATGGATGAAATGGCATACGCAATGCAATATGGGCTTACACCAACATGAGAGAGCCTCAGCCACACTCACATAAGAGGCCATTAGATGAAAATGAGACAACTCGAAATACGTGCACGCGTGCACGCAAACCGAGGACCGAACCTACGGCACGGAATGCCACTCTAATGAGACATGGCAAGACATGGAATATGATATGCAAACATGCAAATTTCAGAGGCAAAATGACATGCAAAACAGCCCTGAAACATGGCGAAATGAAACCCGATGCAAGGAACGAGTCCCGAAACATGGAATTAAGCACATGAAATGGCCTATAGCTATGCAATGCATGCATGATTCGTACATGAAGTGTGAAGACAGAAGCTAGGCAGCCCCAAAAAAAGCATTTTTACTGTTCGAAGCATGGCCAAACAGTGGGTACAAATAGGGCAAAATTAGCATGCAAAAATGGGGGGCCAAGAGAGGTAATGAAGCAAGTCATAGCTTCTGATCTCAAAAACAGAAGGCCCCTTCTACAACATTGAAGAGGGACTAAAAATATGATGTTTTTCAGTAGATGACAAGCTCCAAAAACAGATACAAGTATGGCAAACAATTCATGCAAGAAATGGGCCAACAAAGGGGCAAAGAAGTAACTGATATATGGGGGTCTCAAACAAGTGAGGGACCTTCAACAATGTTGAAGAGGGTCCCAAAATATGGCATTTTACAGTGGATGATCAAGCCCAAATCAGTATAAAAACAGGCTCAAAATGCAATGCAAGATTAAGGCCATAAGAGAGCTATAACATGAAGTGCAAAAAGGATGTCTCAAAAAGCTATGGACCCTTGATGAAACATGTAGAGGAGGTCAAAATAGGGCCATTTTCAGTTCTGACCAAGGTCCAAAAACAGAAGCTTAATAAGCTAATAAATCATGCAAAAAAAAAGGCCCTAAGAGGGGTACAATGACAAGTGATACATGGAGGTCCCAAACAAGGATGAGCCCTTCTTCAATGTTGAATAAGGGCTCAAAATAAGCCTATCTACAGTTTATTACATGCTCCAAAACAGATCACACATAGGCTAAAAATATCATGCAAAATAATGGCATTCAAGAGGGTATTGAAGCAAGTGCAACAAAGAAGCTTCAAACTGCAATGAGCCCTTAATGAAACATGGAATATAGCTCAAAAAAATGACATTTTCAGTTTTGGTCAGAGCTCAAAACAGCAAGCAAATAGGGCTAAGCAATGGTACAAAATAAGGCCAAAAGAGAGGGGAAATGAACTTACCCTTGAAGACTACTCCTTGGCTGCCTTTTGAACTGAGAAATGGTGCCTCCAAGCCTCTGAGAAGAGCTCCAAGCTGCTGGAAATGGAGTGGTGGTGGTGGTGCTAGGTGGTGATATGAAAAAGGGGTAGAACTTGGGAATTTTTTGAAGGAAATGAGAGAGATGGAGGGAGATATGTATGCAAGAGCTCAAAGCAATTTTTTGTAACCCTCAAGACAGAGCTGGAGGCTCTGTTATGTAGACAAAAATGGGGGAGAAAATGGAGGGAAAAAGTGGAGGGAAATTGCATCAAGTTTCCCTCCAAAAAAGTTCCCTCCGGATACAGGTTTTGGAGGGAAAAACAATGCACAGCTGTAATGTACTCATCCTGAGGAAGCTGGCCGGCTAGGTAGTGGAGTTGCAGGTGGCCGGCCGGCCACCCCCCATGGCTGGCCGGCCAAGGGTCAAAATGGCAAGTCAAAAATAATGGCCGGCCACCACAGATTGGTGGCCTCCCAGGTGTGCTCAATACAGCTATGTGGTCAAAAATTGGCAACTGTAAACCAGGAGAGAGAACAAGCCATTTTTCAAAGGGGTTCAAAAGGGACCAATGGAATTAATGGCCGGTCACCACATATTGGTGGCCTCCCAGATGTGTACATCACAAATATGTGGTTTAGGGTGCAAGAAACTGGCCCAAGGGTGGTCAACATTGGCTTTGGAATGAGAAAAACGGGCGTCGAAGGGCGACAATGGAATATAACTGGTTGCTGGAACAATTACTGGCCTCCCACCCTTCTATGACCTTCCTGGTGATGAAACAGAGGTCCCTGCCAAAAATGAACGAAAATCGATGCAAAATGAAGGTTCGGAGGCCGAAACGCGCAGTCCGAGGCCCCGAAAACCGGCTGTTAAGCACCGAGAGTGGTATTCGACCACGAAGTGGGTCTCTCAGACCACAGTGTCCCTCAAAATGGAGTAAACAAGATGCATGCCAAAAACCGGAGCAATCGGAGATGGTTAGGTGGTCCCGAACCGAGGCACACGGCCTGACGGCTCCGAAAACCGGGAACCGGGCTCCAAAATGGGCAAAATGGCCTACGACCACGAAATGTAGCCCACGGCCACTGAGAGATGATCTACAAGACCTCTCCCTCCCCTCAGGAAGAGAAAACAGAGAAAACCGAGCTTGGTTCGCAAACCGAGGCAAGGCACAGAAAAGTCCAGAAGTTCGGAGGCAAGGCTCACGGCCGAGACTCCGCAACCTCAGAACGAGCACAGTATACAACATCACCAAGCGCTCAATCGGTGACGTCTGAGTCTTAAGGTCGGTCAAAAATGGGGTGTCTACAAACGGTTTCCGTGTTTTGCACGTCTCCCGGTACTAGGGCGAACACTCGGCCCTGCCTCATAGGCTCTTTCCCGGTAGCTTTGGGGTTAGGCTTTGGCGCTACAGTTGATACTGCTGCGCTTGGTGCAGCTTTATTACTGGCCTGCGGAGCAGAGGGGCAGTCTTTAACCATGTGGCCCACCTTGCCACACCTGTAACAGGCTCCAGATATTTTGTAACAAACCCCTTTGTGCTTCCTGCCACACTCAGAACAAGATGGAGTGAACCCACTCCCTTGGCTGGGGCTAGTTGTTGACCCCGTATTCTGTTTCTTATTTGATGGGTTATGCTTGCCTTTCTTGAATTTAAAATTATGTCTTTTACCACGCCATTCAGACGCTGGTGATTCAGATTGTTTCACTGCTTCGATGTTCAACTCAGCCATCAATGCTCGGTCAAGAACACCTACATAGGTCGGTAGCTTTAAAACGCTTATTCTGTCTAGTATTGCAACATTCAGGTCGCCTTCAAACCTTCGGGCCTTCTTGTATTCAGTGTCCACCATATGTGGTGCATATTTGGCAAGCCCGGTGAACTTTGTTTCATATTCAGCAACGGACATGGTGCCCTGCCTCAGTTGTTCGAATTCAGTCACTTTCCTGTCCCTAACGCACTGGGGGAAATACTTTTCAAAAAAAGACTCCTTAAACTGAGCCCAAGTCATTACAGTGTTAGTGTCACAGACCAGCATCCACCACCTTCTGGCCTCTTCTTGCAAGGTGAAGGTAGCTAACAATACTTTATTTGCCTCCGAGCACGGAAACACCTTAAATAACTTTTCAGTCTCAAGTACCCAAGCTTCAGCTTTCAACGGTTCCAGGCCTCCCTGAAAGGATGTCGGTTTCAGTTTGCTGAACTTCTGGGTGAGAGCAATTATGTCCCCCTCATTAACATTCATATTCTGTTCCGGTACCGCCGGAGGAGGAGGTGGGGGCTGTTGATTCTGTTGTTGTTCAAGTCTGGCAGTTATCAGTTCCATCATTCTTTCCATTCTGGCCATTCTTGCCTCAGTGGATGAGGTCTCAGATTCATTTGCATTATCCATTTCGCTATAAGCAGTTATAACAATTATAAGCATATACAGTTGCATACTTAAACAGTTTAACACATCAGCATATATTCAGCCATGTCATAACCACACACTTTTCATGCTCATGTAATGCCCTAATTGCTTTTCTAGGACACCCTGTAGCTCAGTTGGACACGTGTGTGTGGTATAACTCGTGGTTAAGTATCGCTCTGATACCACTCTGTCACGACCCAAACCCGCCCCTATGGGTTTAGCACCGTAACCGGCCAGTAATCCGAGATTACCAAAGGCCTGCCTAACAGTAATACAGTAATACAGAGTACAGGGGCTTGGCGGAAGCCAAAACAGTAAATAAACAATGTCCAATGAGCTGTGACAGTCTGTATGCCAAAAAGATTTTTCATACATTTATACAGAACAATACAAACAGTATACATATCATATACAACCAATCAGAACAGGGACTCAATCCCCGGTAAACAGTACAGTGCAAAACATTCAGCCTATACAGTGTTACAAAACGGTACAGAGACAGACGGGGAAAATAAAAACACCCCTAAGCCATAGCTTGGCAGGCTCGGAACCTCGCAATGAGGCACATGGGTTGGCTTGACAAAACTGGAGTTTACCCCGACGCCTCTAGCTTTGATCCGGTGCCTGTACACCTACATATATATATGAGCAGTGAGCTAAAGCCCAGTGAATAACGTAATGCGTAAAGAGGTTTAGAATGAATGTCCTTACAGTACAGTAATGAAAACAGTTCATTAACTCAGTATTTCAGTCTTTCAGTCATATGTGGTACATCCATTAGCATAACAGTACAGTAAGCAGTAGGTCTTAAAGACCGAACAGTAATGATGGCCATTAATCAGTAAACAGTAGTGGTTCCACGAGGGAACCGACAGAGATCTCTGTAACAGTAACAGTAAACAGTAGGTGCTAAGGATGCCACAGTACAGTTCAGAAATAAAGGACATACATTCATTCAGTAATCAATATCAGTTCAGTAGACAGTTCAGTTCAGTATTCAAAAGATAATCATTTTGAACATATCTTTACACAATTGTTACTCACAGAGTTCTGGGCTACGGTGAACTAGAGCGTCTCCTCGGAATGCCAACCCTACACAGTTAACAGATTGAACACACACTAAGTTTCACAGTTGGGGAAGGATAATAAATTAATCCCTAATTTGCCTCGGTGTGTTCTATATTTATATCCTCTTTAAGATGCCTTAAATATGCCCTAGGAATGCCTAGGATGGAAAGAGGATGCAAAGATACACTTTTGAACACTTTACAAAATTTGCTGAAAACAGGGGTCTCGCTCGAGCGACGATTCCTTCGCTCGAGCGGACATGCAGACAAAGGATCTCCGCTCGAGCGTGAGATCCGTCGCTCGAGCGGACCATGTGCTACAGTAAAAATACTGGATGCTCAGAATTTATGCTCGATGCTCGCTCGATGCTCGCTCGAGCGTGAGACACAGCTCTTCGCTCGAGCGTAGGTCCCTCCGCTCGAGCGTAGGTCCCTCCGCTCGAGCGTAGGTCCCTCCGCTCGAGCGTACGCCTGCGCGCACCAAGATTCTGAGAGCTTGCAATTTACGCTTGAGCCACCATTCCATCGCTCGAGTGTAGCTCAGAGTAAACAGTGGTCGCTCGAGCGTAGAATCCTTCGTTCGAGCGTAGAAGCCAAATTCTGGAATTTCCAGATTTGCCTCCCAAGCTCAAACCAAGCATTCCTTAGCTCAAAACTCAACCTCTTGGGCCCAAATTCTGGAAAACACAACTAAACTCAATATACAACAAGTTTCAAAGCTCAATTTGTGAATTTAAAGCCCAAGGGTGAGTCAATTAAATCCAAATTTCAAACCCATTTTCATGAACATGAAGAACATACAAACATGCATGAATTTAAATCATTTCAAAGCTCCAATTTGATGCTCTAGTGAGCCAATTGTTCCAAAAACAAGTTGAAAACATGGGCCATTGCAAAATTATGAACATGCATGTGAGGAATGGTGAATTACAACCTCAAAACTTGTCAATATGCACATGCATGCAACAATTAAGCTTCAATGCAACACTTTCAACCATTCCTAGGCTCAATTCTTCAAATTAGCATGAAACATGCAAGAATCAACTCCAAGGCACAAAGAAGAAGATGAATTTCCTTACCTAAGTCTTGAATTAGAGGTATGGAGGCTCAATTAACAATCCAAACTTCAATATCTTCAAGTTCTCTAAGCCAATTCTCTAGATGAACAAGATGAACTCACCCTCTCACTTCCTCTCTCTCTATGGTCGGCTATGCTCTCAAAAATGAGCTGGGGAAATGTTTTGTATGCATATGAATGAGTCTCAAAGGTGTCAAGTAAGTGGCCCACTAGTGGTGGCAAAATGGTAATAAGTCCAATTATGCAATTTAGCTCATTTTAATCCAATTTAATCATACTGAATCACATTTCAATTAAATATGCCATAAAATCACATAAATTATGACGGTCCTACAACATCAATCAATTTCGGATTCGACCGCCGATAAGGCCTTCAATTAACAGTTTAAACAAAACAAACTAAACAGATAATTAAACAGTCAAACAGATAAAATGCAATTCAAACAGATACAGGCAATCAATTCAGTTTCAGATTTCAGTCAATCAGTTCAGTAATCCAATCAGTTTAATTACCAAGCATAATCATTCTCAGTTTAGCAGTAATCGGTAATTAATCGGTGATTAGTGATGAGGGTTGTTACAATTACCAAGGCATCGTTGTGTGGATGCTGCACCATCTCTAGGTCGTCTTCAGTAAAAGACACCACTGGTCCCTAGCACTCATCTGCCCTAGGTCTTTTCTGACGGACCTGGTACACATGCTGTAAGTGTTTTACCTTCTGATTCTCTCCATGTATTTCGTTCTCATTGACCTTCAAGTGAATCACGTTGAACACTCGAGGTCCGCCTGCCTACGGTTGCAGTGCTGGGGGTGGTGGTGCTGCTGGTGCCTGGGGCAACCTTGCCTGCTCTTCCCTCATCCTGGCCTCGTCTATTAGGTCCCTTAAATGGCCCTGTCTTACCAGGTCTTCCAGATGTGCCTTCAGGGTTCTGCACCCCTGAGTCAGATGTCCAGCTTCATTGTGGTAAGCACAGTGCTTGCCAAGGCTTCTTCCTATAAATTCGCCCGGCACCCTTGCTGGTGCTCTGTAATAGGGTTGATTTCGAATTTTCTCCAAGACTTCGTAGACCGGGATTCGGAATACGGTTGTGACTGCCTGTACAACCCTTAATCCTGTCTCTTGCTTATTATATCCACCATCACCTTGGCCTTGCTTCGGCGAGCCACTTTTCTCATCTTGTTTCGACGTCTTTGTCCTCGGCGTGTCCTCCTCGGCCCTGGCATACTTTTCTATCCTGGCCATAAGCTCCTCCATGCTTTTCGGCAATGTCTTTGCCAGCGATTTTCAAAGCAGGCAGTCATCTTTCAGGCCGTTCTTAAACAACACAACCGCCACCTCTTGGTTGCATCCTGGTATTCGGTTAAATACCTCATAATACCTTTTGGCATAGGCCCTAAGGCTTTCGTTCTCGCCGATTTTCAGGGCCATCAGGGCGTCCATCCTCAATGGCTGTAGCTTGTTTGTCACGAACCTAGCCACAAACATCTCGGCCAGGCCTTCCTAAGTTTTCACAATTCCTTTCGGCAACTTGTGAAACCAGTCCGATGCAATTTCCCCGAAGGATGAGGGGAACACCTTGCAAAGTAACGGCTCGTTCCTAGTGTACAATGCCATCGAGTTCAGGTACAAACCGACGTGAAAGTTGGGGTCCGACTTACCGTCGTATATCTAGAATCTCAGCATGTTAAACCTCTTTAGGGCTTCGAATTTGTCTAATTCTATCGAGAACGGCGTTCTCGGCTTGACCGGGGAAGTTACCTCGGCATCTTGTTGCTTCCTCTGGAGGTAATCCCTCAGATCCTCCTTAGTCCGTCCAGGAGCTCAACTATCGACGGATTTCAGCCTTTTTGGTGCGCTACTCCCAGTATCATTATGAGTCCTCTTAGACCTTTCTCCATTAGTTGCGTCGAAACACAGCTCCTGTCCTTGAACATGCCGATGTTCTTTGGGGTCAGCTTCCTTGGTACGATGCGTCCTCCGAGAATCTCCCATTCTTGACTCTTCTCGCCCGACCTCCCTTGAAGGCCGGTGAGAGTGTTTCTCAGTCCTTATGTGTTGGGGGACTGTAGGGACTGTTTTCTGCCCATCTTTTCGGGCATCTTTCTTGGCCGCTAGAATCAACGTATCTTGCAATGGGAATGGTGGTTGCATGACATTGTTCTGCATCATGAAGTTGACGACCGTTTGCAGGTCCACCAATTTGTTTGTCATTCCCTTCATCTCGTTGTCCCTCCGTAGGCATCTTTCTTTTCACACCTGGAGGTCGTCCTCGTTATAATACTTACTTCGGTCTGATTTTTTTTGTGCGTCACCCTCTTGGCCGACGTCCTTTTCTTCGTGATTCTTATCACGAGTCTCTTTGTTGCAATTGTCTTCTTCGACATCAAGGTCAATATGTTTCCCACTCCTAGTAGGAGTGTCGTCCCCAACCTTCTTTTTCTGTCCGTTATTGGCCATCTATTCTCCTTTCTTTCCCACAGACGGCGCCAAATTGTATGAGTCGATTTCTGACCACACTGCCAAACTGGTACTTAACTGGAGAACACCGGCAGAATAGATTAAGCCTAAACGGTCTGTCACAGAAAGAAGAGATTCCGGCGGTGGTTCGTCCACCCGGGGGCACTCCGACGATCAAGTCAGTTATCTCTCAAAGATAGCAAAAGTGTTTAACTCACTATTCAAAATACAAAAAGTGTACCTTAGACCCATGAGAGCGCCTCTCTTTTATAACTGACATTGACCTAATCTCAGTAGAAGCCTAGCTCCAATGGATTCTGTCTCAATGCTAATCCTGGACTCCCAGTTAGATTGGGATAAACTCTCTAAGAGTCTTATCCTTATCCAAACTGAAGTCCTCTCCAATTTTAGGACTCTTGTCCCTTATCCGCTTATCCCGAATTCCGGCATTCTCGCAGATAACCTCAGCCTAACCAAGATTACCTCGGCGTCAAGTCAAGGATACGTGGCACCTCGGCTGGCACTTCGGTGCCACCTTGACCACGTGTTGTTTATCCGAAAAATGTCCTCACAATAACTCTAAAAAAGAAAAAAAAGAAAAAAAAAAAGGATATCTACAAGCTAGGGAGATCATCACAAACTTTGGCTAAATATCCATGTTAATTGTAAATATGGCACATAATTTATTTTTTTTAAACTGTGTTAAATTTTGGACTTTGAATTGGTGAAAAAAAATAAACAATAAAAAAGGAAGAAGAAAAACGAGATTAAAAACAAAAATCTAAACCCAATCTAAAAATTAAATATTAAGAAAATTAGAACATGGTCATGTTTCACGAGGTTTTTTTTTTTTTAATATTTTAAAAACAAAAATAATTTAGAGAATTGACTCACTTTTTAAATTATTTAAAAAATTAACCTGTTTTTTAAAATCACATGTTGAAAATACAATTTCAAAAAGTGAAGTTCATGTCAGTATAAATTACATTTTTAACATACGATTTTTAGGTGAAAGTACATGTTGAAAATACAATTTCAATTTAAAATTATATTTTTAAAATGCGATTTTAAAAAGTATGTTAATTTCCTAAGCCTCTGTTTGGGAAGTTGGTTTTAAGGTTTTTTGGACTAAAATAGCCACAAAAAATAAAATAAGCTTTCTAGCCCAATAAGACAAAATATTACATTCAACCCATAATCATTACATTCTTTTTCTCACAAAAAAAATCAAAAAAGTCAAAAGTCCTTTCCAAATCAGGCTTTTTAACCCCAAGCTAAAATAGTCAAAAAATCCAAAAAGCCAGCCCACTTTCCAAACAAGCTCTAAATAGTTTAAAAAGTGAGTCAATTTTCTAAATTATTTATTTTTTTAGAATATTTAAAAAAAAAACTCCATGTTTCACTACCCTAGAAAACAAATATAGGACAGAAATTAACTGGACAAAACTAATCTGTAACCAAACACTCCAAGCGAATTTCGGATCTCGAGACATTAATGATCTCTCAGTTCCGTAGATTTACATCAGAGGACATATCGTACGGTTCAAAACCAGTCCCACTACTTTAAGGTAGGTTTGAATCGCACCGAAACAAAACTCCTCGAAAACAATCCATAGCTGGCACGCACATAAGAGTTATTATCCCCTGAATCACAACCCACACGGTTCAAAACCAAGGGAACAAAGCTCCGTTTGACAAGTTAGTTCGTAGCTTTTTTTGGCTAAAATAATTAAAAAAAAAAGACTTTTTAGGTTAATAAGACAAAACATCACATCACATTCAATCTATAATCATTATTATATTCTTTCTTTTACAAAAAATTTACAAAAACCAAAAATCCTTTCCAAATTAGACTTTTAGCCCCAGATTAAAATAGTCAAAAAATCAAAAAAACCAAAAGCTAACACACTTTCCAAATGGAGCTATTGTAAGCTACTCGTGTTTTGACACGTTATAAATATTACAAATTATTTGTTGCGTACAAAATCAAAGTTACTCGAATTCAGATTTTTTTATCTTAAAAATTTGTTAAGGATTGAATAGATTTAAATAAGTTAAATTAATTTTTCTAAATACTTATTAATTTTTTAAGTATACTTTGAATATGGCTGACAATCCAATAATAAACTATCAAAAAGAAGAAATTAATGTCAAAACAAAGTCATATTCACGATAAAGGGGTATTTTGAAACGGCAGTGATTGGTAGCTCGACACTTGAGGCTCGAGATTTGGCTCGAGGGTCAAAACGACGTTTTTTTTTTTTTTTTTTTTTCTTTTCTTTTTCTTATTTTCGACTTCATCTTCTCGGTTGATTTTTTTTTTGCAGAAGAAGAAAACCAGGAAGAAGGGAGAGAGGAGGAGGGAGGGAGGGAGGGAGGGAGGAGGGAGGGAGGGAGGGAGGAGGAGGAGGGAGGGAGGGAGGGAGGGAGGAGGAGAGGAGGGAGGAGGAACTGGAGGGGCCATTAAAATGGCGGTGGCGAGACGAGGGGAGCAGCGGCGGAGGCGAGGCGAGGCGAGGCGAGGCTGCTGCGGCGGAGGCGAGGCGAGGCTGCTGTGGCGATCGGCGAGGCGAGGACGACCCACGGCGGGGCTGGGCTGCGACGAGGACGACCCACGGCGGCTGCGAGCTGCAGACGGTCCTCTCCCTCCCTTCTCTTCTCTCCCTCCCTTCTCTTTCTCCTCTCCCTCTTTCGAGCCTCAAAAAAATCGAGCTCTGAGTCATTTTCCATTTTGAAAAATTGATAAAAAATCAATCTTTTAATTTTTTTTATGTAAACCAATAGAAAATTAATCAGTGTGTTTGGTTTGAGTTTTCTGGATTAAGTTTTTTAAAAATTGAGTTTTTTGGTTTTCGTATTCTTTTGTTTTTAGTGAATATTTTTTAAATTTTAAACATTTTTTTTACTTTTTTAGATGCATCTTAGTTAGATGTATTTAAAAAATAAAAAATTTGTGAAAAAATATTTTAAAAAATTAATAAATACATAAAAATACAAAAAATGTACTGAATTCTTATAATTTTTTTTATATTTTTGGTATTTAGTGAATTTTTAAAAGATTTTTTTTACAATTTTTTTACTTTTTAGGTGTATTTATGTTAGATGTGTCTAAAAAGTAAAAAAATTGCTTAAAATATTAAAAAAATTCAGTAAAAATAAAAAAACACGAAAAATAAGAAAATAAAATTTTCTGAAAAATGAAAACAAGCAAGCTGAATATGACTCACAAAAACCTAAAAAACCAAAGAATAAACTGTTTACCAGCTTGTCAAAACGCCCCAAAGTGTGAAAGCATTTTTCTTTGAACCAGCCATTTGTTTCGACTTTATTGTTTTACAAACTTACCTTATCATATTTGATAGTTTTAAAACAATATTCCATGCCATTTATTTTATAATAATAATTCTATTGTCTCACAAAAGACTAACATAAAAATAAGGAAAAATTATGAAAGACTTATTTATAAGTCTTTTTTCAGATACTTATGGTAGGTTAAGTCGTATGTAATTTCTTATAGAGTCTCAAGTCCTATTTAAATAGGAATGTATTCTACAAAATCCTACATAAACGTAACGTAACGTGACACCTATATAAACGTAACGTAACGTGACACCTACATAAACGTAACGTAACGTGTCACGTTACATTTCGCAAACTTAATGAGTTTTTATTTTTTTAAATTGAATGTGAAAATGTTACTGGTTTATGTTGGTGTCACGTTACGTTTCAAGAAATTGAATGTTACCATAGATCATAGGTGTCACGTTACGTTTATGTAGGTGTCACGTTACGTTACGTTACGTTTATGTAGATATGATCTATGGTAATATTCAATTTCCTATATAGGTGTCACGTTACGTTTATGTTGGTGTCACGTTACGTTACGTTTATATAGATATGATCTATGGATATAAGAAATTGCATGTTACCATAGATCATAGGTGTCACGTTACGTTTATATAGGTGTCACGTTACGTTAATGTAGGTGTCACGTTACGTTACGTTTATATAGATATGATCTATGGTAACATTCAATTTCCTATATATGGTTTTACTATTATTTATGATATTAACAACTAATATTGAGGGTAAATGTATCAACAAATTTCTCACAGGACTTATGGAAACATAAGTTTTTTAGTAGGACCATATGTAGCATAAGTCTCTCTAATAGGACTTATAAATAATTTTTCCAAAAATTATCCATAAATCTTAAATAGAGAAAAATTAAACCATTTGGTCCTGAGAGTTTTCTTGTACACCAATTAGTCCTATTTATTTGGTAAGTTCTTTTTATATGAGTTTGATGTTCTGTTGATTTTACATGTATACCCTTGATGTGATTGTTTTTTCCTAATTCACTGATTCAGATTTAAAGTGGATAAGGAAATGTTATTGTGGGGGAGTCAGTTTTGAATTGTTTAACATTGAATTATTGGTTGGAGTGTTGGATATTTTTCCGGTGGTGATTTTATTCTGGTGTCGTGTTCATTTCCGGTGGTTTTTGCTTTGTTTCATGAGGCATTGTTTACAACAGTGTTAAAGACGACAGGCATTGTTTTCGATAACATTGTTTATGGCAAGCATAGTGTAACAGCTTTTTGCTCTATGTTGCAAATAATGTAAATCCCCTCCCCAAAAAAAAAAAAATAGCAGAAAGTTTGCTTTTTTGTTAGTAATATGGGTTTTGAGCTTCTGTTAACAGGGTTACTATCCCCTTATCTCTAAAATGATAAACATCAAACCTTATTTTTTTTAGTCTAATGTGCCTGTGTTTGGCAAGTGGGTTTGCAGGTTTTTTTGGCTATTTTAGCCACAAAAAACAAAATAGGCTATTTTAGCCATAACAAACAAAACATCACATCCAATCCATAATCATTACATTCTTCTCTCACAAAAAACTCAAAAAAGCCAAAAAGTCAAAAAGCCCTTCCCAAACCAAGCTTTTAAGCCCAGGCTAAAATAGCCAAAAAAGCCAAAAAGCCAACCCACTTCCCAAACGGAGGCTTATAGAAAACCTAATCACCATTTTCCATAACTATCTACAACAAGACAACAACACCACATCGAAATTCAAAATACCATGATCACCACACTTAAGGTAAACACTGTAAATCAATCACAATTTATCAAAAACATATGCATCCAAACCCCCATCACTCTACGAAAACATCAAAAATTTCCACATTTCAATAAATTAAAAGACCAAAAAACCCACTTTCACAGCTCACTCTTAACAAGACAGAGGATATCATTAGTGCACATACATGAGGGAACAACTTACTCGACGTCATTTGTTGATGACACAATCACCTGTGACAACGAATGTAGGTTTTTTCCTCGTCACACAACACCCACCATCGCATCGCCTCTACAACTTCACGATGTAAATGTATTGACAGGATAAGGGAATCGTTTGTTTCTAGGGTTTTATGGAAAAAATGAATGATCAATTTACAGCACCAATCTACACGGATTCAACGTTGCCCAATTACACATAGCTCACAAACACACCAATCACTATCTCATTAACATCGGAGCACAACAGAAATTCCCATTTACATCTCTTCCGTTCTGATTACTTTCGAGGGAAACCAAAATTCCCAACAGAAAAGATTTGGGGCACAGACGTCAATTGAACATCAAAAAAACCCTAGATTACCCTTACTTTACGTGTTAAAACATGGGCCAATTCGTCTTTAAAACTAGAATGGGACTTATTGGTTCATAAGATTAAAGTTAGGACTAAATTGGATAAAAGATTGAGATTTGGGATTTAACAGTGCATTCCCCTAAAAATAATGAGTCTTACTCTTTAAATTAATAAAAATTAAATTAAACATAGATGTACTTTCCTTAGGAGAACTAAATAATTTTTCAAAGGCATTTGCATAAAAAAAATTATTAAATGATTTTTTTTTTTTTTTGTTACAGGAAAATCCTCCCTACCCTCCCGCAGGTCCAAGGCAACGCCCCTTGCAGAGATCATCAGAGTGTCCTGTTAGCCGTTCCGAGCGAGGAGACTATAACCTGAGAACTTGCCCCAACCTCCCAAGACAAGCTCCGCTTAAGTCAGGACTCTGACTTTATTATTAAATGACTAAAATTATTAAATGATTTTTGAATATTATGTGTTATTGTTTATATGTTATTCAATTTTTGATCAATGAGAAATCACAATATGAACTAAGTGGCTCATATTAAAAAAAAAAAAAGTGAATTAACATGTCTCACTCATACATTTTTTCTTTAAATAATTGATTTATAGTATCATATCATCAATGTCACGTGGTATGAGCTAAGAAGACAAGAAATTATATTTTGCTGCGAGGAATAATCAATGTGGTGTTGCAATTTTAAATTTAGGGTAATTATGCTCAACTCTCTTGAAATTTTGAAAAAATATAATTAATCTTATATTTTTTTACATAATTATACTAACTCCCTTTTAGTATGTTAAATTAACCGAAACTAATACCAATGGTAGATAGATACTTAAATAAATAAAGATAAATATATATTTTAGTAGGGAATAAATGATAATATTGTTTTTTTTTTATTCATATGATTAACGAATTATTGATAAAAAAGTCTAATTGTTATTTAAATTAAAAATTTAAGGCAAATCAGTATAATTATATTAAAAATGTAAGAGTAACTTAAATTTTTTTAAAGGAAATAAGCGTCATTTACCCTTAATTTTATTAGTTAAAATGGTAAATCCACTACAAGACAAGTGTCCTGTATGGTGCAATGTTTTAAGGGAGAATTTTGAGGAATTGAGTTTGATAAAATAATTTTATAATGATAGAAATGTAAGTAGTTAATGTATAAATTTATGCAAGAAAAATTTATACTATCATCATTTTTTTGAACGAATACTATCATCATTTGAAAATTAATAATGCTATATTATTCGAATTTTAGTTTGTCCCAATCATTCGAATTTTGACTTGGTCATTCGGTTGGTCATTCGACAACAAGGTAATAGTCATAATCGACAAAAATGATAACCGTATTAGACAAGTGTTACACCAGTTGTCCAGATGGTCGTCCAAGTGGTAATTCAAGCGATCGATTGACATGCACAAATTTGGTAATTCAAGCGATCGATTGACATGCACAAATTCGGACTATTCGGATAAACTAAAATTCGAATTACCAATTATTTTTTGTTTAAAATTATTGATTTTTTTTTTTAACAATACTAGGGATTCCAATAAAATTATCAAATATTTACATGGGTGTATAGTAGAATTTTTCATGGATAGTGATAGATAACTCTAAAAGTAGAGTTTTAAATGGAACTCTATTAAGCTGGTAGTGAATAAATTTAAAAAAAAAAAAACCAAGGTTGCGTTTGGTATAATTTTTTAAATATGATTTGATAATAGAATTGTATTTTGAGTCTGTAAGTTTTTAAATTATGATTTGAGTGTGAAAAATTTGTTTAATGAATGAGTTTTGAATTGAGTGGGAAATTTTTGATACGATATATGATATGTAATACAAAAACTTACAACTCATAACCAAACACACAATTCAAAATTTTATTCAAAACTCATAAAAAAAATTAAAAAATTCTGAATTTTTTTTTATTTAAAATATAAAAAATAACACATGGCATTTGTTAAAAAAAAAAAAAAAGAAGCACTATTACGGTCAATCGGCTAGATGTTCGGAAGGACAATCGGTTAGCCCAAATTTTTTCATCTTGAACAGAGTTTTCAAAAATGAATGTGAAATTAATTTTTAAAAATCGTAAACAAACACCATACTTAAATATAATGGTAAAATTAAATTTAGAAAACACTACTAAACAAAACCTAAAATATCACATTATAGGGAAATGATTTGGAGCCCTAAAAAGAGGCCCCCTAATCCCCCTAATTTCCTGTTTTGACAACTGTTTCTTTTTTTTTTTTCTTTTTCTTACTTGATATGAAAATTAGGGGGATTAGAGGGATTCTTTTTTGGGAGATGTAGCAAGGTTGTACATTATAAATGCGTCTCATCCCATTAAAACTTTCTTAAAATCCTTTTTTTTAACACTTCTAAAACATTTTTGATTTTTCATATCCAAATGAGATGGGATTTGATAATGATCAAATTGACAAATCAAGGAGAGAGAGAGAGAGAGAGAGAGAGAGAGAGTGTGAGTGAGTGAGTGAGTGAGTGAGTGTGAGTGAGTGAGTGTGAGTGTGTGTGTAGTGTAGTAGTATAGTAGTAATGGGGTTGGGGTCCAGTTGGGTTGATTGGACAAGACTCTTACCAGAATTCGTATAAGTGTCAACGCCGCTAGATTTTTCAAATTTAAAGTAGTTAGCTTGTCCTTGTCATACATCTTCTATCATGCTGTTTATATATATTAACGGATTGTTTAGAATAATTTAAATTAATACAGTATATTTTTTAATTTTTTATAAAAATATGTAAAAAATAAAAAATGGAATATTTTCAAAAAAATAAATAAATAAATAAACACACTTTTGTAATGCACCCTAAGCCTCTGTTTGGAAAGAGGCTTTTTGGACTTTTTTGACTAAAATAGTCACAAAAGATAAAATAGGCTATTTTAGTCACAACAAACAAAACATCACATTCAATCTATAATCATTACACTATTCTCTCACAAAAAAATTCAAAAAAGTCAAAAAGTTCTTCCCAAACCAAGCTTTTTAGCCTAGGCTAAAATAGCCAAAAAAGCCAAAAAGCTAAAAAGCCAACCTACTTCCCAAACGAAGCCTAAACATTATTTAAATAAGATATTTAGGCTTTGTTTGGCATATACTAAAAAAGTTAAAAAGTCAAAAAATCACTATCCTATTTAAGTCACATTATCTTATTTAAGTCACATCACCTCTCTACCACATCACTTCAAACCCAACACATACCCAACTCATATTCATTGGAAAATGCATGAGACCCCCAGTGGGGGTGCTGGGGGTCTCTCTTGAGCCCCCACGTGGAGGTGGGGGTGCTAAGGGTCGTGTTCTGCTGGGGGTCTTCAGCAGAACTGTATTTCAAAAAGTCAAAAAATACACTTATTTAGAACATCCCAAACCACCAATTATTAGTATCTTTTTATAAATTACATCGCTTTTTATTTGAATCACATTATCTTTTTATTTCTTTTATAAAAGTAAATTTTTTTTAAAATAATCTATTTTCAAACAGTAAAAATTTGAAGTATATAACTTTTGAAATATAATTTAATAACAAAAAAATATTAAAACAAATTTTTTATTTTAAAAAACGAGACCACCATGAGTCTATGCCCTTTATATTTAAGAAGGAAAATGTTTGTTGGCTCAAATTTTGTGGCTTGAATGATTCAAATATATTAAAATAATGTTATTTTACACTCAAAACGACGTCGTTTTTGATATTTCGAGCCATTCGAACTATATTTTTTCAGATCACTTATCATTGTTGATTTAAGAATGTATACTATTTATATACATAGAATTAACAACACTCACGGAAGGTGTTGTGGATTGACTTTTTTCATAAATATTTTTAATTATTTTCGTAAATATTTTTGTTATTTGGTTTTAATTTTTTTTTTCTAAAACTAAAAATTAATTTAGTGATAAAATGAAAAAAAAGAAAAAAAGAAAAAGAAATTTTAAATTGAACGTGATATGAGATAATAGTTCAAAGGATAAAATGTAATTTATTTTAGTCAAGATTAAAAAATTAATAGATGAAAAAGTTAATTATTATTACAATTTTTAATTAAGGGAATAAAATGATATTGGACAACAGTTAAAAGGAGTAAAGAGCAATTTATCCTTAAAAAATACGCAGTAGGACAAATCACACTACTATTTCATAGACATTTATCACTTTGGCCACTAGCACACGCAGAGGACTGACTTCATTCATTTTCATGAGTGAAGAAGAAGAGTATACACTGTACACCACCCCACAACCACAGTAAGTACATCAAAGCATTAGGTACAAAAACCAATAATTTATGCTAGTCCCTCCGTCTTAAAATAATAGTTTCTTTTAAAAAATTTAATTTTTTTTAGTAATATAATATTACATTTAAAAAAATTAATTTTTTAAAATTATTCTTTTTGATAGTACATTTTTTAAAAATATCAATATCATAATTGTACTTTTTATATTGTTTATTAATTTAAAAGAATGACAAAATAAGAAATTTATATTATTTTTGTGCTTAAATGATATTTTGAGACAATGAAAAATAGAATAAATGACTAATATTTTGGGACGGAGGGAGTACTAGTTTTGGTTTAGATTTTTAGAATTTATTTTTTAAAAAATTGAATTTTTTTATTTTTTATATGCTTTTGTTTTTATTGAATTTTTTAAATATTTTAAGATTTTTTTTTTTAAATTTTAGATAAACTTAAGATAAATACACTTAAAAAGTATAATATTTGTGAATTTTTTTTTTATAAAAACTTCACTAAATACGAAAAATACAAAAAAATGAAAATTCAGTACATTTTTATATTTTTATGTATTTATTGATTTTTTAAAATATTTAAGGTGCATCTAAAAATAAAAAATATATATTTAAAATTTTAAAAATATTCACTAAAAATAAAAAAAATATATAAAAAATAAAAAATTTAATTTTAAAAAATTAAATTCAGAAAATTAAAAATAAACACATAGATTACTACTCATTCCCTCACTCAAGAAGTTGCTTGTTGGTCTTGAAATATTGTCAAGTGGTGTCCCAAGTCTGGTATAATTAATGGAAGAAGTGAAGTTTATAATTTTATGTTAGATAATTAAAGAAAAAAAAAAGAATATGAAAAATTGTAATTGATGAAAAACAAAATCATCTAACACTCCAAAAATAGGAAGAGGGGTCACTGCTGTGGTTAAAACACAGCAGTGACTGTTGTGGTTCAATTTTAAGGTGTATTATGTATATATTTTTATGATTTGAACCGTTCATTTTATAGGGTTTGTTGAGTACTTCATTCCTACCAAAAATCATATTAATCGGATATCAATGACTATATGATCGATTAACATATTTTTTATGCAGTTTTTCAAAAGAAAAATTTATTATTTATTTTTTTGGTTATCGATCATATAGTTATTGATATCCGATTAATATGATTTTTGGTAAGAATGAAGTACTCAACAAACCCTATAAAATGAACGGTTCGGATCATAAAAATATATACATAATATACCTTAAAATTGAACCATAGTAATCACTGCTGTGTTTTAACCACAGCAGTGACCCCTTGTCCCCAAAAATACTAAAATAATTTTTCCTCTCACTCACACGACACACACCCAACAAAATAATGGTGGGTCATACTTCTTCAATGTATTTACCCAAGAAAATAAATTTATAAATAAAAAAAAAATTAATGAGTGTGGGGTACAATTTTTTGCTCAATTAATGGGGGTGCAAGTCCCACCATATTAATGGTGCATGATTTCAAACACATCAAGATATATGTGCCCAATTTAATAATCATCAAATGTGCAATTTAATAAGGTCAAAGGCAAAGAAAAAAGCACGAAGCCATCGTGATCAACAATAAGTTTTTAAGTTAAAAATTAATGCTCAGAAAAATATGAACAATATTATATATATTAATTAGTATATTAATTAATATACTAATTGATAATATAGTATAATTTAATAAGTTTTTAGTATTTACAATTTATATAGTGAGTGAGATTAATAATAATGTCATTATTAGTATTGATACATTAATTGATATAGTAATTGATACATGTAACACCATTAAAAAAATATTAATCAAATGTAACACTACTTTAATTTTTAATTAATTAATTTTTTTACTTACTTAATGATTTTTATTTAATAAACTATAATTAAAAGCTCTACTAAACAATGACACAAAGTTACAAAATAAAAAAATTATAAAAATCTCATATAATCAAACACCAAACAACTCCATTTAATTGTAGAGTCAGAAGATTATCTCTTCTCAAATTATTCTATCCTTAAAGTTTTTTATTCTTCTGTTCATAAATTTTAGATAGAAGGATAAAGAAATATGAAGACAAAAAATCTTATAATAGAATTTGACTAAGAATTATTTGTCTTCAAATTTTTATCCTTCAATTCTAAAACACTTTCATCCATTAAATCATGGAAAAATGCTTTGTGCCTCGACACTTCGAGGCTCGAATGCCTTGAATCTTTCTCTTCTTCAACCATTCACGTTGCTTGTTTCTCTCTCCTCAAACCTAAGCAGCTCAAGGTCTCTCTTCTCTCATCCCTTCC